>JAUMHG010000060.1:19330424-19349722 GCA_032359395.1 Enteromius anoplus | reverse complement strand
ATATGTACATACATGTATATAATACAATAATATACAATTAAATGTGTAGCATTTTATAGTAATTTAATATTAGTCATTTTATTAGTTAATATTTATATTAAAGATGAGTTAATATATATTTATTTCTCTTTTAATAAAATAAGAAATAAAAAAGTTGTATATTGGTTTTTTTTCAAGTATTCTACATAAACGAGTATGTACACAATACTAATATATTTATATATATATATTAGTATTGTGTGTGTGTGGGTGTCTTCACCCTGTATATATATATAAAATGTACTGTATTTATATAAACACATGCACATATTTTCTGGGTTATTGGGTCTTACAGATGCTCTGCAGTGATGCACACAATGTTGATGGCGTTTTACCTTGTAGCTGCTACTGTACTGTGAACTTTGGCTTTGCTGCAATGCTGCATTATCCAAGCGTCACCCAGAACTGTCTGCTTTAAAAAAGCTTGTTTTTTGATTTGCATTAATGTGTGTAAATCAAAGCTGCTCAATGTTTCTCTCCAGCATACATGAAGCCCTCTTGTGGTCACTCTGGGGAACAGCGCATGAAAGTCTCGTCCTGTGTTCTCCATCCACTTGATGGTGAGCTGAATCCAAAGGCAGTCCTGCAGTGTCAGATATTCTCTGTGCTCTTTATACCGTATCACTCTCTCAGACTCGAGGAGTTTCCCCCGATCTCTCCCGCTCGAGATTACTCCCCTGAAACTAATGTGTGACAGTGATTCATACAGAAAACCTGAAAATTATGAATGCCACTGATAAATGAAACCATCTTGGCTTTTGTGGAGTCCCGAAGCCACTATTTGGGCGAGTTTTCTGAGAAGCAGTTGCAATGTGATGGTGACAAGAAACGGCTGTAACGAAAACTGTGGTTATTTGAATTAATATTCGGCCAATATGGCAAATAATTACTGTGAATCGCTTCGATTCATATGAATTCTCTTCCACTTTTTAAAAACAGAAACAAGTGGTCGAAGAAGCTTTAGAAAACATTGACAGATTTTCTCTGCGATTATGTAAATTTTGGCCTAGTTATCAAGTCCGAGGTGTCAGTGTTTTTGGAAATTTACAGATGCTTGTTTCCGTGATGTGAGGTTAAACTTAGCACACTGTAGCAGCCACCTTTCCATTCACGACAATGAGACCGCAACAAACACACAAATGCACAAACATATTTGGACAAACACCCTTGAGCTTGTACTGTAGCAACAGGTGATGCTTGCCAAGTCCTATCTGTAAAGGTTGTGTAGGTGAGAACGGAGAGCATAGGAACACATTTTGCTCAGTGCTTTTTTTTTTTTTGTTGCTCGCCTCAGACTTTGATATAATATTCCCACATGTGTCTTCTAGAAAATAAAGTTGCTTTGAAATCTACAGCTCATCCTAAAAACGTGTAAATTAGTGTCAAGCGTGAAGAGTGCTGTTGTTACACCAACCCAGCTGGTTCCTGAAGCATCAGCCTTTTGCAGGCATTTTTTTAATTTACATTTTTTTGTATCCGTTCATTTAAAATTACATTTAAAATTGCATATGTTTGATAATAAAACATAGGCCTGTTTAGTATCTCACTACACTGTTTTCAAACGAATGATACCAGTTCTGTCATCAAATAAGCTACCTTAAAATGATTGAAGCACACATTCTCACAACCTGTCCTGTCACTTCAGGAGGCTGGTGGTCATGATGTTACAGCACTTTCTGGTCTGCTCTATTCATTTAAGGTTTCCCTTATGTTGCATCTTGTTTGTAATTTCTGCATGATAACTATGCATGTTTGCACTACAGCAATGAATAAGCATGCTGCCATTATTCTGTGTGTGGAAGTAAAGTAACAGGCTGAGAGGAGTTTAACCATTCGAATTCGAATTCTTTCAGATCATAATGTATAATCTGAATTATTATTATTAATATATTTTTTTTTATTATCAAAACTTCGCCTTTAGAATCAAAACTGTGCGGCGTTACTTATTTCCCCTTCATCAAAGGGAGGAAACGCTGAAGCTGTACTGGAAATCTGCTTCGGAGCTGATGCTATCTGATGTATGTTTATGTCGAATAAATGTCAAATGAACTATGGTGTAAAAGCTTTCTAATAACGTGAGCTTCGGGTCGGATGACTCACATTTGAAAGGATTCATTCTCATCATCATATCTGGTGCAAAACTCCTGCAGAGCTACAGTCTGAATAGTTTCATTTTCCGCATTGAATATTAAAATAAAAATCCATATGGTAGATCTTTGTTTTTATCGCGAGGTGGTTGTGTGTGTGTGTGTGTGTGTGTTTAAATCAATAACTTCCACTGCTAGTAAATGGAGTACAGAATAAAATATTAAAATCATTTTAAATGAGAGAAAATCGTAAGAGTAGGTTATAAAACGTTAATTCCGTGCGACGAATTACAACTTTAGGGCATAAATTGCCGCTTTAGTGTGCATCTGAAAAATAAATGATTAAAACGGACACAAATCCACAATTCCTAAATCAGCACTCGGACAGAAATGAGAGAAAATTATATTGTGCAAACTTTAGAAAATTAACCTACACTGGAGCGACATCATGTCGTTGTTATTATATGGAATAAATTAGCATTCGCTTAAATGCGCATTTACTTCTTCTTCACAAGATTTTGCTCTCCAAGTATTTCTTGGGATTTTAATCTCACGCGCGCGTAATTGAAAACTTATTGATCTATAAACAAGCTCTAAAAATCAAATGTTTTCTCGTGATCCCGTATTAAGATCCGCGAATGTGTGTGTGTGTGTGTGTGTGTGTGAAGTCGCACATGAAATCAAATGACTAGAAGTGTAAACACACCGTGGCTGCGGATGGCAAGTTTTAAATAATTTTATACAGTCCTCCTTCCTGACATTTTTTAACATGTGGTGTGTAAATATGAGAATGGCTGAGTGTGAAAGTGGATGAGTCCCTGGAGAGCGCGCATGGAGACGCGCCGCTCCAAAAATCAAAGTGGGGCAAGAAGACGCGGTGCGCCACAGCTGGCAGATCGTCTTATGTCGACGGGGAGGGGCGGTTCGTTTACCTGACACCCCTCTCGTCGAGCTCGAACCCTCCCCCTTCTCTTGCGCTTCTATCCCGCATCGCAGCCCACGTTGCGCGCAGTCCGTGCGCTCTCAACTTCAGCGGTACGCGCAGGGACATCTCCATCTCCATCAGCGAGCAGAGCTGCGGACGCGCGCCGACTTTGGATCTCTCAACGTGGGGACGAAGTTAAACGAGCCTTCTCAACTTTTGGATGGAAAACGAGTGCTTTCGCGGAGACCGCTAACTTCTTTAAGGTATTGTCGTATTTCTTTTCTTTCTCGGATGTCTCTGAGCATCTGCTCCGAACGCAGAGCTGCTGTATATTTAACGACCAGTCAGATCTGTTTGCTGTCCTGTCTTGTCAATAGATAAACAATTGACAGCGAGGGTGGAAAAATCCTTCGTGCCTACGTTCAGGTGCAGCTGATTTTCTTCTAATCTCCTTTTATATATCCAAGTCTTTTATGCACTGCATATTGGTTGAAAATCTCTTAATGTAGATTTCTCCTTTTTTTTTTTTTTTTTTAAATAGAAGTGGCAAAAGTTCATATTAGATAGTGACTTGACAGGTGATTATTTATAACCATTAATGTTCAGCACACACCTATTGCATTTACACTTGTGCACATTTTTGCAGAATATCTAAATAGGAAAAAAAAGAGAAACAAAAATCCAATTTCATGGAGTCAAGAGGCAGACATGCTCCTAAATAAGATGAAATGACTAATACGACTAAATGATTCTAAATAAAACTGACTGTCAGCCTGCAGAGAATCACATCACACTGTTTTCTTTTTTCTGGTGTGATGTAAAACTTTACGTCTCTGTTTTAATAGGAGGATGTAGCGGTCAGGACCCCGTGCAACTAAGTGTGACACTCACACTTGTAAACATGAGAAAGGCTGATATGCATTTATGTGTGAAGAAAAAAGGCGACAGATCTGACTTTAGGCAGTTAAGATGGAAACACACATTAACGGGTTGTCAAGTGCACGTTGGTCAGAATATCTATTCTTTTTGCACTCGTTTGAATTGATTTAAAATATCAGACTGTTGGGGAAAATACTAATAATCAGTGTGTGTTCAGCAGCTCAGCGTTAAAAACAATCATTCACAACTGGGATAAATGCATTTCCACAATTTTGAGCTGAAATGCTTGCAAATAAAATAAAAATATCTCTGCATCCCTATGCTTTTAATTTTTATCTATGCTCTTAAGTGGCAATTATATGGGATGTGATAGAATAAATTATATTACAAAGTGGTTCATTAAATGTTGCATTTAAATTTCTGTACATTACTGTTATGGTTAATGTTGATGATGAAGAGCAGAGAGCAGTTGTAGGAAGTGCATGGTGTTCATGTGGACAAGGTGCTGTCCACAAATCATATTTGTGAAAATGAGACTGCAGCAGTGCACATTGATGTGCATGTAATGAATTAATCGCTGATAATATTATGGAATTCAGTGCACTCCTGGAATATTATTTAACTGTGTGACTGACACACTTTTTGCAATCTCCTTTGCAGTGCACGGTATATCTGGTTCCTCATTAACAGGTCAATGTGGTAAAAACGAGGTTATTCTTCTTGAGATTACTAGTTATCTGGGGTAGAATTAGTGCGGTTGATCTGGTCAGTGTTTCTCAGAATAGAGCTCGTGAGCTTTTCCTGCCAGCGTCAGGTTTGCTTCTTGTAAGTGCTGTTTGACATCAAAGTGGCTTCTATTATGCAGGTTTTTCTTAACTTGTTTCATTCTGACATCTTCTCTATGGTGTCACATTAATGTACAGTCTGCTGATGTGAAACCGCGTGGGTACCCTTGATCTCGACTTAAAAGTTGTTAACCATTTTTTTTTTTTATTGGCATCACCTAACCCCATTTCCACGGCTGGTTGTTGTTGTTCAGATACTCACCGTGATATGATAACCCAGCCTGATTCATAATCTGCGCCGATATCGCTGTTCCAAATCTCAGTGGCCCAGTCTGGCACGCTCAGATGGACCGTAAATAACGAAGCCGCTATACGGCGCACTGACGTGTGTTAAAAATGATAGTAGGACACACGTCTGCTAAGATCAATGCTGTCAGTTAGGCCCAAAATGCGCTGCACATCCTCGAGCAGCAAATAACAACAGGAAGTAGCTTCTGAGCTTCTAAGGTGATATCGTTCAGCTCCTCGTACTGCAAGTGGCCTGCAAATTTGGGGGTCGGAAAGGTCAAAGCGCTCTCTGAACACATAATAACTCCTCCTAACCTGGAGACACGAAGTTGCATCTTGTCAGGGAGAAGCGCGCACCCCTGCTCGCCCTCCCGACCCTTTGAGACCAATTATCCGACGGTTATTTTCAGCGTGCACCTGAGAGTATAATCAAGGCAACTCGTCCTTGATGAATTATTTCCACTCCGTCTCGCATGATTTGTCCTGTTGTAAGTGACAGCAATCGAGGTGCAACCTAAAATTCCTCACCTCCCATATGAAGAGCTTCTTGGTTGGTCTGTGTCTGATTCATGTGTAGCGAAGTCAAGAGTGATTTCTGGGGTAAAACCATTAATCGTCTTTACCACGGCGGTAATGAACGCTAGGCTGAAATAACAGCTCAGCAAAGAGAAGAATTATACTTGTGGTTAGAGCACGGTAAATACCTGTTTAGCTGCCAGAGTATGCATTTATTAGACTGTCGCCAGCAAATAAGAGGTCTGTCTCGTTTTTTAATATGTGGCTGCTTGGAGATTCCACCCTGTTTGGAAAGAGCTGTTATGATTTCTAATCGTTAGGAAAGGTAACAATGAATCAGAGACTTTTGATGACAAGCTCAAACCAGTTTGGGAAAAAAAAAAGAAGAAAGGAAAATGAAGGATTGTTTGTGCATACTTGGGCTCTGAGTCAAGCATGTAAAACGGGAGACGATCACATGCAACTCGAGAATAATTTAGCAACGTTTTCCAACTTTTTCCCCCCGAGATGATTTGCATATTTCAACAGCGATTTGACGCTGGTGCTAAAATCCGCATCTCGTCTTGCGTTTGATTCCTCAAGCTCAAAGTCTCTCCTCTTTTTTATATATATATATTATTACGTGTTTGCCTGCTTTTATCTGGGTTTGAGAATCGGCACCGTATCTTTTGAGAGGACAAAGCATCAAAAGTGCGTCATGTCGATTTGGTCATGCTTAGGCTAAATGACATTTGTGTAAAATCAGAAGAGCAATATAATCATTCTCCGCAGCACCATCACTAATACAATTTGAAATACGCACTCAGTTCCACCTTAAAGCTTTTTAAATTTTGCATAACCTAAATTTAGACACTCCATATGTTTTGATCTTGCGTTATTGTCTGCTATTTCTATGCTTGTCGTTATCCGATCTGTGTAGGTTTTCTCGAATCCTTTGTTCTGGTAAGGCGACACAAAGAAAGCAGTATGTATCAGAGGAATGCACATACTGCAAAAGATCAGGCTTTTAATACCCACCCACATACTCGCAACAAACAATTAAAGAAGATACTCTCTTTTACAGTGCAAAGGCACACACATGCACTTACAGAGATTTGGAGGGACGCAGATTAACGCCATACAAATCTTTGCCTTTGCAGTGGGGCTTTCATTTGTTGCTTTTTGCTTTTTTTTCATGCACACACACACGTATAGAGAAACACTGAAAGAGAAGGAAGTAAAACTGCAATAAAGTGAAATTGAGAAAACTGTAAGTCCTTCCCATTGTCATCCGGCCTGTGAAGAAGTTTGCCTTTATATACTCGCCATATGCTTTTATGCATAACTTAAAAGGTGCATATGCATGTTCCTTGTAAGATCTGAACCCGATGACCTTGGAAAGCTAGGTGTTTTTGGTGCATTGGAAAAAAATAAATAAATAAACGAGAGACGCATACTCGCTCCTTATCAGACTTGATTGCATTTTCTGCATTCATGTTGGTTTGAATAGCTTTAGAATTTGCGTTTTAAATGTTACAAGTGAGAGTACTGCACTCATTTTGAAAGCTGAAAGCAGAATTAAAAACGAGCCAAAATGTGGAGACGCGTAAAACTTTGTGAATGACGGGCGTTGGAATTCTGCTCAAACTTCTGCGGGCACAGTATCTGCTGCGTGGGCCCACGCGTTGCATCTCAGCAAACCTTGGACAAAAAAAGAGCTTTTTTCCCCCTCTCCCTGTCGCTTTAACTCTATTAATTGTTGATACGTCGCAATACACGAGGCAGAAATTAGAGGGCTAATTATTCGATCATGTGATTCTGCCCCACTGCAGTGACAGAAAAGTAATTTCCCGGGCCCTGAAACTGATCTCACTTGATCGTTAGATGACGGATTTGTTTTATAATTCGATAAAAGCGAGGAATAAACAAGCGATGAGCCGATAAAGAGCCTCTCTCGTGTGCTCGGAGGGAGTAATTGTTTTTAAATAATTAATACGGATTCCTGAGGGAGATTCAAAGAGCAGGATCTTTTTTTGTTGTCGTTCGCTTGTGTGCAGCCGGACTTTCACTGATTTAAAAGTCTCACGCACTTTATTTGGCAGGCGTTCAGATGCCAGCAAGCCACAGGGGGACTTTTACAGTGTACACTAGAGGTTCAGCTACACAGTGTGCACTAGACAGAAATGACTGTTCACTGTGCTGCATCGCTTTACGCCGCTGCATGCATTAAATAATTAGCCTGTACATATAAAGTGATGGAGTTAAGACTCCCTTCACGCTCCTAAGTCTATTACTGCAGGTTATTTTTATTATTTAATACACTTACGAGTCATGTGAGTCGTGCACAGTCAACTGCAAACTACTGTATTAATGTGTGCTGGAGTAACACGGCTCCTCTCTTCTGTCTAAAAATGTGCCAGCCACCGATAGTCAGAGAACGTAATGAGTTCCACGTTTTCGTGTTTCCAGGAAATGTTTGTTTTGAATGCATCCAATGGAGATTTGTATACTGCCCATTTGCCTCCGCATTGATTCAGTGTCTCTGTTCGGTATGTGGTGGGCACTGATGACTCTACCCCATGCTGTTTGTGTTATCAAACTGCCGAGATGCTCTTGGCTCTGATTTATAACACTACCTCAAATAATCTTGTTAATGCACATTTAACATTGCGGAAGTGGCAAGCACATAGACTAAACAACACCTACGCGTGCGAGCAGTCAGAATAGCGCTGGTGAAATGTGCCGAGTGATAAACTGCCTCCAGTGCAGCTAAAAAGAGGAAGACCGTACTGTCTTGTTGTCATAGGGGTTTCTAACTTTGGATGTACACTTACACATATTGTGTTACTATTCCCGGGGAAACCCGGATGAGCTTAAAAAAAAGGGGGGGAAAAGAATGCAACATAATAAGATGCCATCAAATAGTCTTAAAATCCTCTGTGCTTAAAGTGCTGAAGAAATTCTACATTTTTTTGTTTTCTAAACTTTTTTTTTTTTAGAATTATGAATGAATGAAAAGAAATTCTGAATTAAAAACATTGATGTTTTGTTTAGTTACATTGTGTGATTTTAAATATGTCCAGATTTTTCATGTCAATATAAATTGTCATCAATTATCATATTCCAGGATAAACAGTATGTTCGTGGAAAAAAGCGAAATAAATAATGCAATATCTGTAGGATGCTATACATTTTTTTTTTTAAACGAATTTTAAAATCCAAATGATATTTTGTTAACTCAAGTCATTTAATTGAGTATAAACTGACATTTTTGCAACGTTGTTTATGCATTGCTTTTGTCCTGCATTGTACGTTTGTGTATTGGTTTAACATTATTTTCTTTTTTTAAAGCATATTCGTATTCATTAGTGTTTGCTCTGAGCGTGCTACAGATATTGGCATTTTCAACTCTTCAATTGTGTTTACCCTTCTTTAAATGGGCGAGAGCTGAATTATAACCACAGTTGATCAAATCATTTCTGCTCTGTGAATCTGCATGCCCTTCTGTATGTCAGAGTTGGTGTTGTTGGGTGGTGTGTGTGTGTGTGTGTGCCAGGGCTCTTGGCAGTGTCTGCACCTGTTGGCAGCATCAGGACCCTCCTGGCAAAGCCGGCAGAAATTGTGTGATGCTCTTGTACGAGTGCAGAGGAGACTGCAGCCACAGCACGTCAACATGGCGGCCACGCTCCGCTTACCACTGCGCCCGGCCCGCGTTTTCATTTTATATTGGAAATAAAGACTGGACCGATGCTACCGCACAATTCAGAGCCAATGATGGATTTTGGGAGCATAAATACATCAGATAAATATTATTTGCTACGATTGGCAATGTGAAGGGTCAGATCTGATTAAATAGTTTAAGCTACATATTTTCATTTGATATACTGAATGTGTCTTGTGTAAAAGAGTCATTGCGGTTGATGTAAAGTTGTCTTAGTTTTGGCCTGATCTTGAGCATCGCTGTTGCTGCTGCGCCACCCAATGTGTTGCACAAGAACTAACATCTCGAGACAGCAAAAAAATGAGCTCTGTGCAAATTCACATCAACTCCGGAAACACGTTTAGCGTTGTACAAATGCCGTACGACATATGCGCATTCATATGCGACATTAAAAATCAAACAAACCAAACAATCACTAACTTGTGTTGAATTGATGAGAGTATTTGGCGACCCGTTGTAAAGCATCCATATTTTTTGGTCATCACTGTTCTCTTACATTTCCTGTTTTTAACAGCAGTGGTACTTGGTGTTCTAGTTCAGCACCTCTGCTGATTTCATACAGCTTTATCACCTTCAGTTTCATGCCTATACATGTCACACACTCCTGCTTTTAAAAACACATTTTACTGTCTTCCCTATAATTAATTATTGGGCCCATTAGTCATTATAATTGTTTATTCTCACACGGGCATGTGCTTGGTTACCTTTAAAACTCATCTTCTTTTTTTTAAAATAGTGAATAAACAATATATTTCACTCTACTTTGGCGTAATAATTACATACATCAGCAGAAATATGTGTATATGTCTGTATGTATTTATTTATTACTGGTATACTTATTTATATATTAAATGCAGTGTTGAAATCATAAGCATAGTATGTTAGCAAATACCGATCTGTGAAAGTCATTTTAACCAGTCAGGATGTGGTGTTACTTGCAAACCAGGAGTGATTACATTTGACCCTTGCACATATTTCTGCGTGACAGTTATCTGTTTACAGTATGTTATTGTTTTTTTACTTAGTAGTATACATTCCAGTGTATATAACATATAATGCCCCTGTAATAATTCTTTTGTTTTAATTATGGGCATCTTTTTTTAATTCATTCCTGCTTTGATGTCAAAATAATGAAGAGTTTTATGTTAATAATTCAATCATCAAATGCATCAAAAGTCTTTATTTGATTTTTTTTTACTACATTTTCTCATAAATAATCACTCTGTAAACATTTTTAAACTAGTGTGCATTAATTTATTCTTCTGTCATATTTGCATAAATTAGATCTGTGTGTGTGTGTGTGTGTGTTCAGGGTTGTTCGTTTGCTGTCACCTGCACGTGTGTGTGTGTGTGTGTCATGCACCAGCATCACTGACAGATGGCGTGTCCTTTTTATTATAAGAAATATTGTACTCTTGAGGCTCTTTTGCAACTTTTTAAAACAGAACCGCGTCAAACCCCCGCTATAACATCATCACTCTCGTTCATACGATCATTCGCGTTTGCTTCCTTCCCCCGATTCTGCTGATCAACTCATCATTAACATCTCAACACACACCATCGGGATCGAAATACACACGCTCACAAACAAATATCGTTTATTTTGTGGCAAAAAAAAAAATGCAAAGTGATTTTATTGTGTTGCTCGGTGAATGTGCATCCTGTATGTGTGTGTACAGGATGTGTGTGTGTAGATTCAGTAATAAATGCAGAACCGCCTCACTCTAATCAAGCTGATTAAAAATTCCTGCGCGCGTGCAGGCGGAAATCCACCATCATCATCCTCGTTCTCCGGCACTTTTACTTTATTTTCGCGTCCATCCTCCTCCAGGACAGCGACAGACGCGGGAGGACCAGAAATCCGTCTTCAATCGCGTCGTTTAGGAGGTTTAGAGATGAGGAGAAGCGGCAGGCAGCGCGGAGAGGGAGGGATGAGCCGATGCAACTCATAATTTAATGGGGACAGAGAGAGAGAGAGAGAGAGCGCGCGAGAGAGAGAGAGAGAGAGACGGAGCGAGAGACACACCGAGAGAGAAGGGAAACAGAAAGAAAAGGACCGAGCGCGAATGTTACAAATGTAACAAGCGGAAGATACAATGTAGCGCTGACGTGCGTCAGGAATGTTCGGATGCTTTGACGTTTCATTCGACGTTCGGAAGTGTATCGCGCACTTTTAAAGCTGCTTTGGATCCGCAGATCGGCTCGAGATGAGACGGCAGGTCGCTGGGGCTTCGTGCTGTTGTTTGGCCAGATGAGAGGCGATTCACGAACGCTTCTGTTCCTATAGGCGCGTATTGTTGAAGCTCAATGGGATGTGTAGGGAACGCTGGCGGTTACTTTTATTTTTAAGCGTTATTCTGCGCACAGAACGGACGGTGGATGTGATCGTAAACTCTATTGAACTCTAGACTCACCGGAGATCGTTGCATTTCGGCTTGATTGCACGCGTCTACGGTTTTTAGCTCTCATCACATTTTAAAGTACTTTGCGCTTCGTCTACATGCTTCTGCGTGGATCATGCGCTGTAATTCTTGCCATAGCGTATGATATCAGGTATCGGCGTGGACGATCTGGAAGTTTTTTATGTTTCAGAATAGAATAGCTGACATTAAACTGATATTCGAGTGAAGTTTGTGCTCCTCCTGCCAAAACTTGAAGTCGCTGTTCATCCACAGCTCCTTTTATATGTTCTTCTTAAAGTGGTGAGTTCAAGCTGGTGTTATTTCTTTGTTTTATTGGAGGGTTTTAATTATTTGTAAACGGTTTTCTTTAATCTTAAACAAACAAACAAAAACCTGTATGTCCATTAGATATTTGAATCATTGAATTCTGTGTTATGCACCTACAATGTATTGTAACTTGTACATGATCTAAATGTGTCATATGCCCGAATCAACCTGCTTTAGATTACATCAGTGAATTTAAAGGGTAAAGTAGAAATATGTTTTTAGGATAACCCTTGCTCATTTTTGCTATTAGAGTGTTTTTCTTTTCTATAAAAGGACATATAGTTAATCTTTATCTACATCATCTATACCTGTTTTATTGGTTTTTAAATGAAGTCACATAAGTTCATCTGGTGTGGAATTCATTGTTGCATGTCTGATGTCTTGTTTGGCCTGTTTGATGAAATCTAACCCCTGTCTGTCATGGTGTCTGGTGCAATGTTCCTTTATCGCTGGGAATGCAATGTTGAGACAAGGTGCACGTCCCTTTTCCGGTAATCTTAGATAATCCGATGCCTTTCTTTTGTTTTGCCATTTAAGCAAAACTTTTTCTGCCTGTCACCAAATACAAACCGTTACAACCAAACCATGTGTTTTCTTCACTTCACTCAGGAATTCAGGGTCTTTCAGTTTTATACCAAGAGATCTGATCTGCTAAATATTTCACAGCCTGTCTTTCTTGTATGGAAAGGTTCATTGTGCGATGCGCTGATCACTGAAGTGGACTCCTCTGCACATTAATGTGACTGTACAAAAACTAGCTTGTTTGCTCTCCACATGGGATTCTGCAGTGGGTTAGACATACATAATACATGCTCTTAGGAAAGGGAATGTGATCGTTGCATGAAACATTGTAAATGCCATGTAACATTAGGCTTGATTTGACATTTCGGTCTACATGGAAGAGACAGAGTTTATGTTGCAATTTCATTGTTTTTTTTAGGTTCAGTAATCTTTATAACTGAAAAAAGTTGACAATGTTCATTTTATGGTACTTGATTATCCAGCCGTCCTGACAGCGCTGCTTTTTCTTGTTGTTTTTTTTTCCTCTTAGGTGACAGTGAGCAGTGGTGCTGAGAACCATGGAGCATCTCAGCGAAACGTGCCAGGGGAAGGAGAACTGTGAGATGGTCAACAATATGAACGACACCAAGGCCCCTCCGGCCAAAATGGCCCGCCAGGAACAGAACGGAAGCCCACTGGGCAGGTCTCGCCTAGGTAGCACTGGAGCGAAACTCTCCGGGGTGCACTTCAAACCCCCTGGACATCATCTGAAGGCCTGCCACAAGAGGGGTGAGTTTGCTTTTTCTAACCACTGCACACTTAAAAATATAAAGGTTCCAAAAGGGGGGTTTCACGGTGGTTCCCCAAACAACAAGAACTTTTTGTGCATTTGTAAAGTTTCCATGGTTCTCAGTGGAACCATCAATGAGAAGCAACTTGTCTGTCCATTCAAATTTGGACCAATGATTTTTCACAATGGGCGGGGCTTACCGGATATTAAATCGCTCAGAAACCCAATTGATTTAATGTTGTGACCATGGCCGGTTAGGACACTTATATCAGGCATCTGATTATATTATGATTTAAACATGCAAAGTAGTTTGCACATTTTATTTTAAAATGGGAAATTCTCATTAAATGAACCTTGATTATTTTGGTATGTATTTGGACGTATTTATGCTGTGGAATTACTTTGAAGAAAAAAATCAGAGCTAATAATAATAATTTACACACACACACACACACACACTCTCTGCAGATATATATTCTGTATATAAAGGGAAACTTTTCGCTACAACAACTAGCGTCAGTTGTTCATGTTCCCTGGCCATAGTCTATAGCTCTCTGGGTAACCGTTATTATTATTTATGGGAAAAAGTGAACTTTTGCTGAGTGCTTGCTGAACTTTGGAAGCTACTGTATTCATTGTTTCAGCTGAATAATATTTACCATGGGCTTTTCTCAGCTCTCTGGGAACAAAGCGTGTATTGATCCCGAAATGAACCGACACAGCAGTCTTTATTGTTAGATCTTTATCTATTAAAAATGGAAAAGCTTCGATTCAGCACATTCCCTGGCATCTGCTTATGATTACCCTATTTATTGATTGTTTTCCAGAAAACGGTCGCATTCTTAGGAAACTGCGACCGCGAGGAGCAGAAATATGATTTATTACGATTGCCCCGGATAGACAGTCGTTGATATTACCCCCAGCCTGAATTAAACCCTGTAAAAATAAAGATCCTGGGTCCAAGAGATCATGAAGTTCCTGAAATTTGATCACCGCAGTGTTGCAGCTGGCTGGTATTATGTGATATTTGCACAGTAAACCCGAACACATGACAGTTTTGGACAGAGATTCTTGTTTTTTTTATTTTTTTTTGTTCCCTGATAGTGGCACGCTGTTTACACAGACTCGTAAACCTCAAGGCTATACGGTACATTGGGAGCCACTGCACAGCATCATGGGAAGGGTACTGGGATCTGCCTGAAGAAGTATTCTAATGTGATTTGAGCACCTTAACAATAAAGCAAGCGGTAAAGCCGCGATGAGCTCTAACCTTTTAGTGTGCTAACGCGTTTAAATAGCAGAGCTGTTTCGTTGACGTCGGTTCTGCTTGTTCTGAGCTAATTATGCCAGTTACATTGCTGCTTTACAGTAACACTGTTACAGTGGAGGATAAACCACTGATAACACAGCCTTGCATGAAAAAATTATTTCAACTGATTTGAGAAAAAATAATAATAAGACGAATGACACTATTTTTCATATTATAATGTATGAGATTTAACTTTAAAGTTTTGTTTTTAATGACTGTCTAATTGTATACATGTATCATTTAAAATGTATCATTGGGCTTACAATTAGTAAACAAGTTACAACCCTGTCAAAGAAAATTACATACAAAGTACTTTGGTACTGTTGAAAATAGTTCTATTTTATTGCGAAATTAATACATTTATTCAGCAAGAGTGGCTTAAATTGATTAGAAGTGACAGTAAATAAGTGTATAACGTTACAAAAGATTCTATTTCAAACAAATTCTATGTATGATGTTTCACTTTTAATGACTGAAGATTTTATATGTATAATCCATGCAGTGTCAGAATACATACGTTTATGAATAAATAAGCTTTTAATGTGGCTCATGTTTACGTTTTCTCGTTTACTGGCTGCAATTCTAACCTCGAAATCAGCATTAGGCATAAAATAATGCCATACTTGTGAAAAACAGCTGATAATGGAACAACTAGTTGTAAATGATCTCCGGTGAAGACAGGTTGTGTTTGCGGTGGGTTTTCTGCTAATTAAGGGATAATAGAAGACTTTTTCACCTTACAAATGCATCATTTTTGTGAGAAAATGCAGTACTGTAAAGGCATCCCAAAATTCATGGAAGATGGTGTTATCGGAGGCTGCATGCAAAGGCCAATGTCGTCATTAAGTTTTTTTCTAAATTGTCACAATAGCAACGTTCTGAAATGAAAGCAACTTGTATATCTGTTTGAGTATACTTTGCATTCGCATGTTTGGCTGAGTATGTGTGGCGTTTTAGCATCTCCCTGTTGTGAAGCTTGCTCTCTTGTTTCTGCTAGGTAACATGCTGCCGGTGTTTTGTGTGGTGGAGCACTACGAGAGCCCCATCGAGTTTGACAGCAAAGAGGAACATGCTGAGTTCGTTCTGGTCAGGAAGGACATGCTCTTCAACCAGCTAATCGAGATGGCCCTGCTCTCCCTGGGCTACTCGCACAGTTCGGCTGCACAGGCTAAAGGTACGGTGCGTTTTTGTCATCCTAAACATGGCGTCCAGACGCATGGTACACAGCGATACCTATTTATCCAGAATGTGCATGTGTTTTTTTTTTTTTTGCGGTTAGATCAGAAAACATGAGTCATAAAATGCCGGGCAGATGCTCGGATATTTTTGGAGGCTAAACTGAGATATTTTTGGAGTGATTTGTTGGCTGTGTTCTGGTACTGCATGCATGCTGCTGCTCGAGCTGACCTGATGCCTGATGAGGTCAGGGGGGTTGTGGGTAGAGGCAGGAACACACAGGTGCACCTCCTGCTCTCTGTAATCACACTTTTCTCAATGGGAACGAGTGTGGAGGTGGGCCTGCGGTTTCTAATTGCTTGCTTTATGGAGTTGGGGGCTATTTTAAGAGCCGTAGCCTTCAGCCTGTAATTTATTGCAGGCTGTCCATCATAATTTCCTTTTTCTTTGCATCTTCTGGATCTTGTTTTTTTTTTTTCTGCCACTCATTTAGTGCCAGTCGACAGACAACATATGGTCGAGCAATATTTTTTTTTTTTTTTAAGAATGCTGTTTTGCAACCCTGTATAAAAAAAATAAAAATCTTGATATTACCATGAAAATGAACTTCAGAAAGACCATGAATGTGTTTTAAAATCTTGTGGGCAGCAAGTCAACATACACGTTTCATGCAAATAGAGATAATATTTGATTACGTTAATCAGCAATGCTTAAATGACATTCAAATCGTTATTTATCAGGGATGTAATAAGTTGATGAAAAGTCAATACTGAAAAAAAAGTTTCAAAAAGAATGCAAAGCAGAACTTTTTTTAACTCTGAATATAATATTAAATACTTCCTGAGCTGAAAATCAGCATATTACAATGATTTCCGAAATATCATTTGACTGAAGTATAAACAAATATTAGTTCGAATTGTCAATATAATTACATTTCGGCCTTAAGTGGATACTCTTTTTAATGAACCATGTCACAATGCATTATGAGATTGTGTTGTTCACAAAAGATGCATGTGTTGCCGCTTGCAAAAGAGATAAATGCTATAAATCCTGCCTATGTAGGCAGTTCACTCGATTTTGAGTGAAATCACCGTGATGCTAATACCACGGTGTTCTTTTGAAGTACGCTACTATACAAATGACTATTTAGAAGCGTGGTGCATGAATATGATTATCAAATATAGTGCTTCTAAAAAGCTGTCATGTGAGTGTCTCTCTGTGGTAAATGGTGTCACCTCACCGCAGGTCTGATTCAGGTGGGCAAGTGGAACCCCGTGCCTCTTTCCTACGTGACAGATGCCCCCGACGCCACAGTGGCGGACATGTTACAGGATGTGTACCATGTGGTCACGCTGAAAATCCAGCTACACAGGTCAGTGTTTCCCATGTACTGTACCCACAGTGTCGTCACATACAGTGCTGTTTTTCCCACAAGCCACTGCTGTGGGCACACACAGACACACCTCTTCCTTTTTCTGTAGACATCCATGTACATCTGTCTGTCTCTGTCTCGATGTCGTCTCCAGAGGCTGTGTGGCTGTCTCACACTTTAAGGTGTGCTGGATACAGTCTCTTTTTCTCTGTGTGTGTGTGTGTGCCTATGTGCAAACATGGACGTGTTAATCGCACATTACAGCAGCTCATCCAATTACTCCAGTGTTTTAAAGAACTATGAAACCATCAATATTTAATTATTAATCTGGGAAGCCTTTTTTTCTAACATGAATTCAAGTCATTTTTACTTGCAGCGTCAGCTTATTTTACCATAACAAGCCATTTATTTACATGCAATAAAAAATGTGATTTTCTTTAAAGCTTTTTAAACGCATACTGTGACATTTATAATTATTTCCTATTTTTTGTATGTTATTATTTACATTCATATTTTGAGTTTGTTTCAGTCAAAGTACGCATGTGTTTACACGCACATACACAACAATAATGATTATATATTGTTGTGATATGTTCGGTTTTCCTTGTCTGCCATTGGTCAGACCGTTTGTTTCGCAGTTTTTGCACTTCCCTTTTTTCACATAGTAGCGCAGAAATGACGCCCTTAACTTTAATTTTCATGGCATGCTGGCGTTGAACATCTCTGAATGTTTTTTTTTTTTTTTTTTTTTGCATGAAGTGTTACGATATTTTCTTGGCAGCTTGCCGTTTATTGCGTCCTATTGAACAAGCGTTCATTAATGACACCCTGAATGCAGCTGTGTTTTCTCCGTTGATTTGATGGTGAATTTTTTTCACCCCAACACACATGCATAAATGTTATAAATACTGGATTTTTTTTTTTTTTTAAATGATGCATCTCGACGACAGAGGATGCTGGACCATTTTAATGCATCTATCGTCGAAATTTAGATGGAAACACCTTAAATTGTTTTAGCAAGCACATCAAGGCAGGAAGGTAGAAGTAACGTGAAATAATAGTCGCCACATGCAGCTGATGTATAATTCATGCATCAATACAGCAGATGTGTTGTATAAAGTAATTAACTAATCAGAACAATCAGGAGAGAGAGAGAGAGGAGAGCGACTCCAGATGCATCTGCCTCATGCGCCAAATGAAATCTGTCTGTCTTAGAGGGACGCTTGCAGCAGGAAAGCAAAGCCCAGTGCTCACCGTCCTCTCTCTTTCTCCCTCTCTTTTGTTTCCCTTTTCCATCTCTCTCTTGTTCTATCCCTTCCTGCAGTTGTCCTAAACTGGAAGACCTTCCTCCAGAGCAGTGGACCCACTCTACAGTAAGAAATGCGCTCAAGGAGTTACTCAAAGACATGAACCAGAGCTCTCTGGCAAAAGAATGTCCCTTATCACAGGTGCTGGAGCCTTCCACGTCTAGTTGCCAAGATTGCAAGTGTCCCTTTTCAAATGCCCAGAGTTTGATAGAGTGGAAATGGACAGAATTGCCATAGAAATCCAAATCAATAGCCATTGTCATCCCCGTAGATTAATGCACTTTATTTTGATGCTGTTGCAGCAGTGCTAGCCGTTGTGAATGCGAGTATTGTGGGGTAAACAATGGGCGAACCACAATGATCTTGATAATGCATTACAAGCTGTGAACTGTTATGGGTGAATCTCACGAAACCTGTCAACATGTCGTGTTTTAACTTTAGAATCTGTGGAGAGAATGATGCTTGCTTGTAGAAGATATTTTAAGATATTTATTTTTATTTTTTGCATTGTTTTTACGTCAGTTGCAGATCACGTCCTTATTACTATAATGCAAAAAAAACCCCTAAATTATTTATATGATTTATTTGTATGAAAATAAAAAAAATATGATTTTCTTTTAAATCAAATATTTTAAATGTTTTACTTTATTTATTTATTTTAATTTTTTGGGGGATTCAAGAAATTACCATAATAAAAGTCTCAGAGGAAATACTTAAAGGTATAGTTCACCCAAAAATGAAAATTCTGTCATCGTTTACTCACCCTCAAGCAGTTCCAAACCTGTATGCATTTCTTTGTTCTGCTGAATACAAAGGAAGATGTTTTAAAGAGAAGTTTGTAACCAGGCTGATTTTGGTCACCATTGACTTCAATAGTTGAAAAATAATTACTATT
>JAUMHG010000060.1:19315038-19330324 GCA_032359395.1 Enteromius anoplus | reverse complement strand
TAACCAGGCTGATTTGGGTCACCATTGACTTCAATAGTGGAAAAATAATTACTATGGAAGTCAATGGTGACCCACAACAGCCTGGTTACAAACTTTTTTCAAAATATTTTCCTTTGTGCAAATATTTTTGGGCGAACTGTTCCTTTAAGATAAATTAGGGGGGGGGGGGGACTAAACCTAAAACATCCAGACTGTTAGTAATGAGAATTTGACGGGAAAAATGCTTAATTGTGTTGGAAATAATGCAAATGTTTTTCGGTCCTAAAATTGTGCTTTAATTAATATTAAAATAATAAATTTTAGTATTAATTAAAGTATTAATATAGCATGATAGTGTTGTTTGGAGTTTTCATTCCGAATATTTATTTTTATTTATACTGAGACATACCAGCAACAGACTATACAGTACTTAAAATATTCATCCTAGAAGTAAAGAGGTTTAATTTTTACTATTTATTTTAAAATAATAAAAAAAAGAAATTATTTATGCAGCATTAGGTTTTAGTATGTTTTATTTATACCGATTCAAACAAAGTCTTGTGTAATAAAAATTCACCATAGTAAAAATCTAACAAGAATCACCTAAGAATAATCAGGAGGAAAGTGAAGCATAAAACACCAATGAAAATTTGAGTGGGGAAAATCTGCTTACTAGTATTGCAAATAATGCACGTTTTTTTTTATTTAAGTTTTTTTGTTTTGTTTTTTTTAAGTAAAATATAATTTCTTTTTTATTATTTATCCCTCTCGAATTTGCTTTGAAATGTCACCTGGGTGTGTTTCCATGAGGTTCACCCTTAAAACCACAATGGATTTAAAGGAAAGTCTAGTGTTTCAGCTTGTGTGTTGGCACAATCGCTGTCTATTTTGTCTCAGGGAAGCCCGTTCTTTACCGGCAGGTGTGTGTGTGTGGTGATGTAAAGAGTCCCAGGGTGCTGTTCAGGCAGCGCAGGGGCTGGGCCGCTCCACATCTCTCTAATCACTCTGTTTACAGTCCATATGTGAGCTATTCCCACTGAGCAGCGGCCCGGTACTTACACTGAATTAGAGTCCGCACACAGCTCGCTCGCTGTAGGCTGGGCGGCCCGCAAGCGTGTGCTGCAATTTTCGGGGGAGGGGGAAGTTTTCTGCTTTTGTTGTTTCTGATTTCTCTTGCTGCCGTGAAAGAGGAGTGTCTTTCACTAAATGTAGTTGTGCTTCTCCAGTAGTTACAGGATGCCTCGCCTGTATCGGGGTTGTCTTCGATGGGGAACCTAGTAGAGGTGACCTTTTTGTTTGGGTGAACAGGAAGAGTTGGAGATATCAGGCCGATTTAAGAACGAACGCCAACTTTTATAGGATTAGCGACGTCTTGATACTCCAAACGGTAATCCGTGCTCTTGAAAAGGTCGATGAATGGAGAATTAGGCCAGAATAGATGGGGATTGTGAATTTAGTGCTTCTTTACAAAGATGCGTTGCATGTTTAAGTTTATATGATTATGCACGTTTATATAACTTTGTGTTTGAGTATGTTAGTCATTCTTAACAGAAGCCTCATGTTGATTAGATGGACTGTCATACCACAACCAGACATTTTTCTTAGTATGGCTAGCCAGTCGGACAGAGTTCAACTAAATCGTGGCTCTTTATGTGTTGGTATGAAATTTAAAGTAGTTTTCAGTTGACTTTAACGCAACAGTCATAGTGTGAGAAGCTGAGTAAATGGCCAGCGCAAAAAAAATTAAACGGCCAAATGCATTGATGTAATGTTGGCATGCATGTGCTTTCCCATGACTATACGTTTTCTAGTTATTGTTGTGTTATTACGGGTATAACAAACTAGGGATGGGTATTGTTAAGGTTTTAACGGCGTTAGTACTTTTATCAATACCACGTATCGATGCGGTACTTTAACAGTACTCTTATTGGTACTTTTTGTTGTGTTTTTAATATAAAAAAATATATATAGATATAATAATAAAAAAACTAAATGAGAACAGAATTAACAACACTTAATTTTTTCGTTAAGTGTTAAAATAATCATCTATAGCCTATCAAACACCAGTGTTTGAGCAAATATTACACAAATAGAACAAATGATAGTAAAACAAATAAATAAACAACAAGAATGAACAGTGGTACAGTCGGGGCATGCAGGTAGGCTGCAAGAGGACTAACAGTGGTTAACTGCAGCTTTAACCAAAAAAAGTTACAAAATGCAGCTAAACAATCAGCTTTGTTTAATGTTTCTGATTTATTAGAACACATTCAGATAAATTAGTTAACTGTTTGGGATTAAAAGTTATACAATTTTGGAACCTCTTGCAATGTACACTAAATAAAGTGAATGTATTACATCACTATAAATTCATATTTTTAAGGTAAGCTCTGCTTTATATTTTAATTTATTGAATTAATCTCTTTATTTCTTAACAAACATAGTTTAATATTATCCATCTATTTGTTAATGCAGTGCTGTAAAGGCATTTTTAATGTTTAAAATGTATTTAGGCTACTGCAGAAAAAAATACTGAATATTTAGATTACTATTTTTAATGCAACCAAAATGTGTATTTATTAAATTCTTAACATTACTATAACATACTAATTTAGAGAGACCTTATGTGATGTTTATGTCGTTATTTTGGAAGACTGCTAGCATAAGTAATTATAAATGTTTTCTTTTGCAAGATTTTTTTTGTATTTTAAAAGACGTGCTTGAAAGCCGATGCAGTTTAAGAAGTAAAAGCGAGCTGTGCAGATTCAGTGTCTGCGGTCAAATAAGAGGTTTATTGTCAGTGACATTATTCTGACTTTATTTTCATAACTGGTTATGAAATAAAGTCACTCACTTCAGAAAAGCAATCCTGTCCTGCCAAATGTTATGGCGTGTTCGTTGCATGCATAAATTTGCTTTAATTTTATTCTGTAACTATATATATATATATATAGTGGGGTCGCGGCTTGATGACCATGGGAGACTGTGGGTCCCAAGGCCAAACCAGTTGAAAACCACTGCTTCAGATCATACGGTTCTCTCTGCCATCCTCACTCTATTAACGCGCAAGCTTTCGTGTTGTGCGTACGCGAGTTCTGTGTACCGCAGAACCTATGCGCAGAACAGACTGACATTGAATACTATGAATACTACGGCAACACACATGGGGAAATGCGGAAGTGGTAGTTATTTATTGTGCATTTCTATATCATGGATCATGGTTACACTCTCCACAATCTTAAAAAACGTAGATGTATACAAACTGAGACGTTTCCGAAATGCAGAGCGCTTCGCGAAAACCTCGGACTGGACAGAAGAGACGCCGCTCTCGCGTGTGTTTAAATAAATGGGCAAGCAAATATATATTTTTCATTGTGTAAGTAATAGTCATGTACAGGTGGTTAGGTGATTAAACGGATAGAAATTAGCTTTTCATCCATGAACATGCTTTGTCATTGCGTGAAATTCGCCTTTGTGATTGTTTTGAAAATCCGAACTCTAGTGGCAAAAACTTACATATTATATTGGTATTTAGCAATACTTACGCTAGGTCTGGGCGATATATATCGAACGATTTATTATGTGCACGTCGTCAGTAAAGCCGGTTCTTTGATTAGCGTTAAATCTCCATCAGCCCTAACTTACGCTATAAATAATCATATTACATCACATGCATAATATAATATAATAATTATATCATAATATTGTTGATATTGATGTTTTCGCTAATATATATATTGTTGTTATTTTATTTATTTTTAATATATAAATATATTTAGCAACTTAAACTCTTATTTTTATTTATTTAATATTTATTTACTTAAAAAAATCATCCCCTCTTAAATTTCATGCTATTCAAATTAAACATCTATTTAATTTTTTGTTTTAAGCAGGATCATGGATTAATTTAGCAACCTATAAAGCTTACCCACTAATTATATTAATATTTTATAAAAACAAAACATTTTTACATTGTAATATATTAGTAGTATATATTAGTAATGCATGGTAAAATTTAGCCACTTAAAATGTAAGTTCTGTGCTATACAAATGAAACATTTGCATTATTTATTTATGCCTATATATATGTATATGTGTGTGTATGTGTGTGTATATATATATATATATAAAATGAAATGAAATAATACAAACTTCAACAAACCCACCAGTTGAGCTCAATAATTGACCAGCTGACCCAATCCTAGTTCTTGGATATTGTTTTTAGCAGAATATAATTCACCTTGCATCAGCCCATTTTTCTGCGTACTGCGTAAATTGCTTTTCCAGGTTTGTGCAGTGCCCCTCCCGCTCATCAGCCGTCTTTCAGCACACGTATGTTTCCCTATGATCAAACTTAACCCCTGTGTCCCCTCAGACGACCGCAACAATAGATCTCCCCACCCACCCCGTGGCCCTGAAAGAGCAGCTGTGTAGTTGCATAGCAGCAAATAGCCGTCAAATGCCATCTTTGCCTGGCTTTGACATGGGCTTTCCCCCCTTTCTCATGCAATGGACGAAAAAGAAGCTGTAATTAAGACGTTTTTAAAAGAAAAAAATGAAAAGGAGGGGGAATTAACCCACTTCTCCGACACAATGCGAACAGTCACTCCGCAGGGAGACTAAAAGATGGCATGTAAGAAGGAAGTACAAACAGTTAGCGCCTAGATAGATACAGAGACTCTCCCGTGACGGAAAGCCAAATAGATGGTTCAGGTCGATAGCGGCGTGACAGACTTCCTGGGCTCACCGATAAGCCTTGCGATGGTTATCTTTTAAAGAGGCTTGTCCCGTTACCTGTTGATGGCTCCTGGCGTTCGGTATGCTGAGGTGTTTATCCGTGTGGGGGATGTGTCTCGGGAGTTTGAGACGAGTGATTAATGAACGGAGCTTTTCACAACATCTGTGTCAACTGTACCCAATATGAGCGTCTGACTCACATCAGATCTCAAACAGATCTTTGATGACTCATGAAATCTTGGTAATTTCATTTCACTTCTATTGTTAGTCGATGGTTTTGTTTGTAAGCTCCCTTCCACCCTGGCTGTTGTTTGAGATCAGCGATAAAAGAAGCCGTGACATTTTAAAACGCCAGTTGGCCTTCAGATGTGCGGTTTGAACCTGGCCTCCTATCAGCATGGCGCTGTGCTTTCATATTCCGCCCTTGCTTTTGGAGAGGGTCTTCTGCTCATCTTGGAAAGCGTTCTACACTTTTCATTTCTACGGCAGCGCGAGCTTTGGCAGTAAAGGTTAATAGTCCTTCTCAAGCGTACACAGAGATGTGTACTTTGGTGAGTGGTTAACCCTCGTCTGGCTGGTCCTGCTGAACGGTGCACCTGTTTGTGGTGGAAGAAGGTTCCAAAATAATTTTGTGCCCAATGCTGTTGGAGGACCTTTTAAAATATTCACGTTGTGCCGTAGTTCTCCAAAAGTATTATATGGAACATAAAAGGCTCATTTTTTTTATCAAGTTGTGTAACATTTGGTGTTATCAAAGGAGAACCGTTTAAATGTCATTTAAGAACTATTCAGAATTCCATATGATGTCATAGGACATAGGACTTCCATATGAACACTTTAAATTTGCACCTTAAGCAAATGTACCATATGATGTTCTAGAAGAGCATTTTTATATGATGCCATAGAGAAAATCAGGCTCTGTATCATGGAATAACAATTTAAACACATAAGAGGAATATACAAATTCCATTCCATATGATGTCACAGAAGTACATTTTAACGTTTAAACTCCATATGAGAACTATTTAAATTTCCATGTCAATAAGAACATGTGCATAGTAAGAATAAATTCTATATGATGTCATGGAAGAGAGTTTTTTTCCCCATATGAAATCATAAAACCATTTCCATATTATTTCATTAGAAAACGTAGATACATATGATATAGAAGAGCCTTTGTAAATTTAATGTGATTTAATGTGATGTCATAGAAGCGCCTTTTAAAATTCAGTTTGATGTTCTAAGAGAGCTAATTTCTTTGGCTCTGTATGTATGGGAGAATAGAAGAAACGTGGAAGAAAGTTTACATTTCAATGTTATGCAATAAGCAGATGCTTCCATATGATGACAAAGAGTCCATTTTTGAGTTCTAGATGCGATAGAAAAGCTATTTTGAATTAAAAAAATACATCAGATCAATGATGAATAATTTAAATCAAGTTGTATTTGATGTCATAGAAGAGCCTTTTTAAAGTGCATACATATAATGCCATAAGAGTGTTTTGAACTCTATAGATCATAGCAGTTCATAGAGAACATATATGATTTTGAAGGGGAAAAAAACAGGTCTTACACAAACCTATAATCTAACTTCAAAAACCAATCTCCAAAGAATCTTATAGTCACATCGAGAACCCTTCAGAGGGAAAATGGTTCTTGATAAGAGATGTGTAACTGCTGCTGAAGAGCCTTCATTCTGAGAGCCCATCTCTAGGTCTTCAAGATGCATCGGAGCGTTTGGAAACGGGAATGCTGGAGTTATCCATAAACTCAAACTCTATTGTAAGCCGCAAAGCCCCCCTCCTCCCCACCTCCAGGTCCCCAAGTGCTCATGTTATAAAAATGATAAAGCTGCCGTACCTGTAATTTAAAAACAGATGGTTTCATCTTTTGAATATTTATAACAATCAAAATAATTTCTGCGCTATGTAGCCCAGGGCTATTAAGGTGTTAAGTGTTGGGTTTAATGAAAAAGAATCTCTGCTTTTCTTTTTTTTTTTTTTTTTTTTTAGAGTGGAATGTATTAAAATAGAAGAAGAAAAAAAGCTGAGGAGATGAATAGGAAGCGTGCTGTTAGGGCAGCGAGGAGACGTGAACTCGTTGTGTGGTCTCAACATGCAACTCCGGCTGTGAAAACAGATTGCGAATATGAGTTGCATTCATATAGGGCAGAAATCCCCAAAGCATCATCTGCTTTGCTGTCTGCCTCACAGAGCCTCCTGGATGCATCCGCTTTCACACTCTGTGGCATTTGTTAAAGGGACATGTTTTTATTTTACTTTTTTTAGTTTATATTACTGCAGAAAAACAAATTGTGCATGAATCGCATTGCTAATGTTTTTTTTTTTTGGATCAAGATATGACACTGTGATGCATATAATGCTGAGTTGCGTAGTACAGGATTTCTTGACAGACTTTGTTATTGTACTGCGAGTAAACATACATTTTAAAAAGCGCTTGCAATTTTGTCTTGCAGAGTATGATTTCTTCAATTGTTAACAGCACTTACTATGCAAATGTGTCTGCGGCGAAGTGTCAAGAATTCGGACGCTGGTATAAACATTTCAAGAAGACAAAAGACATGATAGGTAAGCAGAATGCTAAATGAAAATTAATCATCACATCAATCTAAAGAAAGACATCTGTCTGGTGATAATTTGTCAATCAGTCTCTATCTGTCTTTCTACATATCTTTCTGTCTGTCTGTCTGTCTCTATCTGTCTCTGTCTGTCTTTCTACATATCTTACTGTTTATCTCTGTCTGTCTGTCTGTCTCTGTCTTTGTCTGTCTGTCTGTCTGTCTCTGTCTGTCTTTCTACATATCTTTCTGTCTGTATGTCCCTGTCTGTCTGTCTCTATCTCTCTCTATCTGTCTTTCTACATATCTTACTGTCTGTCTCTCTCTGTCTGTCTGTCTTTCTACAAATCTTACTGTCTGTCTCTGTCTGTCTGTCTCCGTCTGTCTCTCTACATATCTTACTGTCTATCTCTGTCTGTCTTTCTACATATCTTACTGTTTATCTCTGTCTGTCTGTCTGTCTGTCTGTCTCCGTCTGTCTCTCTACATATCTTACTGTCTGTCTCTGTCTGTCTGTCTGTCTCTGTCTTTTTACATTTCTTACTGTCTATGTCTGTCTGTCTCTATATGTCTTTCTACATATCTTACTGTCTCTCTCTGTCTGTCTGTCTGTCTGTCTGTCTCTACATGTCTTTCTACATATCTTACTGTCTCTCTCTGTCTGTCTCTATCTGTCTTTCTACATATCTTACTGTCTATCTCTGTCTGTCTGTCTCTACATGTCTTTCTACATATCTTACTGTCTCTCTCTGTCTGTCTCCGTCTGTCTCTCTACATATCTTACTGTCTGTCTCTCTCTGTCTGTCTCTCTACATATCTTACTGTCTGTCTCTGTCTGTCTGTCTGTCTCTGTCTTTTTACATATCTTACTGTCTATGTCTGTCTGTCTCTATCTGTCTTTCTACATATCTTACTGTCTATGTCTGTCTGTCTGTCTGTCTCTACATGTCTTTCTACATATCTTACTGTATCTCTGTCTGTCTGTCTCTACATGTCTTTCTACATATCTTACTGTCTCTCTCTGTCTGTCTCTATCTGTCTTTCTACATATCTTACTGTCTATCTCTGTCTGTCTGTCTCCGTCTGTCTTTCTACATGTCTTACTCTCTGTCTCTATCTGTCTGTCTGTCTTTCTACATATCTTACTTTCTGTCTTTCTCTGTCTGTCTGTCTTCATCTGTCTTTGTACATATCTTACTGTCGGTCTCTGTCTGTCTGTCTGTCTGTCTGTCTCTGTCTGTCTTTCTACATATCTTACTGTCTGTCTTTGTCTGTCTGTCTTTCTACATGTCTTACTCTGTCTCTATCTGTCTGTCTGTCTCCGTCTGTCTTTCTACATATCTTACTCTCTGTCTGTCTGTTTTTTATTTGTCTGTCTGACTACATATCCTACTGTCTGTCTGTCTGTCTCACTATCTGTTAACAGCTCCCTGTCTATCTGTCTGTATCTGCCTGTATTGTCTATATAATCATCTAGTCAAAATATGTGTCCCTCTGGTTATTTCTTGGTCTGCCTATATTTGCTTCACTCACTTTCCATTTGACTAATTATCTCTCTGTTGATCAGTCTGTCTCTTTCATCTCTATATGTCTATTGACTATTTGTCCGTCTGTCTCTTTATTTGTCTGTGTCTGACCGTGTATGTTGTCTTTTCCTTGTCTATTTTTTTTAATAAGCTTCATTTGTTTATTCTTTAGATTCAGTTAAAATGCAAATCTAGCAAAACCTGTCGAATATATATCTATGTTTAAGACGAAAGCCCTTTTCGACTGAAATTCCGTCTTTGGCATTGAAATAATAATCAACAGTACTGTGATTGTTCAACTGTTCAAACACGCACCTGTCAGTCAGTCAATCAGGTTTTTATATTGGAGCTCTTGACATCTGCCTCTTGTTTTCTGTTCACACATTCACTTTTACCCCAACTAACGCTCTCTGTTTCTCTCTCCACTCCTGTGAATGCGTGTGTTGCGTGTTTGTGTGTTCATCTGCGCAGTCGTGCGCCAGCCCTCCCAGCTGGAGGGCTACCTGGGGACGTGTGTCCTCCACGACAGTCCACGTGCCACCACGTTAGGTAGGTCACGTGACTCACCGCAACCCTCCCCACCTTACTATTCATGAGCGCATGTGCTCACTTTCCAACAGCGGCGACACTATAACTTTGCGTTAACAACTCACGGCAGGCCGAGATGCCGCTTGAGTGGAACGATTAGTGTCAGATGATGCTGTCTGCCATGATAACACATACACACAATGTACAAAAACACTTATGTCTTTTGTTATAATGTCTGCTGAGTCAAATCAAATTTGTTTGTATAGCGCTTTTTACTTTACACATTGTTCAAAGCAGCTTTACTGAAAAATCATATTAATGTTTACAATATCTTAATGTCTATGCACTTTTTAATGTGTGTGTGTGTGTTTAAATATACATACACAACTTTATATAAAAACATGGGTAATAATATAAATATATAAACATTCATGGAGCCGAGATTTGTTATATAGCCAAGCTTTTATATAAAACTGGGAAATAATATATGATAGAGACAATCATGCTTTTGGGGTTTGTTATATATTGATATAACTCTTTAAGTGACTGCACTGTATCTGGTATAAACTCGCATATACTTTTTTAATGTTTTCATTTTGTCCAAACCAGGCAAGTTTCTAGCAACACGTTTCTAGCTCCAAAAAGCTGAATGCAAAAAGAATGTTGGTAACCAAACCGTTACTGGTAGCCATTGACTTCCAAAGATTTTTTCTTATTATGGAAGTCAATAGCTACTAGTAAGCTACTAGTGTTTGGTTACTAACAGTATTCAAAATATGTGACCATATTAACCACAAAACCAGTTTCAAGTTCTAAGTTCGCCGGGGTGTATTTATAGCAATAGCCAAAAATACAGTGTATGGTCAAAAGGATTTTTCATAATGCCAAAATTCATTAGGATGTTAAATAAATATTAAGTAAGATATTTTGTAAATTTTCTTCTGTCAGTATATCAAAATATAATTTTGTATTAGTAATACATATTGTTAAGAACCTCATTTATTAGCTCTCAGATTATGTATTAATCTAAATTTGGAAAAAACCTCTCTTATGTCCTGGGTCACGAATCATCTTTTGTGCTCAACAGACAAACACACAAGTTAAGTAAATAAGGATTTTTTGAGTGAACTATTCAAGGCTGTAGTTTTTCTGCTTATTGCCGTGATGCTGTTTTGAAACAGCGTGTACTGTATGAAGCGCTAAATAAAATAATTCGACTTGACTTTTATCCTTTCAGTTTAATCAGTTTATGCACTCCCTGGGAATCGAACCCATGACCTTAGCATTGCATTATTGTCTAAACTGCAGGAATGCAAAGCCACGGCAGAGTTTTGCCAAGTTTATGAGTTTAACTCCCAGAGAACAGCGTGAATGATATAGTGCATGTCTTAAACGCACTCCCTATTCTAACCAGTGCGCAGTGAGTTGCGTCTCGCAAGTGGTCAGCGAGAGGCCGGTCTTGCAAGATCTTGCGGAGTGTGGCGAGCCGTTTCTAGCGCAGCAGCGCTCCAATTGAAACGCGGAGAGTGAGCGCCCGCCGTGCCGTGGGGTTTTACCTCCCTCCCCTCGGCCCACATTCTCTCTCCCATTGTGCTCCTAATCCCAGCCTGCTTTGTGGCGAATTCCACAGGAGGGACTCCGGTTCTCTGTCTGTGTCGCCGCCGCCGCTGCAAACGGGGCCTGCGAACGCTTTCTTCCAACCTTTTCAATTTGCAAGGAAAAGCGTGTGCCCCCCAGCAGTTTTCAACACCAAAAAGACAACTGAGAGGCATAGCGTAACATCAGAGCACAGGAATGAGGGGGATTATGGGAGAGCTTTGATTATTACCCAATTTTTTGTTTTTTGTTTTTTCTTTCCCTCTCACTTTCTGCTGATATTGAAAAGAACAGCCGCGGCTTTGTGCTCGCTGTCAGTTAAGACACATGTTTGCGTCCTTGTGCTTATTGTGCGTATCTCTGGAGAGTTTCCATGCGCTTAATCTGGTTTTTATCTTCTTGTTGAAATATTTATATTTTGATGATTTGCCATAATGCTTTTTTTGCGCTCCGTAAAATCCGTAAGATTGTGATGGAGTTGTGCGGCGGGTGTGCTGTAGTAGGTGATGGGCATTGTATTTTGTATTTATTTTTTTAAGTAATATCTGTGTTTCAAAAATGCACAACGCTTTTGAGTCCTTTTAAAGGATCGGTTTGCTATATTTACTCACCTTTACATTGTTTCAAATCCGTGTGTTGTTATTTGTTCCATGCAACACAAAAGGATACATTTTAATAAATCTTCATCCAGCTCTTTTTGATTATTCAGTGATCTGTCAAGAAGCTGCAATACGCTTTGAAATGGACAAAAAACACACTACGTTTCAGAATAGTGACAGATTATGAATTATTTTAAAGTCATACATTCATAATCACTTTTTAATTTTCTGATTTTCTTTTTTAAAGCAGGTTAGCCACTGAGCTTATCGATTTAAACGAATCAAAGTCATTCATAGCCTCAAAGGGCATCAAATAGTTGCTGTATTTTCAATCCGCTCGGTCTGACTTGTGTCAAAGGCCGTGCTCTGGGCTTCCAGCGCAACACGGTTATATTTAGACTTTCCTAAAATTTCATATTAGCCAGCTTGTGTACCTTGTTTTAGAATTAAGAGCATAAAGGACGATTCAGTCCATGTGAAGGCGTCCTGCGCGCTGCTGTAGCAGAGCACCCACACTGGCTTGTTATTGCTCACATGATTTGGCCATGGACATTATAAACTAATTTCTGGTGCTGCCAATTTATGCAGATACAGGTCACACACTGTGCCCCATTATATTAGAGAGGTTGTGCTGGGTTACTGTAGTAATGGCAGGCTGGAAAGGGCTTGATTTAGTGTTTGTTTTTTAGCTTAAAGCTTTTGCTTTTTGACTTCAGGTCATTTATTGATGTGTTTTGGGTTAACTTCTGTTCATCACAGAGTAGCGAAAGGCAATTAATCACTCGTTTAGAAAATATTAATAAGCCCATTTGTCCAGTTAATTGATAGTTTCTGTATGTATTACTTTATGTAAAATATAATTCATTATTTAATATAAACTAACTTTTCTGATGTTTTATTAATGGCAAAAGTGCTTTTGTTACCCAATCACTACCTACATAAATGTTTAGCTTTTAATGGTAATATGTAATACAGTTTGGAATTACATTTGGAAAAGATAGATGAGATACGAATGTAAACACTGTCACTTCATCTTAAGGCCAATGTAAACGGGCAAGATAAATCAAATGTTCAAAAATATAATTTCTGCATTAGATTTAATAGACCTACCACTGTCTAATTTGTTGTTATATGAATCCACCAACACAGTATCGACAAGAAAAAGATAAGTCCTCACCGTGTTCTCTATTTATGACTGTTTACATGAATTTATTACTTGAGACAATATTTACTTAATTGAGAAAAATGCTTGCACTACGTGCCACTAATTTAATTTGTTCATATTTATATTAATATTTCACTTTCTTTTTAATGGAGTAGATTCAGATTCAGCATATTGGATGCTGTGGTTTTGAAAGTAGTCTCTAAAATCATATCAGATTTTGTGGTCAGTTACTTGTTTTTTTTTAAATAAATATATATATATATATTTTTTATAACCAAGCTCTACCATCAGCAGCAGCTTTTATTGATGCAAACCAAACCCTGTTTATTAACATGCTTCATCTTCTTTGTGTCCACCTGTAGCTGAGATGGACAGTCTGTCTGATCTTTCTCCACCCGGAACCAACCACCTCAGCTTCAGTCAGCAGCCCATCCCGGGCAGCACGGCCGAGCAGTCCCCTTCCCCGGTGCCCCTGTCCCACAGCAGCCAGGCCCCTGGCCGTGCCCAGCTCCCCGGTCTGCACCCGGGCCTGGTGTCCTCCCCCATCAGTCCTCAGCTGGTGAATCAGCAGATCGTCATGGCTCAGATACTCAACCAGCAGTACGCTGTCAACCGTCTCCTGGCCCAGCAGTCTCTGAGCCAGCAGTACCTCAACCACCCGCCTGTCAACCGCGCACTTAACAAACCGCTGGACGCACAGGTGTCCTCCAACGCCGAGGTCTCATCAGAGATCTACCAGTGGGTCAGAGATGAGCTGAAGAGGGCGGGAATCTCCCAGGCCGTGTTCGCTCGTGTGGCCTTCAACAGGACGCAGGTACATATATGTGGATAATAACATGTGTCCCAGGCCCACAAAACCGATCATAAGGGTCAATTTTTGAAAGTGAGATTAATGCTGAGTAATTAAGCTTTTGTTAGGATAGGACGATATTTGGCCCAGATACAACTCTATTTTGAAATTAGAAGAACTGACAACAAAAATGAGTTTTTTGGTAATGTAAAAATTGGGATATGGTAAAAGTAGAGGAGTTTTCACCAGATATTACCAGAATCTTTTTTTGAGAGGGTTTTTGAGGAAAAAAAGGCGTTTTGAGAAAACTGCATTATAGAAACCAAATCAAGCATCTTTCGTTTTACAAAGTTAAAGCAAATGGCAAAAAAATCAAATAATTATTATTTGATTTATTTAATTAAAGCATATAAGTCAGATAAAAGTGTAAGTATTTAATAACAATTATTATATAATAATTAAAATATTATTTGTACATTACAACGATACTATTATTCACAATTAAATTTGGAAATTTCAATTATTTTATAAATAAAACACATTAAGCTCTTATTTTGGTGGAAAGGGAGCCCATAAGGAGGAGTTATAAGAGACCCAAATATACAAAGCATTAGATTACAAGCTGCACGTATGTGAATGAACACAGTGCTGCGCTTCTCTCTAAAAAAACATAGCGCACATTTATTTAAAATGATTTTATTTTAATGTTTCGTGCAGCCCAAGCATGTACTGTAGAGTGATTCAGATCTGGGTTTTATGTCAGTTTGGATTCTGGCAGCTGTCTATGTAGGTGGTGTCTAGTAAGGCAGCTCACTGGGTTTTGTAACCGAGTCAGTAAGAATGTTTTGGAAGATGTCTGTCAAATTATTTTGTTGATGATTATAAATGCTGAATCATATCCCCAGCTCCGCCCCAGCCCCATACATCAGCTGTGACATGTTCGTGTGATGCTTGCCACTACATGCTCTGTACATCATTAAAATTCAGCCATTCCTTGCTAATATAGTGACAGCAGAGCGCTCACAGTTAGATGCTTTATCTGCTGTTATTTTGGGTCCAACACAGAGCACCCAATCGTCCAGTTAATGTCAGGACAAAGAGCAAGTGAGCATCACATTTTATCACATCTCATCCTTCAATCAGAAACTTCCTGGCAGGAGGAACTGATCACTGACTCACGTCTTTGGATTCACACACCCATGGTTTTGACCTTGTTTTTTGTAACCGCACGCAATCTGTTGTCAGCGCTGAGCTGGGACAGGACACTTATTAGCGGTGTGAGCCGAGGCAGACATCACTATTATTATTGCTCATTCAAATTATTACAGTTTCCAACCAAAAACGGATTTCTCACCGCTTGCCCTGTGTTATTGTGCATGAATGATACCTCAAATTGTGCACATTTGAGGGAGGTGTGTGCAGTCTGCAAAATACTTATTATTTGATTGTTTTATTACTTGGTATTTATTTCATTACTTTATATTTGGGAATTCACTATTAATTATTTTAATTGAATCATTAAGGTTTTTATCAATAAGGTTTTATTTACCTGATATTAAGCAAAATGACCACAGATGATTACTTGATCAATATACAAGTCAAAAACTATAAGTGGAAATTAATTAATTAATATTATGATGCTTTTTTTAGACGCAATTGGGGTCCTATTTTTTTCTCACTAATACTCACTTAGACAGCATTTATTTAAGGATAAATACAGTAAAAAATCATATTGTGAAACTACATTTTAAGATAACCATTTTCAGTTTAAGCATTTGTTTATTTATA
>JAUMHG010000060.1:19299773-19314802 GCA_032359395.1 Enteromius anoplus | reverse complement strand
AAACAATATGCAAAATGACAAAATATTTACAATTACAACAGAAAACTGTTTAAAAAAAAAAATAACCCAAAAATGTAAAGATTATAATAGTTTATGAGTCATATTAAAATTACACTGGTGGAAAAAAAAGTTTTGGCAGAGATAATATCTGTACCATATTGTGACGTAAAATATCATAATACACGAAAGCACCCAAACACCCCTACCAATGACAGGGAAAGTTGTCAGACAAACTGAGCATTGTGGGGATTTTTCACTAGTTGTTATTAGCACAGTCCCGCCTTGACAACTGTCTGCCATCATCAGGTGAGACAAAGAGAGACGTACCTGGCTGTGTGCCAGCGGTGGGGGGTGGGGGCTGGCTCGGCCGCGGACCGTCACCGCAGCACGCATGAGTGACTGTTGCTGGAGACAGCGGGAAGATAATGTCTCGCGACGTTCTGCATAAAACCCCCGTTTGGCAGGAAGTGACTTTGATGTTGTGTTAGAGCGATAGGAATCTATAGGAATCAGGGGCCGCGACATGACAGGCGTGTTTGCACAAATTGGCGTTTAGTTGCGCTGGGAAGAATTTGCAACATTTTTTTGTTGTTGTTTTTTTTTCCACAGAGCCCTTAAATATTTATTGTGCATTCCTTCCCACACATGAGTGATGGCTGCTTGTGATGGCATGCCGTGGCTTCTCAGAGTCAGAAAGTTTGTGACTTTTGGTGCCCCATTTTTAGATTTTACTATGCAAGTGCATCAACCATGATGGTGTTTGATAGTATTTGACTGAAAGTGTAACTGACTAATCTTAGCTTAGCAACTGTTGCCATCTACCAGATTTTCCAGCTGCCTTGTACAGTATCTTTTCTGATCTACACTACTCATAAAATAATTGGGTCTGTTTTAGGTGGTTTTAAAAGACTTAGTTTTAAACTGTAATATTATTTCAAAATATTTAGAGTATTTTTAGTCAAATAAGTGTTTTCTATTTGAATATATTTTAAAATATAATTCATGTATATAATGCAAAGCTGAAATTTCTGCATTATTCCTCTAGTCTCCTTAAGAAATAAAAAATATGCTCTGATTTGCTTTAAGAAACATTTCTAATCAATAATGGTGAAATCTATGATTCTGTTATTTTTCGTACATTTTTGTAAATGTCTTTTACTGTCATTTTTTGATCAATTTAATGCATTTTTGCTGAATATAAGTATTCATTTATTTTAAATAAAGTTAAAAATGAAGTATGAAAAATATTATAAAGAAGTATCAAGTATAACTGTAAAAATCTGGAGAATTGCGTTGTAGAAACATTGGGAACATCAGATTTTTTTTTTTGAAGAAGCGATTTGGATTTACAATCTTTGCAGGTTTAACTTGTTTGTAAAGAAAATCTTTGTAATATAATATCCATTAAATTATATATTTGACTAAAAAAGCACTGAAAAACTGAAACATCCAGTTAATTCCTATGGGATATTCAGGTGGGCGGAGCTTATTGTCGGGTCAATTGCTTTGTCGCAGATGGAGTGGAAAGAATGTTTTAATTGTTGCACTTGTACTGATTGCTCTTTGCTAAGAGGACAATGCATGTATTTCTGTGTCTCTCCCAGGGTCTTCTCTCTGAGATTCTTAGAAAAGAGGAAGACCCCAAGACCGCTTCTCAGTCGCTCCTGGTCAACCTGCGAGCGATGCAGAACTTCCTGCAGTTACCGGAAGCAGAGCGTGATCGCATCTACCAGGACGAGAGGGAGCGCAGCTTGACCGCAGCCTCTGCTATGGGCCCTGCGCCGCTCATCAGCACCCCTCCCACACGCCCTGTACAGGTAACACACTCACAATATCACAATAGTGAGCGCTGAAAGATCCACTTGTATGTGCTTTGTTGAGTAAGATGCATGCTGTAGGGTTGCAACCCTTGATGCAAGGCACGTATTGTATTTGCGTATTGTTTTCCAGGATCTATCCATCCTTAAAATGAGATGAGTTTATTTGGGTAAATGTTACTAGGCAGAGAGAATATATCATGAATTAAGTTGATTTTTCTTACTTGATTGGCAGTTTATTTATTTATTTCATTTTATGCATAAATCTAACAGATTTAAATGGGTTCTTTGTGTGGGTTATTTATAATTTTACACAAATTATAAAAAAAACAACCTGTATCTTGAGTTAGATTAATTTTTCTTACTCTGTAAAATGTGAAAATATAAAATATACAATATGTAAATGTAAAAAAAAAAAAAAAAACATCCTTAAAGAAATATAGGTTTATTTGGATACGTTTAACTAATCAAAGACTTGAAATTAAGCCGATTTTCCTTAGACTCCATAGACAATTTTTTTTTGTAGCCTTGTGCATCAATCTGACAGACTTAAATAGGTGCTCTCTTGTTTATATTTTTATACAGTTTTGCTTCTCAATAAAATGTTGATTTAAGGATGTTTATTTTTACTGGAAGGCAATGCAAAAATACGTGCAGTGATAATTGATTCACAGTAAGACCACAAACATGCATTAACGAAGTAAATGGGGTCATGTTGAATTTAACTAGATTCTGTATTCTCACTTATGTAAATGTAGGTGGAATTGAACACTCAGACTCGGTTTCAGCACAAATATTTAGCATGCTCTCACTCTCTAACATAATGAGTGATTAACTTAGGTATGTTTTTCATCCGTCATCGTCAGAGTATTTGCTTTTCACACGCTGGAGCTTAATGCATAAATTCCTGAGGACCCCCACCAACTGCAGGACAAATGACTTCATTTCAATATCAGAATTGCTCCCAATTTCTCACAAGAAAAGACTTTAAGATTGCACTAACAATGAAAGACGGGGAAACCTGTTTGGTAAAGGCAATTATGTTTGCCGTTGTGTTTGGTGTGGCCATTGGCCCAGAGATGATGAAATGACCGTGTATCATAGTAATGTGTTGTTCAGGAGCTCACGCATGATGGTTTATACAAACACACAACCATGAGAAAACACTATCACAACCCCACGACTAGAACTGTGTTTGAGTGCAGACAGGTTCAGATGCATTGATAAAGAGGTAAACAATGTATTTTCCAATGCAAGAAACTTTTGATTTCTGTTTTTTCAGGCACTAGTCAATTTTGCTTGTGTAACATGACGGCATAGTGAAAAGATAACTTTTTACATGTTTATTTATTAAATTTGAGTTTATTTGTGGCTGTAAATCCTAAAGACAGTACACATGTCTTTAAAGGCTGTTTTCTCAAAATAAGACCGAAATCTCCACTTACTGTAAATAGCACCTACATACAACAAACTATACCATTAAATGCTTATATATATAATTCTAGGCATGCAAAACCTACAATTTGAAGTGATAAAATTAAATATCCAAAATCCCCTCTGCATTCATTTTTAACTGTAATGTCAACAAATTAAAACATTTTTGAAACTTGCTTTATCCAACATTCAGATTAGTGTTCTGTAAGCTTATGCAAACGAATGCATATTTAATTATATAATGGCTCTTTTGCATATTTAAATGCTACATTTCAGAAAACTTGTAATACAAGTTTGATTTGTCCTGTGAATGGTTTGTTATTAAAAGCATCTGTTAGCATCTTGAAATATTATATTAATGCATTGTAAATGTTATGCATTTAGCAGGTGCTTTTATTCAAATATTAAATGCACCGCCTTTTATTATTAAAATTCTCTATAGTTATTAGCAATTACCAATGCAAAAGTGCCGGCACATCAATGCATCTGTATTCGGAGGAAACGTTTAGTGCAGGAAAGTGCTTTCTTTCACTCCGAACTCTTCAAGCAGGGCCGGAAAGGTATGCAGAGCCTCCTTCAAACGCAGTTGAGTGTGTCTTAGTAGATCGGACACAAAGCCTTCCTGTGTGTGATGGACTGAGGAGGCTCTTTTATACAGGAGAAAAAGTCCCTCACACACACAGAATGTGTAAAGACCGAAATGTCATCAGTGTTCACTCAAGTGTGCACGCATTTGTGTGTGCGCTTGCGTGCATCATGTCCTTGTGTGTGTGTGTGTGTGCAAACCAGATGCTGCTTTCCTGTTCAGATCCCATTATCAGATGGTTCTGTAACCTGATTATTCAGCAACTGCTCCTAATTCGTCAGTCTCATACAGAGCTCGGCAAAAGTCTCTATTATCTGATGATATGATGAAATTGGTGAAATTTTGAATCAAAGGGCATATCGTTGCACTGCTTGACGCACATAATGGCTGTGTTCCAAAACATAGGATGCTGCCTATGCAGCAAGGAAGCACACTAACTCAAATGGCGCCTCGTTAGTAACCGCTTTGGAACATTCTACAGTACTTAGGCTGCAAAAAGCATAATAAGCATCTAATAGACATAACAATGTTTAGCCGACACAAATATTGGGTTATAATGTAATTGATTTTATTTAACTTGATTAGTGCTTTTTAGTATTTAATACATTTCTATAATATCCTAAACCTTATTAGAAATACTTTTTGCACTTTATATATGTATGTTTAGATGAACTTTGTTGTCTTTAGTTGAGCCTGGCATAGATAGGTAAACGAAGAGAACGTTTGGTCTGTCGTTGGCTTTTTTGCATAAACATATATGCGATAAAGCAGGCCCAAGTAGCGGGAAGTCTTTGGACGCATGGCAGCTTGATGCTGACACAGATATGAGTGAGATTTTCTGCTGTAAATCACGTCTTGCAGTGCTGCAAGGCATTTATGACGCCCATAAAAGCAGATGTGAAGGTATGTTTCCCACATACGTTAATGGATCGTCAGACAGTGTTCAAGTTTGCGCACGCTCATCTCTTGATAATTAGATGTGGACACAAAATAACTCAGCCTAGACACTGATGCTTCACATGTAAATGACTGCTGTAGGTCCCACTGACGGCCTCTTTAGTGGTTCTGTGGTGGCAGTTTGGAGTCATGTTTGAAGTCCTTCGCTGCAGAAATCAGTGCTGCTGTGATAGAAATCTGATCTTGCGTTACTATTCTGTATTCTGATTAGATTTAAGTGTTATGTTAACCAGTTGTTTCACATATTTGTGTGTGTGTGTGTGTGTGTGTGTGTGTTCACAGCCCAGAAGAGAGGAGTGTAACAATGTGAGACCAGAAGACTGGAATCCCAGAATTCCAGTGGGCATCTCTCCTGTGAGTGCACATATGGTACATTGTTTATACAAAAAAGTGCTGCATGATTTTGTCCTTGATTTATAAATCTATGTACATGTATATTAATAAAAAAAAAATTTTTTTATTAAATTAAATGACAATGCATAATATTTATAGATTTTTTGAAAATGATTGTTGTTTTACTATCATGTCAGATATATATTAGTTTCATAGATATGTTTTTGAAACTTCTTTCACTTTATCTCTTCTGCTCACTTTTTTTAATGGGAACTGCAATAAATATATTTGGGGGGATTCTTTGATGAATCACTGAACAGTTTATGTGAAATGGAAATCTTTTGTGATCCTTGCTGAAACATCTTATTCATTTCTTTCATTCATTCTTAAATTAGGAAACTTCTGAACTGTATGTATATGAAATAACGGATATTTATTTATCCACCTATTTATTTGCACCATATTGTTTGACAGGTGCATTAAAAATTTAAAAAGTATGTCCGTCTGCCTAACTTTTTTTCTTCCTCTTTGCTCAGGTGAAGCCCAACCCTATGGCCTCAGAGTGGAATGGTAAATCTGAGAACTGCGTGTTAAACATAAACTCCTCCATCTACGATGAGATCCAGCAGGAAATGAAGAGGGCCAAAGTGTCCCAGGCCATGTTCGCCAAGGTCGCCGCTTCAAAGAGCCAGGTACGGCCCGACCCGTAAAAGGAGAGCTTTGTTAAGCCTTGCAGGTAGAGCAGCGGCGTAATGACTTGCGCCGCTTTATTGTGGGTTTGCGAACAGCAGACAGTGTTGCAACATAAAACAAATGTGTTTATATAATTCAGCTGTGCAACGACCACACCGTTATCTCGCACACCGAACAGCCTTCTGCTGAATACAGGCCTCTGTGAGAGACATTACCGTCTGTTTTAGCCTATTAAAACTAATTAAAGAAACGCAAGGCGAGCCCCATTATTAAAGGTTTCACATATCTATGTGCACACTTAAAGGTTTTCACAATTACATCTGATGGAGGGAGAAACGCGAATAAAAGCCCTAAATTATCGAGAAATATCAGCAGGTTTTTGCTGATTGCACTGATTACGGTGCCAGATACTTTTGTTTCACCAAATTACAGTTTGATGCACAAACCACTGTTTTTGTCGAAGGGAGTTCAAAGCCAAGTAGGGTGGAGGAGAGAAAAGACAAACCGGGGCATTTATTCACGTAAGATTCTCGTATAAAATGACGGTTTGAGAGAAAAGAGCCCCCTTTCTGCCTCTCTCTGCAGTCCTGCCTGAGCCTGTGTGCTCCATTCATGGCTGGTGTGAATGTGAATTGAGCAGCAGATAAGAACTGTGCTAATTACGCAGCTGAAAAAGGGGCCTGGGAGAGCACTTATCTCCGGCTCCATCTCGTAATGTGCGCTCCCCGGGCAGCTGGTACCCCCTCCTTCCCCTTCCCAGCCCCCTCCGCGGGGCCCACGGGGGCCGCCGGCTGAATGTCCGGCCGGTGCCGAGCGCCTGGCGGAGCTGGTGCCGACGCCGAGCGATCGTAGTTACAAAACGGCCACTGCGGTGTCGTAATTAGCAGTGGGGAATCTCTTTTCCGATTGAGGCGTGACGATTGAAGAATTGTAGAGGCAAGTCGACTGATTTCATAGGTTTGGGTCACTATAATAAAGAATAGTGATCATTCTTGTCTGAATATGGGCCAGAGCTACATTTCTTGTTGAAAACCATTTCGTTGTGTTTTTGTGGAAACCATAACCCAAACTTTTAATTCTTTGACGTTCAAAGAACAGCATTTAACAGAAAGAAACTTTTGTAGCATTATTAATGTTTTTACTGTCACTTTTGATTAATCAAATGCATCCTTGATTGATTAATTTCTTGTAACTTTTTGACGCTTCAATGTATTTTAAATGGTGATGAAGACAATAATAGTAATAATAATTTTTTTTTTCCTATCGTTTATAACAGGCCAAAGCAATTTTTAGAAATTATGCTCTTAATACTTGTCTTTTTAGAATGTAAAATGGCAAAGAAAAATATATACAGTTTATTCTAATCGAACGTCAAAGAATTATTACAGTAAAAGTTCCTATAAAAGAAACCTCAAAGTTTTACTACAACTTGCTAAAATTTAAGTTTGGCTTAATTCGAAAAAAAAATTATGACAGAAATTATAGTTTTATCATTTAATTTGAATAGATTAAAAAATTTCAGTTAACATATTCAGTTTTAAAAAATGTTGTACTAAGTCAAATAAAAAAATTTAACTGAAAAACTGAATTTTTGAAAAAAGAAATTTAACTTAAAATGTAAAATTTTATATAATATAATTTTATAAAAAAATATATATACAGTTTATTCTAATTAAGCGTCAAAGAATTATTACAGTAAACGTTCCTATAAAAGAAACCTCAAAGTTTTACTACAACATGCAAAAATGTAAGTTTGGCTTAATTTGAAGAAATTATGACAGAAATGTATTGTACAGTAGAATGCGCTTCTAAAAGTAATAACAATAAGTCATTGTATAGTTATTAAAACAGTATTTGTTGAGGAATATCACACAACCATAGAAAATTGTATATTGATTTGATTATCAGCATTTTTGATTTTATTTGAATTTGTGTTAAAACAATTGAGGAAAAAAATATAATTTGGGGGGAGGGGCAGTTTTATAATTTACTTTGAATATATTTACAAATTTCAGTTAAAATATTCAGTTTTAAATAACAAATTTGTACTAGGTCAAATAAAAAATTTTTACTGAAAAACTGAATTTTTGAAAAAAATATTACCTTTTTTTAACTAATTTTATAAAACAAAACAACAAAACTGAATAGATTTAATGGGGCCATAATGTTAACTCGGGTACATTAAATAATATTGACTGATACATTTGGTGTTAGTATTAATAAATTCTTTCAAAGTATTTTCACAATGAGTTCAAATATAGTAAACTAATGTTAGAAAGTGGACTCTTATTGTAAACTGTAGCCACGACCTGTGTTTGTGTGTCTCCCTCTCTCCCCTGCCTGGCTGAAGGATCTCAGGGTCCTGGACGGCATGTGGTGGGAGGCGTTTTGCCGTATGGTTATCTTCCGTGGGGTGTCGGATTAATTGGCGCGTCCATCAGTGCAGGAATCCTCGTCCGTAGCGGAGGTAGACTGCAGCAGCTCTGGCCGCAGCACATGCTAGAGATCTGGCACAGGCCACGACTTTGGCTTCCGCAGCCACGGGGCTCCAGGCTCGGCCCAGCTCTGCCCTTCTCAAGAGCCGTGTGAGGGGAGGCGCAGCACTCGTCCCCTGGGCTTTCAAAGCCGTAAACAGTAGTTTGAGGGGGTTAAAGAGAACCGTGTGTGTGTGTGTGGGCGTGTGTACCTGCTTACTCATGTGACCGTGTGTATGGCTGTGGTATAAATGAGAGTGTGTGTGTGTGTGTGCTGTTTATTGGGGGATGGGCACTGGATCGGAGCCATGCTGTCCCCCTCTCTGGGCACACATCCATACAGGACGTGAGTGCCAGGCTTTATCTATTTGGTGGCACTTTCATATTCCGAGTAGCATTTCAATTAATTTCTCCTCCTGCACCACAGAAAAACCAGCGTTTTCGCAGCTTGTAAACCAAAAAGAAACACATAAAGCGTTTATTTGTGAGCTCTCTTTGACTTCCAGTGCAGAGTTATTGAAATCGGGACATTTTAGAGGTGAACAGCAAGCTGTTGAGGTTCGTAGTGGTAAATTTCCTTCCTTCCCACCTTCATGGGAATAATAATTTCAAGAGGTTTTATTTGGAGCATCATTCATATGGCGCAGTTTATGAACCTACATTTAAGGACAACATGAAGTGCTCTTTACAACTAATTTTATTATGTAATCTAGTGAATTTTTTTTTTTTTAAGGAATCAGGATAAGGTACAAAAGTTCCTCTTTTATGCTTACCAGGGCTGCATTCCTCTGCCCTAAAATACAGGAAAATTAGTAAAATTGTGAAATATTATTACAGTTTAAAATAGCTGCTATCTATTAGAATATGTTTTAAAATGTAATTTATTATTATGATGCAAAGTTGAATTTTCAGCATCATTACTCCAGTGTCACGTGATCCCTCAGAAATCATTCTAACAGAAACATTTCTGATTATTATCAGTATTGAAATCAGCTTAATATTTTTGTTAAAACCATTGATACATTTTTGCCCCCCAGGACTTATTGATGATTACAAATATTAGAAATGTAAAAAAATATTTTGTAACATTATAAATGACTTTACTCTCATGTTTGACTAAACTATTTGTCTGTCATTGGTGAATGAATTTTCGTGTAAAACATTGATTTAATAACCGTTTGATAGTTTTAAATTCTAATAATATATTACATTAATTACAACAATAATTAGATGTAATTGTTATAAAATTATTTGAAATTCTATCATGTATATTTCTGAATAGAACCAGAGATATGGAGGAAGCAGTATTAAAAATAGGATAACTTTTACAGTTGAAGTTAAAGATTAAAAATGATATAGCACATGCAAATATTTAAGAAATATTTTTGGAATAACACACACCGATGAATCATTCGCAGTAATACCAGGAACATTTAATATTACGTAAAAAGGTTCAGTTTTGATTTCATGTTGAGTGGATTTAGAGGTTTGTTAAATTCCCTCATTTTGAATGTGAGCAACAGTGAAAGTGACGTATGACTGAGCAAACACCACTAATACAGACATGACAGCGCTGAACTGGCATTCACAGGGCTCTGCTGGGGCTAAGAGAATTGAGAGAAGAAGAGCATTATGGGAGTTGTGCTGACACCCTCTGATGGTGAATACAATCACGGCCCCTGTTGTCAGATGACAAGCCCTTTAGAACCCAGAGCCATTCCCTCAGAGTGACCTGTCTCTCTCTCTCTATGTCTCTGTATGTCTCTCTCTCGCTCCTGGAAGAGGCTGTGGTAATTAGCAGGGCTCTAATGAGACAGAATGTCAGTGATCTGCCGCAGTACAGGGGGGCAGGCGATAGGCCGGTGTGTGTATGAAGGGGGGTAGAGGAGGCTGTGCCATCTGTCACTGAGCGCCTGGCTCGCTGCTCTCTAGGGAGGAACAGTGGGTCGGCAAAAAGAGAGAGAAAGAGAGAATGTGCAGGATAGACTGTATATCGGTACGCAATTGTAATTTCAACCTGTGGTCGACCCAATGTGACCCAATTGACCCTTCGCAAAAACACGCTTTTCATGTTAATTAAAACACAAAACAAGCATCAGAATGTCTTCCGCTTCAACTGCAGTAAGAAGTCAATACACAACGTTTTTCAAGTTAAAGTCCACTGATTAATCTACTCTCCTGTCTGATTTCTTTGGCGGATTCGGTGTTATGATTGGTCAGATCGCCTGTCAATCAAGCTCTTTGCGAGCGTTCAGTAGTATAAGTTTCACCGCCTTGCCTTTTTTAATTTTCTTTCAGTTATTTTAGCAATTAACCACTATTCATCAACCTGGCATTTCAATTGGCCCAAAGATCTTAATGTTCTTTACACTAGCTACTAACTATGGCCACTTGGCCAGGTTATTTGTTAACAGAATTTTAATAATGTTTTGATTCAAATGTGGTGCAAAATAATGTTGCTCATTTGTGCATTGTATCATCATCATCGGCTAACCTGCGGTCTTTTTCTTCCAGTAAAACAAGCCAGCCATATTGATGACATCACCTTGCACTCAGGGGTGTCGTTGAGTCTCGTAACATTGAGACCGAGACCCTCCCCCTGATAACACCTGCGTCTTGACTAGCAAGTACGCTGTGATAAAAACCAGTCTTTTGGCTGTTCATTTCATCGGCTCTGTTCGAGCTGTTCCTGTGGGCGGGGCCTAATTCACATTTATTTGGCCTGTATTTTGACGCGTGGTCTGCATTTACTTTCATTAAGTCACGAGAACCCAAAGCCGGATGCAAACGAAATTACACTCCTATATGGAAGTTCAGTCCTCCCTCTTCCTGTTCCGACAGCCCCTATAATTTCACTGAGAATATATATTTTTCATTATCGTGCTTCATTTTGAGGAGTTGTTTGTTTACGGTTATGAATTCACTGCCTCCCAGGGGCCTGCGCGAGGCAGATGGGAGCGGTAGGCCTGTGAGAGCGGAAATAGGGCCATGACTGTTTATTAATTGATTTATTTATTTATCTGGCTGCCTGGTTATTAGGTTGCCTGGGAAACAGCTGCAGTTCCCCTGTATTATTAAAGACACAATATTCGTGAACCAGAGACCCAGATGTCTGGGAAATTAATTCCGCATATGATTTATCGCAGCACGCACCTCCAAACGAAGCTTTTTCCTTGTCGTTTAACGCGTTGGTTGACCGTCTTCTTGTTCTCCGGCTTGTTCTCCATCTGTCTGCTTTCTCTTTCTCCCTCTCCTCGGCACGTAAGGTAGTGTTAGAGGTGGCCCGGTTTCTCGCTCTCTCCTCTGTCAGACCACACAGGGCTTGTTCTGAGGCCCATTCTCGCTAATCTGATCAGGCAGGCAAATACGCCGGGAAAAGCGGCTTTAATGATCCCCCTAATTACCTCAAGTCAATACCAACTGTATTATTAGACTCCGGGAAAATATTCCATTAGGGTCCCCCCCGTGGGACTCCCCGCACGTAGCGATGTCACGCGCCGCGCGCCCCCATGCTTGTAATTAATTTTATTTACACACGCAGGAATGCACAAGGTCGCACCTGCAGCCCGGAGCCGCCTCGCCCGGCCCCCGACTCGCCCGCTTAATCAGATCTGTCATAATTACCATTCTGCATGCTTCTGACACACGCTGCGAAATATTTCAATTTAACTGCAGCCAATGGCTGTGGCAGACGCCACTCTGCTCGCCGCTCGCCCACGGCGTACGGAGGCGGACCGGACCTGCTCGTTCCCTTTCTTTGCTCTATTCCTTCTGGTTTTCTGGAACTTTTTGGACATTAGCGACCAGTAAATTGGTCCATGATTGACCAATGCTCTTGAACGCTTGGTTTCTTTTACTCACTGTGCAAGCGTGTCAAAAAAAAAAAAAAAAAAGATAAAGAAATACAATGTAAATACAATTGTGAAATTTTCTGAAGTTGTCCATGTACCATGTACTAGAGTATTATGAAGTAGAGTATTCTTTTTTCTTAAAAAAAAAATGTTGCTTTAGATATATGTGCGTTGTTGTGTATTACACACACACACACACACAAATATATATATATATATATATACATAAACACATTCACACACACACATACGGTGTATATATGTATATATATACAGAGAGAGAGAGAGAGAGAGAATTTGTATTGTGTTAGTTAGCTATTATTTATTTACTTTACGTAAGCAAAATAACCAAACTGCAATTTGTTTGGGATTAATTGGAATGCACAATGAAATAACGTGATTTTTTTTTTTTTTTAAGACCAGTTTTTGCGAATGAACTCTTCATTGTTTGTTATATACACTACCAAAAAAGACACCCTGACTTTTCACGATAAAACAATTCATCAAACACCATCAAACGCTTCAAAAGCCTCTGTCATAAAAGTTAACAGCTTGATATATTTTTGCCGTTTTAAAGCAAACTTGTGTTAATTAAGAGTGCTGTTGGAGCTGACATGTACAATTTGCAGGTTTTATGCCGTTTTAATCTATAATTCAATAAGATCAGGCATGATTTATCTGCTTAATTACTCTCTGATATTAGCAATTAAACTCCAGCTTTGAATTAAATCTCAATCACACGCTTATAATTGATGGACTAGCGTTTTCTCATAGGTTGCTTGTGTGTCGAGGGCTCCTTGCAGGCTCTTTGTTTGAATTATGTTGCGATCAACCTACTTACACTTTGTGTTAGGGCTGTTTTTTCGTTTTCCTTCAGGTCTCTTGAAAAAGTTAACCTAGTTACAGGCCACCAGATCTGCTTTATCCTCGCATCATTTTTGTAGAAAAAGTTGTTGACATTTGTATGAGGGTGCACAGTATTTAGAGATGTTTTTGGGTAGTTGTTTGTCAGTTAAGCTCACATAGGTGGCCATTTCTTTTCTTTTTTTTTACTACATCGTAGCAGGTATTGCACAATTTTGAAAAAGTGTATTTACATTTTTGAGAAAATACCAAGCAAATGCGATTTGCAGTAAAAAAATCATTTTTTGTTTGCTGTTGCTTAAAACATTACAGATGTTTACGATGAATGACACTTGCCCTAATATTTTGTTTATTTGTTTCCAATGCAATGAATTTGTTAAATGCATCTTTAGCATCCAAAGGGTATTATAACTTCTAGAAAGCGCTCAAGGAACATGTTATCGGCGTCATGCATGTCGTTTAGCAGGTTTTCGGCACATACTGTAACAACCCTTTTGTCTCTACTTAGAGATCTCAGATAGATAGATAGATAGATAGATAGACAAACAGTCAGGCATTATTGATCCCTGAGGGGAATTTTTCATAAAAACAACGCTATACGTTTGCATGTTGCAATCAATCAAGACAAGACAGAACATGCATAGCATGCATCTATACTGTAGCATTAAATGCATGTTAAGAAATATGGATGTGCAACATAATTAGAGCTCTGAATATCTTTGACCGTGGAAAATGAACTTACACCGGTATGGTTTCCACAGAGCGAAGAATCTTGGCTGTTTATTGCTTTAAAAGGAAACTCTTTATATCGCCCCCTTGAGTTCGGAGGTTTGCAATGCATTCCCATTTTAAATATATTTGTAGCCCAAGGATGAAGGCAGTAGGAGTGTTTGCTTGACCACATCTGTGGAGAACGGATGCCTTTCTGTGTGTTTAGAGTTCGTCTGGGGCACTGGCCTCATTTTCTTTTCCTCCATGCCAAAACCATTTGAATAAATACTGGGAGCAGATCTATTTGCATAGTAAGATATCCAAAAAGGCAGTCCGTTCTCGGCCTATTTTCGGCCCCCTCTTTTTTTATTTTGCTTATTGTTGCAGAAGATTCACATATGCTGCGCGAGCGCATTAATATATTTCAGCCAACAGATGGACTTGACGCGCATGCAGCGGGTCCAATTCCTTCGCTCGTACATCCGCAAACCCCACACACGTTCACTCTTAGGGCCCGGCGCGCAGACGAAAACAGGTTTGAACATACTGTATTATCTTTTGAATTGATCTGCATGACACTGTCTGCCAAAGCTGAGTCGGTGCCAGATTCAGGAGGGGCGGTAGAGCAGGAAACAATAATGCTTTGTCTGTTGAACACTGCAGCCCTCTGCCTGACATCAAGATGTTTGTTTCTCGCTTTTGTTTTTACCTCAGCGCGTTCGAGACTGAAGCCATAACAATGGATTAGCATCTTTATTTAAAAACAATGGAAAAGAGCGAAAAAGAAAGAATAGTTCTTTAACATCTGCCCCCAGACTGCGGTTTTTGACAGGCGTCCGCGCGAGTTTGTGTGTTTGTTTAATAGAGGAGCCTGGGTACGCCCTCAGGTCTATAGGGGCCGTATCTCCACTGAAACTTGCTGACTTGTTTGAGAACAGCAGCTAGCGATGTGATGACTGATAAGCAAACAGCCGTGGCGTAGAGGGCAGAGCGCTGATCTGGAGACGGCCATGACCGACTGATCTGACATTATTTATATAGTCGCGTATTGTAAGCCAAAATCGGGATTGGTGTTCGGAGGTGTACTGTTCGGACACTTTGTGACACAAGTGTGGACACTTGTATATATTTGCCAATATATAGGAAATAGAAAATATATAATGAAATTACATAAATAATTTTACAAAAGGCCTTCTTTATCTATTTAAATCAGTGGTCTCAAACACAATTCCTGGAGGGCCACAGCTCTGCAGAGTTTAGCTCCAACCAGCTCCAAATCACGCCTGCTTGTAAGTTTCTAGTGATCCTG
>JAUMHG010000060.1:19284401-19299673 GCA_032359395.1 Enteromius anoplus | reverse complement strand
TTTTTTTTTTTTTTTTTTTTTTTTTAGTTTTATTGGTGGCATTCAGTGTACACTGATCTGCTCCAAACCTATTTAATGTTATTACTCTAGCCAAGAGGTTTTGGTACCCGGTAACATTATGTAGGTAAGAAAATCGCTTCAATTTTGTTTTAGTTTCTAACTTTTAAAAAAACATCCTACTTTTCTTTATGGGTAGTTTATACTGTAGAAAGTAAGTTTCCAATGAACCTTTCCAAACACTTATCTCCAATACTATTTTCCGTAACGTACTTACTTGACCATCATCACAAACCAAGTACACACTTTCAGTGTGAATTAGAAGTATAGAAACTGGGACGTGGCCCAGTGATGCTGGGGAGCTGTTGGCTGATTCGGGACCGGTGGCGACATCGAAGTCCAAGTGATTTGAGACGGGTATCATCTCAGGAGTCTGAGGCCTGGCAGAACAGGGTGAGCGGAGGGGACGATAAGGAGTAAATGAGATAATAAAAAGGTGTTGATGGCGCCATGTGACTGTGATGTGGAAGACCTCAACTGTCTGGAGCTCCTGAACTCAATCCCAAGGTTATTAATGTGTTCGCTGGCATCTGGGTCCAGGCGAGGGACATAAACACCACGCTGTTCTCTCACAGTAGTGTCCTGTGCTTGTCTCATTGGCAGCTTGTGACCGCTCGCCCCTCACACGCATAGACACACCATATCCTGCTTCGTTGAGTGAATCTTACGCATGAATTCAGCCATTGTGCACCAGAGAAATATTTTTATCAGAATGTACCACTGCTATTTATACCCCGAACACAATGCTCTGAGGCTCCGGTGGGCTGGCTGGACCCTTTCTGTACATACCACTTGACCTGTCCACCCGTCCATGACCTTTATGGATGTTTTTAAATGTTTATACACAAGTATAAAGTTAAATGGGTGAAGCTAAAACTTCGAAACATTTCAAGATCATATTTTGGCTTGTAGACTCCGTCGCATGCTACCACTAGAGTGAAAGCACCGCCAACACTCAAAAGTGACCAAAACATCAGCCAGAAAGCACAGGAACTGAGAAGTGGTCTGTGGTCACCACCTGCAGAAGCACTCCTTTATTGGGGGTGTCTTGCTAATTGCCTGTAATTTCCACCTGTTGTTTATTTCTGTTTGCACAACAGCATGTGAAACTGATCGACAATCAGTGTTTGATTTCACAGAAGTTTGATTGCCTTGGAGTTACATTGTGTTGTTTAATGGCGAGTTCAGACTGCACAATTTTCAAAGTAGTCGCGTCATAGATCTTTTCACACTGCGTGACTATCTGGGGTATCATTCAGTCGCTGCTGTGTTCGGCGACAGGGGCTTTCACACCGCATGACTTTACAACAGGAAGGATGACCGACAACTTTGTCTCACTGCCAAACACACGAGAAGTGACAGGAAACAACTGAGTTCTCACGTGAGACTGGGATTATTATTAAAAATGATAGCGAGCAAAAGAAGCTTGTCATACAAATTGCATGTGCAAAAAAGATTACAGAGGAGGATATTTACCTACTATACTTTCGTAGCTCCTCCCCCAACATCCCGCTGTTGCTCTCTCATTGGCTGTAAGTAATCGCTGATTTTACGTGTCAGAACGCATCGCTGACTGGGCCAGATATTTAGCATGCCAAGTATCTCACGGGTGTCGGCGACACATTCTCTCAGATCGTGTCTTTGATTCGTGTGAAAGAGCACCGATTTGCCTGTGATTTCGGGTCTTTGTCGGCATTTTCTCAAAACCTGTCGCCGAGTCAAAATCAGGGCTAAAATCGTGCAGTCTGAACTCGGCATAAGCATTCCCTTTATTTTTTTGAGCGCTGTATGGCTCGTCTAGAGCCTCAAAGGAGATTGTATGAATTTTTTAGTCTGCTCCGTTTTGCCAAGATGGAAAAATCATTTATCATAAAATTCACCCCTCATTTTCATAGCTCTTTACTCTTACTGTAACTATTGACTTATTAGTCATTTTTATTGCTCATAATAATTTTAGAAAGAACTTTAACTCACAAAGTTGATGCCTAATGAAGCAACTAGGAGCTAATGAAGCACAGCCTCTGAACAATTCAACAATGTTAGTTCTACTTGACTAATTTTCCTATCTCTATATTCTCCAAAAATAAACATTATTCTTTATAGTGTTTGTCAGATTTGACCAAGAAAAACGTGCGTGTATCCAGAGTGACTCTTCTCTGTGCAAACGCTCTCTGTCGATGGTAAGACAGTGGAAGCAATGCAATCGGACAAATACAAGCGCTTTTTCAGGTCTTCAAGGTTCAGAGAGCATTACACTATCTGTGTGGCCGCCCAATGCAAAGTGTTTATTGTTGTATTTTTGTTCTATACTGCAACAGCATTAATGCTAATACCTCGGTTGACTTTTTTTCTGGTTTGGTTGCATGTTGATTTTTTTATTTATTTTTTTTGGCTCTGTGGGATTTGTTTGGCGTTTTATCCGCAGATGTTTGATTGAGGATTATTTTATGATATGATAAGAGGTGTGCGTGTTTGAACCGCGTTAGGCTACAGACATCACAGCAGGAAAGGGACTCAAATCCCCACGCGTGCAAATAAAACAAAATGCGACAATAAACGTGGCAGAGGAACAAGGTGAGCTGTGATGAGCCTCTGTCACTCGCTCTCTGGGGCTTTACATGGCTTCTGGGAGGAGCGGGAACATGGGACAACAGAAATGCTGAGTTATCTTTGCCATGCAGCGCTCTGGTGTGGCTCTGGCTCCTGCTCCGTGTGTGTGTGTGTGCGCTGGGTAATCCTGTGGAAATGAAAGGTGCTGCCACACACTGGCCTGGAGATTACGGCATCACGTTTGTAAGTGTGCCAGGACTCGACTGCTGGAACACACACTAGAGCTCCCTTTTCCTTTTTTCTTTTCCTAAAACTAGGATTTGACCGTGCTTTATATTAGGAATGGGAATCATAAGGAATTGAATGGTTCCAGCTCCTTAACCAATCCATTAACGATTCCTTTAGTACTTCTCCGGAAGACACAATAATATTTAATGCATATAGTACATACTTTTTTGTTCGTTTACTTCATTAGTTATAAAAGTATCGCGTGAGAAGAAGATATTAAACTTGATTCGTTTGACTTGTGAATATCGATTATATATAAAGGGTTTGTCTTGTCATGCATAGTTTTAACCAGAATAAGTTGAGTTGTTGTTATTGTTTTTGTATTTGTATTTGTTTTTTGTTTTTTTTACATCTGACGTGTTTTCTTGGTGTTCTCCTGCAGGGCTGGTTGTGTGAACTGCTGCGCTGGAAAGAGGACCCGTCTCCGGAGAACCGCACGCTCTGGGAGAACCTGTCCATGATCCGCCGGTTCCTCTGTTTGTCCCAAATGGAACGTGACGCTATATATGAGCAGGAGAGCAACGGAGGACAGCAGCACCATGCAGACAGACCTCCTCACCTGCTGCACATGCCCACCGACCCATTACAGGTCAGTGTCACAATATACACTCCGGAAAACAAGTAGCCTTGTCCGTTTTTTACACCTAAAAAGTGCATTTTAGTACCTTACACGTACACACTAGTACATATTAGTAACTAAATCTTAGCTTTTTTTGTATTGAGAGTGTAGTTTTCTAATTATGTTTTCCTGCCATTCCCTACTTGGAATGGTTTACATCTGGCAACCATATGGTAATGCCGTATTTATTTAAATTTTTTTGTCTGTTCATGATCATTTGAAGTTTGGAGGTGCCATGTTACTTTTCAAGCGCAGGCAATTTTGCACTCCGCTGCTGTGTAAGCAAAACAGTCATTAGCAACATCATTTGTCTGCATTTAGGTATTAAGGACCGCTAGCTATTTTTATAAATTCATCACTATTCCGAATCCATATTTAATCACAAAAATCCCACAGTTCTTGTGGTTACAGCTGTGTGTTTGATCAGATATTATTTTGTTTACTAGCAAGCATATGGTCATTTCGAGAAAATAGCATGCGGGGAAGAAAAACATTTATTCGCTTCCATTTTCACCACTTAAGACCACGAGATGTTTGCATGGCTGCCGGAGGTTTAAAGATTTGCAGATCAGATGTCTACCAAAACATGTGGTTACGCTTGACAATTAGGTTTCATTCGTTTACATTAGTTAACTAAAGTTGTTAAGATTAAACTAAAAATGAACATACTTATACAGCATGTTAGTGCATGTTCATTTCAACAGTTACTACTACAGTACGTTGCATGCATAATTATGCCACAAAACACAAGATTACGTACAGTACTGTGATGTTTACCATGGTTAAAACGAAAAAAATTAAAGCTAATTCCATAGACTTGCATTGAATGAGGGAACTCAGTCTCGTAGCTTTATGGTACAACCTTCTGCATCAGTATTTGTTTCCAAATGTAGACTCATACTTCAACTTCAATTTAACGCATGTCAGATGTTGACCTTGATGTACAGGATTTCTGTACCATTTATTTCTGCTCATTGTATTCCTCTGTCTTTGATGTTATCAGGAGACTGGCATATTTACAAAAAGTGTTATCAAGCGTTCCCGTTCCTCTTGGGAATGTCCCAGGAAAAGCAGTCTGTATGGTGTATGGAAAACAGCAGCTGCCGGTTACAATGGCCTAAAGTCGCAAACAATGCCGCATTTCAGAGCAAATGTGTCATATGTTTACACCGACGTGAAAGTGGCCTAAACACAGACACCGATAGCGCTCACATGTCGCACATCTCTCACGATGAGATCTTGCCACATATTGAGGCTGTATTTACCACGTTAAGCAACAGCTTTTGAATAGGACTTGATAAGCAATCAACAGACCGGCACTTTTTATGTGAATACTCTGATGAAAGAGTTCGCATTCGTGTTAACAGCCGAGCATGAACAGAACAGGTAAAGCTATGAAATCCGTGCATCTGATTGCTAGATGTGGGCGACGTAGCCAAAATCATATATCATAATATGAGTCATTTAATAGCGCAGTAATTGTACATATCACAATATGGTTATTTTTGCTGGAAAAAGTAAAAACTTTTTTCTTTTTTTTTCCTTTCTTTTTTTTAAGTTCATTTTATTATTTTAGGAATTTTATGCAAAAAACAAACAAACTATGAAACACTTGAATTCAAAATATAAGACTCTTAAGAACCTTTGATTTAAAGTTTGAAACTTTTGTACAAACAACCAAATTATTAATTTGATATAAAAGAATTTTAACATGGAAAACTTGTAGTTATTTTATTTTATTTTTAAATGGTAATGAACTAAAACCAATATATTATTAGATATAGAATAATTAATAGATTTATTCCTAACAAATGAGTGATTCTGATGCTATTGACAAAACTTAATAATAATAATAATAATAATAATAATTTTAGAACTAAATACAACAGAGAAAACCTTTGTTGGAAATTTAGCATGTTTCTAATTTTATTTTATTTTAAATCAAATAAAGCCTAAAAATGTTTAAGTCTAACATTCTCAGTGCAACAATCTCAAATTAATAAATACTTAAAAACTAAAAACAACTTAAATCAAAAAAATTTTTAACTTAAACCAATTGATCAAATTATTTTATATACTTTATATACTTTCATATTTTTTTATTAATAAGCACTTGAGTTCAGGTACATTCAGATACATTTGTTGTAAAATAGCTTATGCAATTGGAAACGAAAAAGACCGTAATTTAAGACCGAAAACTGTATTTGTCTCTTGTCCCTCTCAGACTCATCAACTGCCTCCCTCTCAGCTCCAAGCACCGCTGCCCCTGCCGCACCCCTCCCAGCCTCCTCTATCCCAGCAGCCCCTGCAGCAGCAACAGCAGCAGACGGGACCACGACTGCCCCCGAGACAGCCCTCCACGGCATCGCCCGCCGAGACAGAAGACGAGAGCCGCTGTAAGAGCCGCCAGGGCAACCGCATCTCAATGGAGGCGCTGGGCATCCTGCAGAGCTTCATTCAGGATGTGGGCCTGTACCCAGACGAGGAGGCCATCCACACGCTCTCGGCACAGCTGGACCTGCCCAAACACACCATCATCAAGTTCTTCCAGAACCAGCGCTTCTACATCAACCACGCCGGGAAGCTAAGAGAACCACCCCTGGGCTTCCTCTCCAACAACAACAACAACAAGGACGAGGGCCTGACGGACTTCAAGGATGGCGAGCTGCTGACTGAGCTGGACGAGAGCGTGCAGACCAACAGCACCATGTTCTCCATTAAAATCGAAGAGCACTTGGCGCCTGAAACGCACGCCATGGGACAGGCCCAAACTGAGCAGGAGGCAAAAGAGTAACGGACGGCTTTCTTTTGCTTCCGGTCTTGTGTGTGTTCCATGAGCGAAGACTTTTTACACAAGACTGAATGATACAGAGATGATTAACTTTCACAGTTTTTGTAAAGCGTGGATTAATTCACTGTAAAGACTCGTGCATTATTTCAATAATCTGCACAACGAAACAAAATGTAAAAAGAAAACTCCTAAAGGATTAGTTCACTCCTAAATGAAAATGTTGTTTTCTTTCAAGTGAATGGCAACTTGGGCTGTCGATCTCGGAAATGCATACAATAAGTTCATCACAATATGATTATGATTTTTTTTTTTTTTTTTTTGGTTGTAAATAAAAACTAAAAAATATCTTCATTATTTTATTTTATTAACCTTTTTATGAATTATTATTTTTGCAGTAAATACAATTAAAAATGCATATTTTATTTATCTTTTATTTTTAATTTATTGAATTCATTTTATTTGTAATTTATTTTAGCATTTTATTATTTATTAATTTTTTTTATTTTTATTTTTTAAGACCAAGAGAACAAACTATCCATAACCGATATATCATGGTATTAATAATTTTATATCACGTTAGCGGTATTAATATCATATTGGTTACCCGAACTGCATTGATAGCCCCAGTTCTCATTCACTTGCATTATATAGTAGAGAGTGCCCAGGCTGTTCTTCGGAAGTCACTTTCTGCCAGAATTTTCATGTCTGCGTGAACCATTCCTTCAAGCGAACAGTATGTTGCTGACTGCACTTGTTGTCTGTTGTTTTTACACTGATTTTGAGCTACTGATTTAAAAAAAAAAAAGAAAAAAAAAAAAGAAAAAGTCAACGGAGTTTCATAGACTTTGATGTGTACGTATGTGATGTTAACTGGATTTTTTTAAGAAAAAAAAAAAAAAAGATGCATGACATTGGAGAAGAGGGGGTAGACAAAGGCCTTAATGATGAGGTACTGAGTCGAGCAATGCTGGCTAACGAGTTCTTCTCTTTTAAAGAGAGAGGGGACAAAAAGGATAGCTCAGTCTCTGGATCCCTACGACCTGCAGGTAAACCGAGAGAAAACGGCTCAGTCTTATTATTTGGTTAGAAGAAATATAAATATATATATATAGACATATATTAATTGTAAAAAAGTATACAGTCTTAAAGAAACTATGCCAACAAATGCCTTGTACTATATGGCACTGCCGATGTTAGATTATTTTGCAAAACTTTGGTCACTGTAAAATCCTGGATTCCCACAGTTTCAAATGTGAATCACAAGTATCGTCCCGCATTATTTATTTTGCGTTCTGATGTAATTTCGTTTGGGGAACGTTTCCGTCACCCAGCGCTTTTTCGTTTTACTGATCTTTTTCTATTTATAAATGTAATTTTGATGGGCAGTAAAATCAGAAGTGTCTTAACGTTTTAAATGGAAAATGTGCTTTAACGGTTGCCTAAAAAAGTGCTGTATGTCAAGCAACTCATGCTACGAGCTTCACAATTAATGTTGTATGCAATTTTTACTATCATGCAAATAAGCTTAGGTAAACGACTAACCTATAGAGACCACCTTAGAGAGAAAAACATATGCAATTTGTGTGAAAAATCGTTGTTTGCAATGTGTCTTCCTTTGGTTAACGATCCAATTCAAAGCTATTCCTGTATAAATATGATGTATAAAAAAAGTGGTTCATTTTTTATGAGTTTATTGCAATGAGAACACCAGTTATTTTGTTACGACTGACTGTTTTATAAGTGTTTCTCGGTTTCTTTATGCAGAAATGTTCTAACTAGGAGTGGTTACTGATTGTTAATGACACAATTAAACTGTTTGTATTGTACTCCCAATCTTTGCTGCGTTAATATGCATTCGAGAGTCTTAGAGTCAGGCAAGCACGCTTTTTCTGCGAGGAACCAACTCCCGGGGCGGAGGAAGGCGGGATGAAGTCGTATTAGAAGCGTGTTTAAGGGTAAATAGACGGCAGGTGTTAAGGCCCTGTTAATGAGCTGATCTGCGGGGACTGGAGGTGTAAAGCTGTGAAGGTGCTTTGACTTCCCCAACAACTCCAGGTGAAGCTCTGAGACGCGTATGGAAATCTGGCTCGCCCATATGGAGGTAAATCATCGGTGACCTCTGCCTGAAACATCACTGGGGTGTGCAGCAGGTGTTTTCAGAGAAGATAATCCTACTTTGTTGCTTTTGACTTCAGGATGAGGGTAAGTTTAAATGGAAATAGCTCTAAACAAATCAACGTGCAGCACAGCAAATGACTTGTTTTGATTTTCTCAGAAACTCTGTATATGCGTATAAGTGTGGCAGGAGATCAAGGCGAGTGTGTACATAACTGTAATATAGAAATACACAATTTTGCAGTTGTGCGAGTTGTTTGCTAAACTGAGCACAACCGTTTGTTGTCGGACTCACGGCAGTCCGTTATTATTGCAAGTGGGGAAATCACTTTTTTTTTTCATTACAAGTATGTGAAGTTAAATATTTTAATGTGTACTGTACACTAGCAGGTATCAAATTTCATGAAAATGTTAAATAAAATTCCTTACACCATAGAGGCCCTCGACTGAAATGTGTTCCAGTGACAGAAGAGCTGCTCTTGTTTGTATTTTAGCTCATGAAATTTGCACTTTGAAATGAATTCTATCAATCACTTGAATGTTTTTAATATTTCTCTCTCCTTTTTTTTTTTTAATATCAGTTTTCACCACAACCCCAAAACCATATAAAAAAGTATATTAATAGCAAAAACAAATATGCATAAAAACGCACACTACTGCTATGTCATACTATATCAATAATAGTAATTAAAAAATGACATTAAATATTTTTAAAAAGCTAGTTGCCAAGGTATTTTCAATTTTATTTAGTTCAAATTGAAGCCCAAAATTAACTAAAACTAAAAATATTAATATGGGCATATTTAAAAAAGAAAAATAACACAGTTTCAATCCCTTAACAAAAACTATGCCCTTTATTTATAAGGTTTTACAATTCAGATAATTGTGATTTTTATTTTCTGTCACCAGCACAATACAAAATATAGTATGTGCATTATTACGTTATTAAAAAAAAGACACATCCCCCTTTTCCCCAATAGTACAACTGCATTAGGGAGTCCAGATGTTAAATATGGTGGATGACATCTAATTTGCATACATTAATTTAGCAATATACTACATACTGCAGAAAGATTAGTATGTGACTCTGCTTTTCTTTGAGAATACTGAACTCAGTATTTTATTTGGAGAATAAATGAAGACTCAACAGGTTGACACGATAATGACAGGTTTTGCCTCATAGTGGGAGTTTGCAACAATCACCCATCAGCCCTTTGGGAATGAGCAGGAAATCAAACAGGAAATGCAGCAGAAACACTAATAAAGGTATTATGGTGTGATCTTTTTCTTTTTAGACATAGAGCCCACAGAAGGAGTGATATGGGTTAATATTGAGTTAGGTTGATGTTAATATAAACATTGAGTTCATGTTGCTCATGTACTTTCTAAACAAATGCTTTTGGTCTTTTTGAGAAGAACTGATTAAACGAAATTAGGCATACAGCAGATTCTACAAATGACTCAAATGCACTGAAAACTCACACTCAATGTTACACACAAGGCCAGCGTTTTAAAACGAGTCCCGGAGGCACCCCTGCAGCTGCACATTTTGTATATCTCTCTTATCAGTTACACCCAATTCAGGTCTTGCGGTCTCTACTATCGACCTGCTGAGTTGAATCAGGTGTGTTTGATAAGGGAGACATACAAAATGTGCAGGTCCCTTCAGGACAGGTTTGAAAACCCCCTTGTGTCCACACCACCACAACTCACTCTTGGTCCAAGCGAGTCTCAAAACTCTGGAGATCAGAGGAGTGAGGTTTACCTGCACAGCAGCTACTTGCTGGCCTCCGTTACATAGGCTATATACAAAACAAGATTTTAGTTTGAGTGAACTATTTTTTACTACATTTTTAGGCCATCGGATAAGGCCTTGTCATCACAATTCATTCTGGGCTTTTGATACTTCCCAAAGAAGCCTTTATACTGTTATATGGGTAGTTTTCATATCTATGTTTCATGGTGTGACAGTAAAAATATAAAAATAAAATAAATAATAACAACAATAACCTCTAACATTGAAGATAAACCTCTCTCCTACTATTTGTAATTCTTAGAATGAAGATACTTTTTGAAGATACCTACATTTTTGCTGTGTCACTCACAATTGGACACAGTCCAATTTTTATCTGTCAGCTACCATCTAATGATAGGCAACGATTTTTGCAAACATGAATGACAGCAGGCATTGGCCGAAGCAAGAAAAACTAGCTCAATATTTCTTTCTTTCTCAAATTTTTTTTGTGTGTAGGCTTGCTGCAAGTGGCTTAAATGGATGTGCACATTTTTCACCAGGCCCAAATAATGAACAAAAGTAAATTTTACTATATTTTTATATAGCTATGTTAAATGCGGTAACCAGCAGTATTCATGTAGTCTGGGCTACATAAAGTAACACATGAATTCAAAACACTTCCGGGAATATGGTAGTTGCGACGCAAATGAATCAGAATCGTTTTTTGAATTGAGTCATTAAAACGGACTCGCTGAACCGATTCCCGGAAGTGAAACGGACACGCGGCACTAGTCACGTGACAATGATTGTAGGAGGGGGAGATAAGGTGAGTTAGAAATAGGTGAATGTTTTATGATAGCGCTGATTATAGTTATATTCTCTTTAATATTAAAAATAACACTGAAACCCAGACACGTCTGAGGTTGTATTAGTCTGACTTTTTCGTGCTGGTTATTTAGTTTGAAGAAGGCTTAGACGACGTTTAGAACACAGTCATTATCGTTCGCAGTTAAATACTGTTAGTGTTATCAAGATATAATAGCTTTACCATATAGCCTGTGATATAATCAATTCATTATAAAATATTGCATCACTGTCTACAAATCTTTGAAATGCATTCATAGTTTTATTTCATGTCATTAACCTTGTAAACTTCAAGATGAAATCCAGTGATTGTTTCATCTAAATGTCAAGTTGACCCGAGAGCATGTCAAAAGACAGATATAAATGCATCCTGTCATATTCAGCTGTCTGTAGAGTCTGTTCAGGGATTATTGATGTAATGCTTCAAATGATATACCCTGTTATTATAAATTTGCTCCATTTTCTTTTTCAAAAAAATGAGTCATTCGAGTCTAAAATCAGCAAACTACCCTAGCTAGGGCTTCTTGGAACTACCTTATGGATATTAATGTGTATTTTTGTGTTTACCCTCATATTTAAAGTTCTCTGAATTCTCTCTTATATGAAGCATCATTGTTAAACTAATTTTTAGTGACGTTTAGGAATTATGTATTGACTTTACCCCAGATAGCTCTGAAAAACCGTATCCCTTGTAATAATTGAAACATCTATATGTGTTTCATTTTTGTGAGCAATAAAACAGGTTAGTTCATTGCCTGACTTCACCATAATTAGTATAGCGTTTAATTTGATCAAAACCTTTCTGTAATTTCAAATTAGTTTCATATCGAAGCTGTATGTTTCCAAGACCTTTTGTACCATTAGTCAACACAGAATCTGCATTTTTCATTGTTGTTGAATGTAGATTCAAGTTAAAACATCTATATTTTCTTTATGTGATGAGCACTAAAAGATGGAATAAATGACATTGCCATCTTTTAGTATACGCTTATCAAGTCTGGCCAAACGCTCTTTGAGATGCCACAAGAAAAAACACAAGCGGTGCCAATAAACACTCACAATATGAAAAGCCGTAAAAGCTACAAAAAAAATTCTAATCTTTCACTTCATACTGAAATGAATTAGCCTGGCTTCGCGACTATAAAGCTCATAGGAGCTTAGTCTGGACAAGTTACCTTACTACCCGCCTTCTGGGAGGCGGGCTTAACCTGCGTGCATCAAATGCCTCTGTATACTACTGGACGAATCTACAACCGATCAGACCGCTCATTCCGATGACGTATGTGTAGCGACGGAACCGGAAGCCACCGTAACCAACCATGGGGTTGGGAGGGTGTGGGAAGCTAGTTTCTCATTGGTTCCCACTTCTTTGGGAACGGAGATGCTCTAAAACGGCAGCTTTGCCAGACCAACATTGCCCGCGAAATAGAATGTAGCGTCACAGGAAGTATGGGCGGGCCCAGGCTAGAAATGAATGTCTTCATACAGACAATGAAAATATAATTATTTGTATATGGGATGATGTGAGCACGGAGACTGTAGTGTGCACCGTAATATTGTAAATGTTTAGCTTACACGTGTAATCTGAATAAACAGTGGTCATAAACAGCTGTGATTCGATGTGGACCCGGATAAAGCATTTCTTGCCTCATGACTGAAAGCATTTCAGTCAAGTTTTATTTTATTTTATTTTAGGCTGATTTGAGGCCTGTTGCAAATATTAAGTTGCCGTTGTCCTGTTGACACAATGAACAGCCAGTCACAGCTATGTGGAGGCACTGCTGTGATTTTTACTTTTTATTTGATTACATTTTTTTGGGACATTTGTCTTTATTAGAGTTTTGCACAGTGAGCATAAGGGAGACAAAAAGACATTGCCTACATTCGAACCTTTATTTGTAGGTGTCACCTGGACAGTATTAATTCAGGAAAAAAATACTTTTTTTTTTGGCAATATTTGTACTATCAATTTTCTCATCCAATATTGTATGTTTAGTATTTTTTTGGCGAGGGCAATGCCTCTTTTGCCTCCTCAGAGAAAGAGACCCTGGAACAGTATGTACGTGCTGCCGTTGTAAATGGGGGAGATGTGTTGAACAAGTGAACAGCAGCAGCTCTCAGCACAGCTGGATGGCCTGATAAAACCATAAGAGCCATCCAGTCCAAACAGCCTGATAGATTCAAAGCTAGCGCGGCTCCTCTGAGCAGACATCTGAAGAGGCAAGAGGGCAGAGGCAGGCTGGACTCAAATCCTTACTCAGTAGCCAGAATCTGTGAGCTCACCTGCCACGAGGTCCATGCTCCAAAACTGCACACGAGATGCAAACTGCTTGTGCTTTTTTGCAGCATGTATACTGTGCAAACATTTTTTTTTTTTTTCATGCATGAAGGGTTCAGATGACATGATGCGTTTGTCAAAATGTGCAACCAATACTGCTATTTGTCATCTTTTATTTGCCCTCCGGTTGTTCCGACCTCGTTTTCTTTCATCCGTGAAACGCAAAGAAACTGCATATCATTTAACATGCTACTATTAAAAATTACTAGACAGTACACCACAGAAGAGAGTAGGCGAGAGTAGCGTTCCATTCTGAATGCAGCCGAGGAGTGTAATCAGATTCAGGTGGACTCGGGAGGTCCAATCAGATTTAGGTCTGTGGCCTGATGACTAATTAGATCTGTAGTCTCTTGATCAGTTACTTCCAAGCCTGTGGTCTCTGCACTGAACGAGTATTGCTCAGCTCAATTAACCCACCCCAAACTCGGCGCCTTACAAAAATAATCGAATTTAATGGTGTAATTGTGCAGCAAGGCACCATTTTACCCCGCTGTAAACCTATGCAATAGATTCAAACCTGAACAAAGCACTGATGACCCTCTACAAAGCAGGTCGGTGGAGATCAAGATATCATCATGCTCAATATTTATCAGCTACGATCTCAAACACCTCCACTTTGCGGCTAAATTGAGATGTTGCCAAGCAACCGCATGGTATAGTGCCAGGAGCGCAGCTTTACAGCGTCCCCAGTTGTGTCTTTTATCTCTTAGAAACACTAGACGGTCTGCCTTTTTCTGTAGAACAGGTTTAAAGGTGTCACACAAAACAAGCAACTGCACACTGCGATGCGTTCCGATGGCAGAAGTTTATGCGGTGGCATGTAATTGTGGTTTCTGTGTGTGCAAATAGTGGTTTGCAAAGGCCAGTATTGCTTTTACTGTTGCTGAACACTGAAAAAAGGATTTGTATGGATTTTAGATTAAAATACAAACAAAGATTATTGTAGTATATTGTGCAAAAATACAATTTCACTCTTTCTACTTTAGAATTTCACATTTTGTTCTATGTGTTACTTAAAACAGTTTTCTTCATGTATTTGCAGGATAAAAGGTTTAAGCATTAAACTGATACTCAACTTGTTGTTCTAAAAAATTGGATTTAGCAATTTTGGTCAAATGGGTGAAAAAACCCCAACTTTAGCAATATTTATATTTTAAGCCATATTTAGAATTGTGTCAGTAGGCAACCACATACCTACAGTATATGCTAAAATATTGCGACACGTGTTTTGAAAAGGCAAGCATAATATATTTTTCCAATACATTCCAAGGTTTGTTATTCCCAGATGGCATCCGGTAAAACTAATAACACAAGTACTACGAATCATACGTATGACTGCTGTCGCTATCTTGCAGCTGAAAACGCTTAATCAGGAGGACTTCAACATTAATCTCAGCATGTACGCATGTTTTTTGCTGCTTGTGTTTTGAATGAGCAAGCATTATGTGTTTTCTTAACTATAATCTTTATTCTATTCAATTCAATTTAAATTTATTTGTATTGCGCTTTTCATTAAACATATCATTGCAAAGCAGCTTTACACCAAAGTAATGTTTTGCAGTATATGTGGTAGTAGCTTGAACATGTACATATGGCATAGATGTGAGGTAAAGATCATAATGACGTGATCGAACAGACAAGGGACATTATAAATTAGTAGCAGAATTCGGTAGTGCCGTGTGTTGTCTTTAGTAGGGTTGGGCGATGTCGACCAATTCGGCATCGTACGATGTCTAATGTCAAATAGTGATGGAAGTTCGGATCTTTTTACCGACTCGGACCTTTAAGTCTCTTTCAGCAAAATGAACGAACCTTTTTTCGAGTTATTTCGTTCTTTGGTTCATTTTAGCAAAATATAATTAAAATGTTAAATGTTACCTCCCTAACACATCTACTGCTTACACAAACGTTGATC
>JAUMHG010000060.1:19275548-19283568 GCA_032359395.1 Enteromius anoplus | reverse complement strand
CACGTGACAGCCCCATAAGCTTCACCTATGCAGCCTGACCGTGCGCGACTGAACGAATCACTCCCACGAGACGACTCATACTTCCCGAGTCACATTTAAGATTCGTTCAAAATGAACAAATTGTTCAAGAACGACACATTGCTAATGTGAAACATCGCGATGGACTATGGCATCGTCGTCGTAGGCGGCGATGTAACTAAGACAGCAAGCCCCACCCCACGACTGACAAAAACAACAGTGTTTGCGTGAGCAGTTGAGAGATGATCGCGCGCAGGAATGATCGCGTGAGAGTGCTTGAGTTGCACGCGGATGACAAATCGAGCGCGCACGAGGGTTTGAAATGAACTCGCGGGCCCCTTTTCTTCGCATGTACATCTGTTTTGAAATGATTTACTGCGCTCACCAGCATCAGTTGTGTGCTCGCTTATTAATGCCATGGATTTGCCGCTATAAATTAAGCATGTTTTTCGTGGGGCGGAGGATCGCGATGCCGGTTCAGCATCATGATGTCTATCGCCCATCGACCCAACCCTAGTTTTTAGTGTGTTTTGTAAATTTCCTTTGTAGAAGCAGTTAACTTTTTTGAGTGTTCTTCAAAAACATGAATATCACTTTAAATGTTTTCTTTGAAGAAAAACATTGCCCCCCCCCAGCAGGAATTGACCAGGCGGGGTAAAATACTCTGAACAACACAACCATAGCCATTTACTCACTAGGTGTCCACTTATTCATTTTCAGGAAATTTAGCTGAAGTGGTCTCTTATTATCTGAAGTACTAATTGAACCTATTTTCCTTTTCGAAGCCTGTCTACCTGCATTCATTTTAAAGCAATAACTCATGGATGAGCAACACACTCATTGGCAACCACTCACACTGATGGCTCCACTTATGTGGTGACCAAAACAGCAGCACCTCCCCACAGTCAGATCACGAATCGCAGTGACTTCATCTCTACATTATGCAATTTAAACACGGTCAGTATCCAGTACTAACCTACAGTTCTCCTGCAAGTGTTGAATTTCTTATACTGTAGGCTGCAAGTCCTTATACACAGATCTGATTTGCATCAAGGATATGAAAAGAGCATTGCTGTAAATAGTTATTACTACCTAAAATTCAACATTAGAAGCAATAATGTAGTGTTGTTGTTTCTCTTAATATGTTGTAACTTAAACTAAGTGCTTGTACTTGACATAAAATGATGAAAGAGTTTCTTTGTACAGCAGAACACAAAGGAGGATATTTTGAAGAATGTTTGTAAGCAGGCTGTTTTGGGTCACCATTGACTTCTATAGTAGGGAAAAAATACTATAGAAGTCAACGGTGACCCAAAACGGCCTGCTCTTTGTGTTTGGCAGAACAATCAAATTCATTCCATTCAATTCAACCCATTTAAACCTGTTAACTGACACCCCATCCCCTTGGTGGGCCCCCTTAGTTTACTTGACCATATTGAATTAAATCCTAACATAATTATTATAATTATGACAAACTACATATCATTGAAAGGTCTATTTTTACCCCTTTTTGTAAGAAAATGATGTAGAGAAAGTAATAGATACATTTATGACGAGTGTACCTTAAAAATCTACATCAAATCAGGAGTTCAGTCTTTTGCCACAGAAAGTTGCTTTGTTACGTTTTGGAAATCCTACAAAATTATATATCAATTGAAAATTCATCCTTCGAAACCCATTTTAAAATTGGACATTGCGTTACCATGGTGCATCAAAATGACGTTACAAAATGTTTTCGTTGATGCATTATAAGAATGTAAGTTTGGATAGTGCACCTTAATGTCTATGTTCAAAACTTGTTTCAGCTGAATCTTATTGCATGCTTATGTGCAAAGGAACCTTGGGTTTTTTTTTTGCAGCCATTGAACTGATCACTTTATGTTAAAGCTAGAGGGAAAAACATTGCATTTGGTTGTTAAATGTAAACTTCAGGGTCCTTAAGCAAAACCAGTGGGTTAATGGATACTGTTTCACTTTGCAACTCAAAAACCCTTATGATGTTCTCTGATCATGAGCGGAATGCGTTGTGTAGCTGTCTGAAATCCTTGTAACAACGCTTAATTTAACAAAAATCATTTGCCGATGCGTTTGTGGAACGGTAGGTAAGTCGACAGCTAAGCCACTAACATTTAAGCCTGACAGTCCTTTCTGCCGTTAATGTGACAAGCGAAATAACACTTCATGTTGGGCTTCTCACACCTGTTTGTTTAAACTATCAATGATTATAATTTCCACCTGGATCTACTTTAGCCAAACCAAGACAAAACGGAAAAACAGTACGCCACTAGACCGACCGTACACACGCAACTTCACCTAGCTAGCCATCATGAAGCGAAAAAAAGCACATGAAAACAAATAAAGATAAAACCGAAAAAATGGTTTTAAGTGTTTGAATGGATGGAACAGCTGTGGAGGGATGAATAACTCGTTAGCTCTGTGCATTTTAAGCCATTATACCCGCACCTCTCACCTAGCCTCATTTGCAAAAAGGACAGGATTGAGGTGCTAATTAACGTGATAAAGAGTTGAGCAAATCTGATGGTGGCGCTGGATTTTGGAGGGAAAAAAATAATCTGTTACATCTGTATTCTCCAACACTCAGAAAGGTGTGACTTTCATGTTTAATTAATTAAACGTTCTCTTTAACTGTATCTTGACAAATACAAGCCAATTAGAAACGGAGGAGAAATGTTTGTGACTAATTAATGGTTGATTTCAGGGGAAAAAGTCTAAAACTTGGAACAGATTTAACTTGCAACAGTAGTCTCACACCTGGATTTTCACAGCACTAAATGCTGATTAGCAGGAAAATGAACCATGGTGTGGTGCAGTTAAAGTGAAGCATCACCTCTCAACGCTTTAACGGAGATGAATAGGGCTAATTCACCAGCTATGGGTGGGGCTGTTGCATTAATTGAACGCAGGCGAAACTCCAAAGGAACACTTCTCTGTTTTGTGGCTGATTTACCTCGGTTTGTTTGAAGCCCGCTTTTAAATAATTACTCCTCAAGTGGTTATGCTCTCGCTTTGGGGTTATTGCAAAATAAAAGTCCTTTCTCTATGTTTTAAACTCTGTGGATGTCACTGTCATGTCAGCTTTGCAGTAGCTTTAATGACCAGTTGATTGAAAGAAATGACACAGAGTTGGTGTTTACTTTTGGATCTTTCTTATTACTTTTTTTTAATATAACATTACATTTATTCAATTTTTGGCTGTGCAATTATAGTGAAAAAAATAAATGAATAAATAAATTATTGTGTAACAGAAATAAAATTGAAGCTAGTTGCCAAGACATGACATGAACATTTCAATAACATTTCGTGTTATTTAATGAAGTAAAATAGATGAAAAAAAATGAATTAATAATCATACAAAAATATAAAAAGAAAAAAACACACACAACAGCATTTTTAATATGAAAACAGAACATATGCAAATCAAATATAATACAAAAATTACAATAGTATATCAATTATACAGTACTTAAGTAACACTGGAGTGAAGTAAAACAGAGAGCATCTTCCTGGTTTTTATGCAAGTTTATGATGTTTGTTTGCATTTACTAGCCAAACTTGAGTGTTTCGTTTTATTTGTGTTCTTGGCAAGGATGAGCATATTCTTGGAAATATTTGTGAAATTCCGGTGATAAACTGAGAAATTAACTAACATGCATGATTTAAGTATGACTTATTAGTAGGACTTGACTTTAGACCTGAATCCTAATATTTGCAACTTAAATAGATTAAATATGCATGGCATAAAAAAATGTAATTATAATTATAAGATTTGTCCAGTAATGCAGGAAAGAAAAGCAACCTTTTCATTACCTTTTAATTTAAAATTAGCTTTTGGATACTAATGCATAAGTTTGCTTAACTGCAGGGCTGGGATATATAGTTAAAAAAATAACGTTTGTCAATATACAGGATATCTTGTGCCTGAAGAAGCCCGTTTGATTTTTTTTTTCATTTTAACAAAACATCCATTGTTGCCAGTTTAAGTGTAATGAGAGGGTTTTTACAATAAATGTATTAACAGAAGTGCATTACAGTGATGTGAATTTTCATAAAGTTGTTTCGTTCTGTCGCCAGAAAATTATTTGTTATTTTTGAGCGGTTTTGTATAGGAGGCGATATGTATCGCTTGCTTTACAACAGTCTTTTTTTTTTCTAATTTGTGCACAACACATGTTGAAGTGCTTTAGCTTGGTCACAGGAAATTTGACTTGTTTTTTTCCTTTTTTGATGTATGTGTAAGTTTATATCCATCGTCACCCAATAGTTCATACGCAGCACATAGACTGACAGAACAAAAGCCCAGAGTCATTAAATGCCACAACACACACATCAGTCTCTCGTACCACTGAATTGTTAAATGATGCTGTACAACATCATCATTTCCCTAACTAGACAGCTCCACAATTCATCCGGAGTGCATTTCTTCTCTTATCGGGAGCTGCGCTTTTCAGACACGTCATTTCCGAGTAATTCACACATGCTGAAACTCGTTTGAAAAGAGCAGAGCGACACAAATAACACCACCGTAATCCCAGACAGGATATGCTCTAATAATAAAAGTCTGTCAGAGAATTTCACAGTATTGAGTACAAAACGAGATTTCAGCACGGCCATAAAAGTGCCCTTTGTGCCTCAGCGTTTCCCACAATTCAAACCGAGCAAAATGATCATTCTCTTGGGAACAGGATCTGTCGTGCTTTTTCAAGTCCTGTATGTCCAAAAATAAGAGTTTCATATCTTCTACTCGCACTTAGTTGTGTTTCAACATCTTTTAAAATGGTGGTTAGTTGATTTGAAAGACTTCTGGGAAGTTGACGAGCTGTGACATTTTTTACCTATTTTGAAACCATTTTTTTTGTAATCTTTTCTTAATTGCTATGCATGCTTCTTCATGCACTCATATTAATTAAGAGGCCAAATTGAGTTATGTCTTGTTTTCCGGTCAAAACATGCATAAATATCCTTAATATCAAATGCTTGAATTAAATTGATCATGGTTTTCTTTTCTCTTCAGAGAATATGTCTTAAGGAGAGACACTGCAGGCAAAACCCGTGTTTTTTCATATTCCACTATTTTCTTCCCTCAAATTAGACAAGCTGGTACATATCTCTCTCGTCTTAGTGTGTGCACTTAATTACTCTAGCGCATGGCGCCACTATGTTAGCATTTAGCTTAGCTCCATTCATTCCCTAGAATCCAAACACGAATGATTTTAGAAAGCACCAAACACTTCCACATTTTCCCTATTTAAAGAGGGTTACACGACAAGTTACACAAGTTAATATGGTGGAAAAAATAAAATACAAAATAAAAGTGGTCATTTTTATTTTTTTATTTTATTTTATTTATTTATTTATTTATTTTTTAAGCGGAAAAAAAAGATAACTATAATGTATGTTGGAAGAGCACTTCGCAGCACTTCAACCTCGGGGCAATGATATCATCACTCCTTGGTTGTATTGACGGAATTGAGAGGGAAAGATTTCAGGAGTGCTGATATATTATTGCTTTTAAATTAGGTTTTTCATAAAGTATGTTTTTTATATAGAACTTTATCAATCTGTATTTAAGTTACAATACATATTTATAAAGAAGTTTTTAGTTTGTTTTTTTTTTTCATGAGGCATATATCTCCACTTCAGTAGTACTTAAACACAACAAACTTTACATTTTTAGTCCTGTCTATAAGGGATTTTATTCATGCAGTATATAATTTGCTTGATAATATACAATATTTTCTCAATTTTCTATAATTTTCTGTCTGTTCTAGCTATTTTCTGAATTATAAAGCGACAAAATGAGACCCAAAACTCCCTCTGTTAAAATGTTTTGACTAATATTTCAAACAAATAAATAAGAATTTCGAAACTGACTTCATCCAGTGTTTAGATTTTTGTTCCAGATATATGCAACTTAGTACATACTTCATTAAATAATGCCTCATTTGCATATTTAAACATAATATTTATATAAATATTATAAAGATTGCAATTATCAATGCAATCAATCAACTAGGTAAGTGAGGTGATAGCTATTAGCTAATGTTCACCTGCAGAGCCTCTCCTTTTAAAAAATAAGTCTTCTGTCTCTTGTTTGAAGGATGTATAAGTGGAAAAATACTGATTTATAAAAACCTTTGCAGTGCATTAAAAGCAAAAAGGTGTTTAAAGTGGGTCTAAAGATATACACCTTTCCTTAGACAGTCATATCAAATTGATGTTAATGAAGAAAAGAAGTTCACAGACACTTCTAAACCCATACAGTCAGTGGGATTGAGTTTTTAAGTGTTCATGTTTAAATCACGCCATGCACTACTTCTTGAAGTGTAACTTTCAAGTCTGTAAACAGGTGCCAACGTCGTAATGAACGCTAGCTGTTGAACAGGGTTGTTCCGGCCAAGCAGATCAGCTCTAATCATTCAGATTTGAAAACCTGTGTGTTTAATGCACAGTCCCTTGGCTCTTAATTGAGTCTTAGAAAGCCCCTATCCGGCGCGTGGCCTATCCTGCATACAAATGCACAACTTTCTATGTCAGCGCCATCTACAGAGGCAGTGGGAGAGCAGAAGGCGAACGAGGACAGAGCTGTATGAATTTTAATTGCGCACATAGCCACAGCTACAGTGACACGCTTACGTTCCCCGAGGTATAAAAATTTAAAACCAACTAAGTAAAAAAGAAAGTTTCCGTAAACGGGTGGGGGGGGAACATATAAGTGGCATAGCCGAACGAGTGGTGCGGGCTGCCTCAATTCCCCAAAGATGGTTTATTATTCCATGCTAAAATGAAGCGGGGAGCAAGGAGTGGTAGTCAGCGAAGCGTCAGAGTTGCTCTTTGAAGGCATTAAAAAGCTGAACGCACAACAAAGACCAGATGTTCCAGCATGCTTTATTTATACTGCCATCAGCTATGTTCCGATGTCCACGAAAACACTTTACACCAGTTTTTTTCTCTGTACTAGCCGAGGCCTTTTTAACACATGCCGTAATACTCCATGGTTTTTGCGCTTTGTCGTAGCTGTTGATTTGTGCGGAACTTTGGATACTAACGCAGAAGCAGAAAGTAAAATCAATCATTTTGAAGCATCGCTTTTGATATTGTTCGAGATTTTTTTTTAATTTTTTCTATCAACTTTTGACCTGTAACTTTGTACAAAAAATTATACTTTAAATCACATGACAAGAAGGACGTGAAAGGATATTTTGAGTATCTTGTATACGCTTGCACAGATGTGCACACTGCAAAAAAAAAAAAGCTTTATTAGCTTTTTTTTTTTTTTTGTCTTGATTTCAGCCAAAATATCTAAAAATTCTTAAATCAGAAGATAAAAATTATAGTCTTGTTTTCAGAAAAAAAAAAGTCAAAATTAAATTAATTAGTTAAAAACGTATGCCAATGGGGTAACAAGGATAATCTTTTTTTCTGTTTAAAATAAGATTATTTTTCTTACCCCATTGGCAGATTTTTTTTAGCTTGTTCTAAGTAAAAACGCACCTAGTTTTGACTTGTTTTCCTAAAAACAAGACCATAGTTTGTGTTTTTCTAAAAAATCCTTCTTTATTTAAGAATTTCTAGAGATTTTGACTGGAAACAAGACAATAAATAAATAAATAAATAATAATAAATAAATAAAAAAAAAAATATATATACAGTATATATTTTAAAAGTACATCTGTGTAATGTGGATATCTAATGTTGTTTCCAACTGATGGATATTTTGGAGCAACTTTTGTCACCTTGCACAATAATAATGCATGATTATTACTGTTCAGTAAATGAAAGTCAGTGAAATATTATTTATTTGTACTCGTTTAAGTTCCAAATCAATTGCCATTGCATGGATGTTTTCAAAAGAAAAAACATTCTTATTGGTCGAAACCAATATATGCCAGTGCAATATTATGCATGTCTAATGTTATTTATATCTTCACCTGCATATCATTAGACCAATATGGTAATATTTCTATTTGATAGTTAAGACTTT
>JAUMHG010000060.1:19249558-19262836 GCA_032359395.1 Enteromius anoplus | reverse complement strand
GTCACATTAAAGATTCGTTCAAAATGAACGAATCGTTCAAGAACGACACATCACTAGTCTTGAGAATTTCTGACCATCACCTGATTGTCTGTGCGCTTAATACACAGAAAATGGCAATTTTAATTAAAATGAAAGTTTAATGCCTCAAATAGGCTACTGAAATATTCAATAAAGAACCGAAAACCATTGCATCCCTACTTAGCACGGTGCAAATTTTCGCCAACGTTCAGATTTTTCAACTTGAACGTTTCGCGCGAATCGCGTCTTTGCATTGAACTAACTATGTAAATCACTCACGCTTAACGCTTCATTCATATCTGGTGTGAACGCAGCGTAAGGAAGAAACATAATATTCTAATATATTACTTTTAAAGTAATAGTACACCCAAAGATAAAAACATTCTGTCATTATTTACTCACCCTCATGTCATTCCAAACATGTAACACCATTGATCATCTTTGGAACACAAATAAAGATATTTTTAAATCCAAGAGATATATGACCCTGCATAGATGGCAACAGAACTGATACATTCCAGGCCCAGAAAAGTTGTAAGGACATCATTAAAATAGTCCATGTGACATCAGTGCTTCACACGGCAACTGTCACAGAAGAGAAGAAACTGTTAAATAAAGTTATTTTTGTGGGTGGGTAATTAATGATATTTTTGCGTGAACTAACCCTTTAAAAGCAACTTTCCCTAACATTAGTAGTTTAATAGCAAGAAATAAAAAAAGCCAGGAAGTCCAATGATACCATTTTTGTCTGTCTGCAGTTACATTTAGACACAACTGCATTACGCTAATCCGCCATTTTGAATTTAATTGGATTTTTTGAACTCATTCTACAGTTTTAATCTGATCATCATCAATTTTAATAATGAAATCCAGAAGTGAAAAAGATGCTGTTCCTATTCATACAATTTTTTCCTGTGACATGCCAAAAAAAAATGACTCAGTCATGCCAATCAAGAAAAGTTTTATTTTGTAAACACTTTGGTTCTCACCAAATTCGGCTCAGATATTTTTAAGACGTGGCTGACAAACTACCATGTCTCTAAAGTACATACCTTGTTCTGTTTGGCCACACACCAAAGCTAAATTATGCCTCTGTTTTTGTATCTCTAGACAGTGCGGACTACAATGTAGGTCAAGCTCAGGGCCTACTGTATAGTGCTGTTAGCGATTGTGCCGTGTAATTGTTTGCAGCTTTATGATTATGATGGGTTTGTGCTTCAATATCTTCTGATATTCACAGGCACTAGGCACTGTTTCAGAGTAGTCTGCATAAAAAACAATATTAAGTCCAGACATATTTAGGTTATCTGTGTGTATTTTTCTTATGTAAGTGGAATGGAACACTTGTCCCACATCTTGACCCAAATTCAGAACAATATGTTCCGAAGTATATACTTAATGTGTAAGTACTGTATATAGTGTATACTTAAGGTGTGTAAGTGTTCATTTATGCTCTTTTTTTCTACAGTATTCATGTATATGGTAAAAAAGCATACAGGCATTGTGTGTGTGTGTGTGTGTGTCTATGTTTGTGCATTTATATAATCTTTTGCATCTGTTTATTATGTACTTTGGATTAATAGCTGTATGTTGTGTAAATGTGTATATAGCATAGTTTTTAAAAAAGGAGAAAGAGAATTGTACTTGCAAAACATTATAAATTCTTTTAGAAACAGATGGTCATTTATCTAATTATGTAATCTGAATGACTTCCAGCATTTTATTGAGTGACGCACAGGTTAGCAAGTTATTTTATAGTCATTGCATGTATCAAATCATATAAATATACAAAATAATAATTCTATTTGCTGTTACTCGGCACAAAAAAAGTTTGACCAGGCTTGGTGTTAATCAGAATCATTACACCTTTTTTAACAACCAGTGTGGCCTGAGGCATTTTAACCTAATGCAGGCTCATACGTAATATTTTTAAACTGTGTTTTAGCTTCTTGATTGCATAACTAGCCTGCAAGTTTGAGATACAAAGTGATTTGCATATATAAAAAGGCACATATAATGCACCTTTGTTGGCATCTAGCAGACTGCAAAACTTCTGAAATACACGTCATCATAAAGACAGACATATGTTATTACATTCTGGTCGTTATTCTGGATTTAACAAAAGTACTTTTCATTTTAGTAATATAGTATTAGAGAATTGTAACTTCATATTGTCATTAAAGCAGAGACTAGATTTGCCTGATTATATCCAGTTAATGTTGATTCATTTTGCTTGGCTTTGCTTTTAATCACCCTTGTCAATTTGAAACACTCATTTATCTTTCATCATGTAACCTAAAGTATTTCCATATTTTTCTCAGCAGTCCCCTGCACTTTTTCTCCTTTCATCAAACTTCTCTCATCAGTTCACTGTAATTGGCTCATTAGATTACTGTTAATTAGCCTATAAAGCCTAATGTTTTTAAAGCACCTTGTTTCTTTTCACAGCATTCTGTTCTAGAACTATTCTATTTTTTTTTTTTTAACTTCCATTAGCTCATTGTGCAGGAAAGAGATTTTCAGCATTAGTTTACATTTCTTACATTTTTTTTAGTTCTGTGGCACATGCACTTTCCTGTAATGCAGCATTGAACAGCAGTGACCTCGTCTGCGTTTCATGCTTTCTTGCCTACAAACAGGGGGAATATTGCATTTGAGCGCTTCTTTCTGTTCAGCTTTGTTGTACGAAACGCATCACATTCCACTGCCTTCCAATTTAGAGTCTCTTTGTACATGTCAGCCGCTGCGTACTTCCCTCATATTTAACTGTGAGAAAGTTCTAAGAGTCAGTTTGTTTGTAAAACAAGGCAATTTAAACGAGCAGCTGGCACCAGAGATCAGCGTCTAACAACACTTTTTCTGCTTCCTCCCTGATGCGGTGCAGATCGATGTCTAGACATACATCTGTTAGTGTGCCCCGCTACTCTTCATGGAACGGTGCATTGAGAGGCATGCGTTGAGAGTGTGTGTGCGTCTGCTCTGTTTGCACAGACTCATTTTAAAAAGCCAGATCCTTCGGAGGGCCGATGAATGACAAATCAGCAATCTGTTTGAAGATGCTCCAATCAGTCCAGCATGTTGGTCCACCTATATCTCATTTGGTATCATCTTGCTAAGCTAAATAGTATTTGTGCCGAACAAATAATACGGCATGCTCTGTACTCAAACAGAGCCACAGGTCTACACATTTCAGTGGGAGTAACCTATAGATTGTTTGCTCATAAGTTAAAGTTGAAGAAAAAATTATTTTAGCACCACTTTCAGTTGCATTCTGCAAACAAAACGGATGCGTTAAAGTGTCTCCATTTTTCGGATGCAGCATTGCTTTGAGTGCGGAGGCGTGCAGTCCGTTTAAAGCATTACCAACCGTGCATCATTTCCTTTAGCTTCCTTGGCACTCCATCTGCAATCCTAAAAGTATTTCAATTTGACATACCCATAGCATTTTGTCGAAAACAATGCGTAACACTCTGTGCCGAGCGGCCAATTTGTAAGCCGCTAACTTTCCTTTGACTTTGCACTTCTGTTCGGGCCTCAGAAGCCGCTTGATGAGAATGTGAACACCGCTTCGGAATCCCGTCACTCAGTGAGTGCAGGAACGCAGCTATTGTTTGAGATTGATCGGTCCTTGGCCCAGTTCTGGAGGCTTTGTAGGGGCCTTTCGCAATTCTGCATCCGTGTGCGACATAGCTGTAAAAAAAATTTTTTCCCCAACTCAACTTGTGACCGCATTTTCGTACTTTAGATTGACCCCACTGATCCTCCTTTGTGCTGCAGTGAAGATTAGGGAGCGAGCAAGACGGGCTGAGGGGCTGCCAGTGGCTCGGCAAGCCTTATTCGTGCCTGAAACCTCCCTCCTGCAACATTCCCAGTTCCGGCCCATGCCAGTCTATATGACTTATGGAGTTTGGGCCTTATACTGCCAATCCCACTTAGAGTGCATTTTTCTGATAAACAAAAGCACATTCAAGCTTTAGCTTCTCATTTCACACTGTGTGCTTTGGCTCGGGGCAATGCTTTCCTGAAGCCCTTGGCCTACAGTCCAAAGAATGGCTCCAGTTGGCTTTCCTTTAAAAAAAAAAAGAAAAAAAAAAAAAGAAAAAGCAGCCACATGTGGAGGATTAGACTCCATCTTTCATCCTCCACGCTCTCTACTCGCCCTCTTCTGCCCAAGCCCACCGGCTCCCCCTCAGCGCTAACGCCTCAACTCGTGGACACGCAAACACCCACACCCGTATCCGCACCTCCAGCTCCTGATCGAAGTTACCTCGGCAGCCTCGGTCCAGCTCATCTGTAGTAAGAACTTCTTTGGCAGCAGCAGAGGCAGAAGTGAGTCTATTTAGGGCACTTGTGGAAGAGAATTTGCATTATCGGTAGCGCGTGTGCTGGTCTGCACTGGCCAAATTCAAAGCTTGCAAGTTTGCAAGAAAGTTTCTCCTTTGTTTCTCTTCACCGCCCACTTGGCCTTTGTGGATGTAGCCTAAGCATTTGCGAGTGTGTACAAATAGTTCGGAAACATGTAAAGTGCGCTATAGCACGCATATGGTGCTTCTAACAAGACGATTGTCGCAATTAACATATTCTGTATTTTAAATGCACATAACCTGTTACATGAGAAACCCGCACCAGATGGAAAGATAGAGTGGTGCATGACAAACATGACTCTTAATACACCCACTATTAAAAATAATGTGCCTCTGATCAGACAATAAGCAACCCTATTCTAACCCTTTGTCTTCAACTCGATAGGAATATCAGAGCGGTTATTAGAGGAGGATGAGAAATGATAGCTGTGTTGCAGGTTGACCCCCAGGGCATGGGCTGTCTCTGGGAACAGATGTGCCACCCACTCGCAACAGTTGTACTCTTCCCACAATGCCCTGGTGGGAGTAGCTCGGGCAAGAAGAGGACACGAAGATAATGCTGTTGATAAACTGCTTTGCAGTTTGCGATCGGGACTCGGGTGCATCTTCGGGCAAGATCTTAGAGGTCAGAGACTTTCCATCAGGTCAAGCTTCAAGGCCGAGTGTGAAACTAATCTGAGATATCTGTGGAAGTAGAGTGCACCTTTTTTTTTATTTATTTATTTTCTGTTGCCGTTTCTGGAAAGCGAACAGAAATGACCGTTTGCAGAGTCCATGTAATTGGATGTGACTTACCAAAGGCCAATCTCAAGACTAAGGCGCAATGATATCCGACTCCAACATTTCATTCCCACATCATTAAATTGGATGCACTGGGTGACAGCTTGACTCTTGGGGAACATGGCCAGACTGATGAAATGAGATCATAAGCGAGATAAGCGTTGTGAGAGCAGGGACTAAGTGGAATGAACGCTGTTGACACATGAACCGAGCAGTTGCACATGACTTTGTGCGGAAATTCGTGTGTCAATACAGTCGCTCATTTTCTCTGATCCCTTCGCACGGTCCCACTTCGCACCGGCTTCCCTCTGCACGCCAGCGAATGAGAGTGGATTATTGGAGTCTTTGGGTTTGCAATCACCTATTTCGCTGAACTTCCTTGTGTCTTTTATTTCCAGGTATATTGTTCTTGAACGGGGGATCCGTGGTGCTTATTTATTGTATTGGGAAGCCGTAATTATGTTTTATTGTCTGGGAGCTTTAATGGATGTTTTGCCAAAACCCAGCAGGTTATCTATAGACAATGGCAAACTTCTTCACGACTGCTCAACGCTATGAAGAACCGACTTATTAAGAGAGTCGCCCCCACATTTTTTCCATATTCATTAGACAAAGTTTTGTGTTGTTTTGCCACTTAGCAGGATGCTAACGAATCTCAGCTACGAGCTGAATAAAGGCTTGAATTTTCCAGCTTATCGGTGTTTAAGGTGGGTGCGCTGCTTCACGTCCTCGGTGGCCGTTCCAAGGAAGGCGAACAGAAGGGACCGCTGCTGCCGAATGCACATTGATCAGCTTCGCCTTCCTCCCCCTTCTTATTTATTTAATCTTTTCAGAGCTAGATTTGTAGATTCATTCAAACTCTTGAGATCCCGTGTGTGTTATTCCCAGAGGGCAGAAATTAATTCCTCCTCCTTGTCGTCGTCCTCCTCCTCCTCCTCCTCCTCTTTTCTAGCACTAAGGTGCAGTGGGCTCTTTTTCTCTCCCCTCCGAGAGAATGCCGAAGAGGAGGAACCAGTCCTGAGGGAATCTTGTCTATATAGTATTTCATCCACACTTTAATCCGCTGCTATGTTGAATGGTTCATGGGGAATAAAAGACAAAGCTTTTGTTTATGATTCTAATATTAGCCTCTTGGCATTTCTTACATAAATGAGAGCCTGCCCTACGGCAACACTATTGATTTCCTACATCCACAAAAGTCAGCCTCCGTCCTTACAAAATAAGGCTCAAGAGATTATGGGGAAATAAAAAGCGAGCTGTATTTTTGTTTTTTTGTCAGAAACGGATTGACCACTAATATGAATAATTCAGCCTGCGACTCGGTAGGTTTGGTAAGATCCGTCAGGGAAATTTGTCCCAGATTTGTTAATAAGGAGAGCGGTGATAATGATGGTAGACCTTGGATACAAAAGTTAGTCATTAGGCTCATCAAATGTGTCTCTCCTTTTTAAAGCATTATGGGGCTTCCCATCTATTTTAAATGCACGTGCACTTTTATTAACGGTTCTGTCGGGTATGTTGGTTGTTTGATTGCTTTTCTTCACAATGAACAAAATGTATTTAAATCCTTGCCGTACAGACACATCAGCATGTAATCCCGGTCATACTTGCGGCTCGCCTCAGACATGCAAATGAACGAACGTATTAATAAGCTAATAAACATGGCAACTTCAGCCCGCCATCCTTATTAGAATCATTAAAAATATTAAACGTAGATTACACTTCCTAATGCATACGGCATTTGCATTTTAGAAAACGAAGGACAAAAGCTCCCTGGTTCTTTTATTTTGAGGAAGCGCTTGGCAACCCTGAAATCAACGACAGGTCTTAGAATGAAAGAACGAAAGGAAAAGATAGAACTGTAATCCCAATCAATGCACTTCATAAAGCACCTTCTTCCTAAAATGTGTGACTAATGTGCACAAATCTCTGGGTTTAAAAGCTGTCAGCGGAGATGGCTAGAGTTGTTGCTTTGCCATTCATCTCCGCAATGTAATAAACCGACTCGTTTGTTTGTTCTGTTTGCTTTCTTCCTTTCGTTTTGTCTTTCGTCTGAGCAAATGTACCTTGAGGTCTTGTGTAGGGTTTCCCTTTTCAAGCTGAGCCTCGACAAGCCTGCGTGCATCGTGCTTCCGTAATGACATTAAACAGGAACATTTAAAGGGCTTTCGGCGAGAGCCGCATTGTCTGCTCTGAAGGCTTTCAGAAAGGGCTTTTATTATGTTGTGGATTTAATGCCAGTGTGTGTTACCTGATAACATTAAAGCAGAGAAGAACGAAGCAGGAATATTCCCACGCTGGCAGAGCTTCAAGAATATTGACCACCAACAGGATTTCAGCTGATGCCGGGCATGTATATTCATGGGCGCAGAAACGCCTGATTACCGCCAATGCAGAATTATATCTGGGGAGGTTTAATTCATTAGCTCTCATTTCTTTTTATCTAGCTTTTGAGTGCGAGGTTAGCGTGCCGGTGCCGAGCTGGATAAATATTGTTTGTTGCCGTCTTCCAGATGGATGGATCTCGTGCCCTCCTCGATTCGCCCAGCTCTCCTGGCGATCTTCAAGTTGAGTTAAAAGGAGCGAAACAATGACACATTAGTGAAGTATTGTGCATTAAATGCCTCTTGCTTTGTTTTAAAACTCATTTAAGCACCTCAATCAGGGAACGTCGAATGTGGACTTGTTCAGGTGTGCTTTTGCTTTTCACTTTTTAGGAGAAGTAAATTAAACTGATAAAATGAAGTTTACTTCCAGCTGAATGAATCCTTCCCGTAAACCCAGGAAAACTAGTCATTTTCACCGGCGTGTCGGAGGGAGAAATAATGACAGTGTTTTTTCGGACTTGTTTGATCATCCCTAGCAAATCTGAATGGTAAATTTATTCCGCAGGTGTTGCACATGGAATAATGTTTTAGCATAATGAGGATAAGATGTTGATGGGGTACAGTACTCAGACGCTCAGTATTTTAGACACAAAAAGCCCCCCGTCATTGATCCGTGCTGAAAGCCAACGATATATTCGCTCCAAGGTTGTTGTTAACCATCAAAAGTTGCGTTTGTGGTGTTTTTTTTTTGCAGGAGTGAAGATTCATTTGCAGGTTGTATAATTGCAGGCGCCGCACGTGTGCCCTTCTCATTGCAAGGGCCTGAAACGTACTCTACTCGTGAAAGGCTTACTTCGAGCTCGATTTCTTGCAGGTCACACTCAATGTGATGCATTCTTAGGCCCAATCCCAATTCTACCCCTTACCCCTACACTTTCCGCTACCCCTCCATTTGGCGCGTTCATGTGTAGGGGTGTCTCAATTCTCTTTTGGTTGGAGGGGTAGGGGCAAGGTCTTGATAGCCCTCCAAACAAAGATTTTTCGGGACCTCACTTCAAACGAAGGGCTAAGAGAAATTTCCAACATGGCTGCTCACTCGAGCAAGCACACACAATTACATAAATGTAATTAATTTTTGCAATTAATAAGGGTTTTTATGACAATTTTAAAGAAAGACCGAAGATAACGTTGTCTTTTTCATCTCACGTGATTTGCTGAAGACAAATGCAAAAAAATCGCTCCAATCCACACAACTGCTATGACTGACAGCGACATCTTGGAACTTGTGATAAACATCGGCGCATGTCCTCTGAGTGTCAATGGATGATGACGTATAACAGTGTAGTAGTGGTGTCCCATTTCTTAGGGGAAAATTTGTAACCACTTCATTTCAATGGGGAAGGTGTGAGGGGTAGGCAAAAGGGTAGAAAATAGCCCCCTATTTAGCATGCATTCATATAAATGACAAATGTTTTATCAGTGCAGTTTCCTTTTTTTTTCTGGATATGAAGTGGCTACATGACATTTGCTGTCTAGGTGATTGCCTAGGGGAAAAAAAATGTGTAGAATATATACGTTTTTGTATAATTCAGTTTAATCACATTTGAAGGTAACTCTATCGCGCCCCCTTGACATTACAAAGCATTTGACATTTTTTGTAAGCCATCACTTTTGCATTTATATTTGCATGATTTGCTTTATATATTATTATTAAAATAAACCAGCATAAATATTGGGCCAAATCCCAGGCAACAACACTATCTGAGAATTATTATTATTATTTTTTTTTTTTAATAAATAGGACTCTTAATAATATAATCTAATTATTCTTGCAATGTTATTTGAAATCAATGTATAAACAAAGTAATATATTCATTTAAATTATATCTATAAATAATTATATCTGGACTGGTCTTCCAATCAGGGACGATGCTCATTCAATATTATAGTCTAAAAACATTGCATCAAGCAGATGAGGTGCTGAACTCACGGTTGATCCCACGTGCGTTTATCTCGCCCATATTACTCTATTAGGCCGGTAATAGGAAGCAGAGCTAGTAAAGACTCAAGCGCGGAGAACAGCGTCTAGGAATCTCTCCACTTGGGTGTAAATTACAGAGCCGCCTAGGGTGTTCTCTACCCTCTCTCACTGGCACTTTTCCCTGTTTCATCTGCACACACATGCACACGTACGAGACAATGACTATTACCCCACACACCTGGGTTCTGGGCCCCACAATCTTCTTAATATCTTTTAAATCTTCACATAAGGTATGCCTTCCATAGGGCTTACAATACCATTTGCTCTAATAAACTCTTTTGGCAGAGGTGCATGCAAGCTGCTTCCGCAGCCCCCGGGAGAGAGGAACGTAACGCGGAGGGTGAGGCATCCCAAAATATGAGGATAAATCGCAGGTAATCCTGCAGGACCGGCGCCCTGGTAATCAACACTCTTCCACCTGGAAACATTTTACAATTCTTCATCTTAATTTAACTCCTCTCTCTCTTTTTTTTTTTAATGCCGTTCCTTTACCTGGTAATTCTTAGCAGCGGGTGCAATCATTTGCACTGGCGTTTGAAAGGAGAGGCTTCGACATCGCGAAATGGAGAGCTTTTAAAAGAGGGGGGAGGGGGCGATAAGCAAATCAAATTAATGACAATGAGTGTTTGTGGAGAGAAGGCAGGCAGAGAGCTTGTTTGAGCCCATCGTGCGTGCCATGTTAAACACTTCACTCGCCGTGGAGGGGCTAATCCAGTCTCCGACAGCTAGCTGATTATACGAATAAACTACACACGCTCGCCGCCGAGAGAAAGGAGCATCCCTCGTTAACGTTCAAGCTCACTCCAACAAGGAAGTAATTAAGACGCCACCCTGTGAACCAAAAAAAAAAAAAAGGAGGAACGATTTTAAGTGTTGTCTAATAGACCGGCTTGAAGGTGTTTGTTTTATATTGTCTCGGTGCAGAAGTCATTATGCGGCTGAAGAAGGGCTTACGGGGAGCTAAACACGGCGCGGCGAGGCGAGTTTGCGGTTGTTGAGTAAAGTCAGATGGCTCGGGGCTCGCCTGCGTCACTCACTCTGCGATGCGCTCCAGAGTTGCAGGAGCATATGAACTGTCGCTTGTTGTTTTAAATAATAGATTGCCTCCCCTAATTTCCTGCCTGATATTTTTGGCAGAGTCAAGAGTCTTTTGGATGGGCAGCATCTGTCAGACCTTGGCGCAGGCCAAGAAAACATTCCCCACCCGAGCTGTAAGAGAAAAAAGGCTTGTGTTGAGCTTGAATATTGCGACAGTCGGCCACCGGCTCTGCAGGTTATGTGCTCTTCAGGAGGCTGATGAAACACAACTTTTAATAGATTTCAAGAAGTTTCCAGTCCTCTTTTGACTACTTTTCTCATTGGTTTTAGTTTTGCGTGGAGCGCGCGTGCGATTGAGGGTTAAGTAGTTTAACAGTGATTACAGTGGAGTGATATTTGATTATTATCTCCTGAAACGGCAACTCCTCCGGCTTTCTGTTCTCTTAACAATAGTTTAATTGTTAGTTTGGACACCCACTCAATAGACAGGCGAAATGAAGAGCAGTAATGGAAAGGAATTATGGGGGGAACGGCATAAAATGAATACATTTATAAAAGCACCTGCGTGTCTTTTTTTAATTTTAAATGAAATATATTTTGATTAGCCACGAGAGCGTCTTTACCGTGACCTGTTCAATCAATAACACGTGTCGGAGTTTGTAAAGCACCTTTGCAGAGCTTCAGTTTTATAATTTCTGACGACCACTTAGCACACGTGCTGCAGTGTGAAATGAAGCTCAGATAAATGTGTTTTTGCACGTACATCTAACTGTGAGTTTCGGTATAAATCTCAAACATTTTATTTTATTATATATTTAAAGTTAAAATGTCCTTTAAGTGTTTTGATAATAATTTGAAATTATATTTTGCTATAACTCTATAATTATATTTTTATTATGTAAATGTAATCTATTTTTATATATTTAACATTAAAACTATTAAATACAAAAAATCATATGATAATGTTTATAATTTATTTACAAAATTATTATTGTTGTTGTTCTTACTATTTTTATTAATTTTGCAGTTCACTGGTTGCAATTTGTTCCTTCTCTCTTTTCCCTCCAGTCATCTCCCTTTATAAATCAGCAAATGCATTCGCTAAACTAAGATATTGGCTTTTCCTTGCATTTTTTTTTTTAATAAGCAAAACATTAGTAAGTTTAGTTTGTTTGCATTAGATGCTTTACTTTGCATTAATTATTTTTCTGTCTTTTTGGGCAATGCATCGTATTATTTGTGCAGATTTCTGTTCTCAGATCAATGTGAGTCTGTTTAGTGAGTGAGTGAGTCATTCAAACAAATTCAGAGTTGTCTGATAAGTCATGTCAGTGTGTGTGTGTGTTTCAGTTTGATCAAATCAGGCGCAATATATGAAATCACATTGACTGTTTATTGTCAGTATGCTGTCGCTCTCGAATAGCTGTGTATAAAACACTGATGCGTGTGATTATGTGTCTTTGCACGCACAAAGCTTCAGTAAATACAAACACCCTTCGTTTCCTCTCTGGCCAGAGGCTAACGTCCCGCCCCCTTGGCCTCGCTAGGGCCAGAATTCCTCCACGGGTGTGTGTGCGAGTGAGCCACGCTGGGATTGCTTCAGACAAAGGTGGCACACTTGCCAGCTGCATCCCTATACCACCTAAAGCGACACATTTGTTCCCCTTCCTCTCTGCCTCGTCGGTCCACCAGGGTGGCGTCGGCCCCAGCGCTGGAGTGGGGCCCTCAGGAGACTGGAGAGTGAATAAAGAAAACGTTTTTCATGCTTTTTTCCACCTTATGCCTTTTCCAAAAAAAATATTGCGGGGTTCCGACACACAAGGTAAGGTTTTGCGAAATTCTGAACGCTTGTTTTGGAGAGGCTTGTTGTTGGTACCTGATTCTTCTCTCTCTTTTTCCCCCCTCATCTCCCTTTAAAAATCAGCAAATCCATTCGCTAAACAGCTGCACCTCTGTACTGAACAGATAACAACCTGGGCCAGCCCAGCTCTGCAGCGAGTCAAGGCTGATAGGCCCAAATCTCTGGCCTGTTTTTTTTTTTTTTTTTAAATGCTAATGACAGAGGAACACGTCCCAAGCCAAAAGCGCTCTTGTAGATCTGTCAATTGCTTTTTTGACAGATATTTGCTTGTAAGTACACACAACAGTTGTTCTCCGTGTCTTATCTGCGGCGCTGCAGAACACTGACCTACATTGCATCAAGCACAATATGATGCACAAACCCGCTCCGCTCAATACCATTTTTCATTTTCACCTTAAAAAGCGGATGGAGCTCAATGAAATGGCTGAAAATCCAATAAACACAAGGTATTCTCTCCTAAATAAGAAGTGTATCGTTAAAAAAAAAAAAAAAGGAGAATCTCTCTCATCTGAAAGCATTTGAATGCCTTCTCAAGGGTTTCTGCGTTAGCACTTGCTGGTGACGAGTAAATATTGAACATAAAGATGCAGCTGCTCCATTTCTCTCTCACTTACACACATATACGTGAACGCCAGAGGAAGGGAGTAACTCGCAGATTTCAGCCAATTTATATATTTTTTTATTTGTCACTTTGTCTATTTGAACTTTTGCCATCAGATCCCTGTTTGGGGTTTAAAGTGTGTTTTGTTTGTAAATGAACGCAATTCAGTTACAGCGTCACGGTGAGGTACGAGTGCTGTTTTTTTTTTAAACGTACAGTAGTAATAATTTCCACTTAACATTTTAAAT
>JAUMHG010000060.1:19227658-19238229 GCA_032359395.1 Enteromius anoplus | reverse complement strand
AACTACTGGTGGATCTTTATCATCGTAGGGTGGTTGTGTACACACACTCCCAACACACATTTCAGTCCAAACAGCTTAAAAAAGTGCATGTGGCACCGGATGAACCCTTTAGCTGAAGAATGTCACTTATTGACTTTTTAGAGCAGAAAAGTAGTGTCTCATATTTGACAAAGTTTGCATCTTTATTATGAGTGCATCATATATGCTGTTTTTTTCCTAGTTATTACTGTGAAGCTACTTTGAAACTATCTGTTTCGAGTAAAGCTCCATAGAAATATAGGTGGCTTGACTTGGAGAGAGTGACGCCGGAGGGATTTCCACCGCCAGCTCCGAGACCTGGCTTAACGCTACATTTACTCAGCAATTTCAGGAGTTTTATCTTGGCTGTTTTAGTGCTTTTAAATGCTGTCTTATCTCACACATGATCAGAGAGACCATCTGCCCTTAGGCCCGTCAGAAAGGCGGCACAGTGCCTCCATCAGCTTTGGCTTCCGGCGACGGACATGTAAGTGACAGCAGGCCGCTTTACGTCTGCTCGCTGACACGCGCCTAATCTGATAACGAATGGGGACAGGTTGCGTTCCCCATACCTGGCAAGTACTTCCCAACCTGCGTGCGTGGATTTCCTCGGATAAGACCCATCTTGGCAACCGCTGGGATCCTCTGGAGAATAGTTATAGGGTGATTAATCATTGTTTAGGCGCGGAGTGTGTGGGAAGAATGGGAAAGCGGCGTTTCACACCTCTGAGGCAATTAATCCCTGTGATCTCCACCAGGTTTGTCTTGTAGATAAGTCAGGGTACAAAACTGTTCCTAATTTATCAACCCACTCATGCCATCCGGCATAAAACACACAATTTATTTCCAATCATTTATAGTCAAATTTTAAAAAGAGTGACTTTGCCACATCCAAGTGTGCCTTATATTAGCTTCATATAAACTAAGTACCCGAGATTACAATGGGAATCTTGTTTTATTGTGCACATCTGGTCGAGTCACAATGCATTTTCTCATTTGCAAGCTAAATTTTGGAGCGAATGTGGCATAAATCATTTCACTAATAAGAAGCGTTAGTGACGTGAAGTCATCTCGGAACAAAGGAAGAACATATGGCCTTAAAATCGCGTTGAGGTACGTAACCTGCGAGAGGATATGATATTAGGGAAGATCATTCAGCGGTGTGTCAAAGAGGAATTTCTCCTTGACTCTTTGTTAGTTATTCAGCGAGTACACAAGACATTCAGTAAAAGTTTCAAATCGATTGAATTAAAAGGGAAAGTAAAAAACATTCGTGATGTTACCAAAGCTTTGGTTTTCATCAAAGAATTATTATATTACAGTTAAATGCGAAGCAACACAACTGTTTTCAACATTAAAATGAATAAGAAATGTTTTCTGAGCAACAAATCATTTCTGAAGGAGTAACGATGCTACAAAAATTCAGCTTTGCATCACAGGAATAAATTATATTTTAGTGTATAATTAAATTGAAAACAGTTATTTTAAAATGCAATAATATATCAGAATTTTACTCAAAATATATGATGTCAGGTTTTACTTTGTGGATGACATAAGGAAAAAGTAATTGCGTTTCACGTTTGCCACCATGTCAAATAGGAAATTCTCCTCGACTCTTGATTAGAAGAATTTAACACTTATATCAGAAAACACATTAAATTGATCAGAAGTGACCATAAAGCCATTTATTATGCTACTAAATAAATGCTGTTCTTTAAAACGTTCTATCTGTCAAAGAATCCTAAACAAAAAAAATATATATATATTAAAAAAATAAAAAATGAGAATGTATCATGATTTCACAAAAATATGAAGCAGCACAACTGTTTTTGAGCATTGAGAGTAACCAGAAATGTTTCTTAAGCATTAAATCAGCTTATAAGAATGATTTCTGCAAACTGGAGGAATAATGCTGAAAATTCAGCTTTGCATCACATTTTCAAACTAGTCGATTAATTGCGATTACTCGCATCCCAAATGTATATGTGTATGTGTTTTTATATTCAAATAATTTGTTATATTTAAATTATAAACATAATTTATTGTTCATAAATATATACATGCATGTGTGTGTATATGTATATATACCTAATAAATAAACACAGCACACGTGTATTTGTGATTAATCATTTGACAGCACTTATTCAGCTATTTCCAGTTTTACTCAACATGAACTAACCACCGCCAGGCTTTTTCTTTGTTAGGAAAAGACCTTCACGTAATGGCGTTTCCCATTCGCCACCGTGTCAAAGAGGAAATTCTCCTTGACTCTTGATTAAACACAGCGTAAAACACATCACCACTTAAACGCAGTCAATGCGGCCATTATAAGACCACAAAGCCTATTCTTCGAGCGCGTCTAGAAGGCATCAGGCCTTCGAACGATATAGTGATGGATGGACTAAAAATGACACCATGCGTTTCTTTATTATGAGCGCGCTCATTCCGGGTCTGTGCGTGTGGATTCCAAATCATATTTGCCTCCTAAAATAAATGGGGGGGGGGGGGGGGTTCGGTGCGCGTGCCAATAATAGTAAAATGCTTCGAGTTTTAATTGCATCATTACGTCCCCAATATCAGCAGCTCGCCTGCCAATATCAATATTGCCAAGGCATGGGTGGAATATAGATGGCCCAGGGTGAGCGTGGGTATCCCTAGAGCGGCCTGTCTGCCAGCTTCATCTCTCCTGCCCGCTGAGAAGGGAGAAAAGGAAGTAGGCCGGAGATCAGCTCGTCTTTCTATTGTCCCTCTGTATTCCCTTAATTACTGATGGATCTTGTTTGGCTTTTGATGGCAGCCTTGGATCTGTAGTTGCAACACAGGAATAGATGCGTCCGGTGGGAAACATTGTATTACGGGTGTTTGTGTGAGAGAAAGAGCAAACAATCGGGAGAAGGAAGGAGAAGACGGAGGTGCTTGTGTAGTGGTAGACGGCAGACCAAACAAAGGCGTCTGGAGGAAGGGAGCATGACGGTGCAAACTGGTGTGATGATCTCGTGCGGGGCAGGGTTATACTTCTCTGCTGGTCTCTCTGAGCTGAGCTGAGATTGTGACTAGTGCATTGTGGGGATTGCTTCGGGACAGACACTGACTTATATTTAGACACAACAGGCCAGGATAAGCCAAGGGTCACTCTCAAAATATAGTAATAACTAGTAATTTGATCAAAATTGTCTTATTTTTTTTAATTTTTTTTTATAATTTATGCATATTTTCTTTATTTCTTTCTTTGGTTGTCCCATGTTAAGCATTAGTGTATGTATGTATTTTGGTTGGTTGGTTATAATTATTATTTTTATCGTTTACTCATTCTGTGTTCCCAGGTTAAGCATTAGTGCAAAAAAAACTAATTGCTATTTTTGTTTGTTTTGTTGTTTTTTTGTGTTCCCAAGTGAAGCATTACTGCAAAAATTACTTATTTATATAAATCATTTTTTTCCCAGGTTAAGCATCAGTGGAATTGATTTATTTATTTGGTTACACTTTACAATAAGGTTCGTTAGTTAACATTAACTAAGGATAAACAATTCTTCTACATAATTTATTCATCTTAGTTAATGCTAATTTTAGCATGTAGTTACGCATTATTAAAATCAATTAAACTAGCATGAACTAACAATGAATGATTGCATTTTTATTAACTAATGTTAACAAAGATCAATACTGAAATAAATGTATTGTTCATTGTTTGTTCACGTTAGTTAATACATTCATAATGTTAACAAATGACACGTTATTGTAAATTGTTACCATTTATTTATACTACTGCTACTTTTAATTTTGTTACAATGAGTGCAAATAGCATTTTCTGTTATTATTATAACATTACATCCTGTTATTATTGAAATACATTATAAAACAGAATGCAGCTTATTGAGTGTAAATGTTCATTTTAATTCACATTATTAAATAGATGCCATGGTTGACACCCTTACTGGGACCATAAAGCTCTCCCTACACCAACCCTAACCCTAGCCGATCTTTTGTGATTACTTCCTTCATTTTTATTAAAAATAAATGCTTTTCTGATGTGATTTGAAATTTAATTGCGTCAAAATATGACTGCCATATTTTTTACCATCTGCACCAAACGAACATCTTTTGTAATGATGACTAGCCCAATCATACGTTGGTGGGCGGAGCTAGTGTAAATGGCCACTGCCAATAAGGTGCAAATAGACACTATATATACATGTATATATATATTTAATATTATTATTATACTCATTTTGGTTTCCCAGATTAAGCATTAGTAAAATTAATGATTTTTTTTAGCTTGTATGTTAATGTAAACACTTTCCTTGATTTTTGTCTGTTGTTGCATTTTAAAATGTGCGAAACCATAATTTGTAATCAATGCACACTGCACTACTTCTCAGTGTGATCTCAAGAGGCACTATCACAGAGTAAACACTAGCCTTCTATAGACTTATAGTCTGTAGGTCAACAACTACATATTGTGGCAGAGATTTGACATGGCATGATTTTTTAAATCATTTGCATAGTTAGCAGCCTAAGTAATAACATCCCATGTAATGCACAAACTGTAGCGCCTCCTTGAGTCCTGGATCAACACGTATAATGTTTTGTCCATGTGTGCATTTGTTTCTTAAAGTATGTTGTCCATCAGTGTCCATCATCTTGGCACTGCCATTAACCATACTGATGTGAAATCATGTCATATCCTTATTTTACTATTTTTTTTTAATTTTATTCATAAAAGCAGCAAAAAAGCCAATAAATAAAAATAAAAGACGTCATTGCTGAAGATTGACTTGTTTAACTCCTTTGTTCTTTCCCGCTGTAATGGAGGCTCTCGAGCGCTCTGTCACTCTTAATTAAAATGTTGTTTACATATTAATTCCATTTTAAACACAGTCATATAGTTTTGATGATGACAGATGGCACGGTGAGATAATGGAGGGGTTAGTGTGGAGAAAGATTGCACATGATTTATTAAGATTTACTTTATTAGCGAGGCCCAGACTTGCGGCCAAGCTCGCAACTTTCTCCATGCTGAAGCTCGCTCCCACGTTCACACATCTGCTCGTTTCAGGAGAAAACGCTCTCGGATGAAGTGTTTTTCTCGCTCGAGTTATAAAGGAAAGGGGTCAGCGATATTGTGATTGAATGTTTATCACGCCGAAATGATTTCCGAGCATGGATAGTTAACTTGGCGTGTTGCATTGTTCATTTAAAAGCATTGATTTATGTTTATGTTTGTAAGGGATCGCCGGAGAAAATATTTGCACAAAAGCACCTCGCCGTCGTTGTCTTTTTTTTTTTTTATCTTTCCCCCAATTTGTTTGATTGGTTGTCGTTTTACCTTTGTCTTCTATTGTTCGTCTGCGAGCTAACAAGCCGGGGTCCCTCAGAAAGGCTGGAGCGCACGGTTGAAGAATCGTTTCATGTCAGTGCTTGTTTTCATAAAGGAGAATTCAGTGTAATCTGGAAAACATCATTGACCTGGATAGCTCTGAGACGAGAGGGCATGTCTGAGAAAGACGAGAGGGAATTCTTCTCTACTGATATCCAGTTGTTTCTTTAACAATTGTGTCACTGTGAACTATAAAATTATTTAATTTGAATAGCAATATTAAAATGTAATATTTGCACATTTTCACTAGTTGATTTGTCTGCCCAACAGACGAAATACATGCATTGCAGGAGAATTGTGTTTAATTGTTCAGCAGCGTAAATTACATTTGTAATACATTTGGATTTAAATGGCATCTTTTGTAAGGTTAATTTAAAATTTTAAAAATTAAAGAAATATTTATTTTGGCCAGTTTATGCATCCTAAGTAATCAGAATTAAATAAATCTATTTATTTATTTTTATTTAACAAGACAAATTAGTGAAGTACTTAGAAGTTTCTATTTTCAATAACACCCTTTATTTATTTAATCATCAGAAATTAAGCATAACATATTACTAAACGTTAATTGCATTGCTTGCCGTTTATGTATTCTAAATGCACACAATTACATAATATTTTAACAAAAGAATTTTAGTATATTTTTAACATTATTTTAGGAAGATCTAAAATATATCAGTATTTACCTTTACAGCACAAACTAATATACATTTAGAATAATAAATGTAAATTAGAATAAATTATTGGTAACAAGTTCACAAAATTTTATTAAGTCTGTATTAGTGAGAAAATTACTGATTGTAATAATGATTTATTTATTCAATTTAAATAATATTTTGTATTTATTCATTATGGTGTATATAGATAATGTTTATAGTAATAGCATAGAAATTATATTAAATCATTTTAAAGTGATTGTTTATTTTACCAATTATTTAATTTATTTTTAATAAAATTTATTTTGAGAAATGTAAATAAAAATAATTAAAGTCATGTAAAAACTTTCAAAGTGAGCTTAATATAAGAGTAAGGAAAAAATGAGATCTTTTAGTTTCAATAAAAATCGAAATTATGCCTGAAGCGTGTTAACTGAGTCACCTGTGATTTTAACTAGTAGCTTTAACGAGTGCTCTGAATTGGTCAGGATGACCTCTACTAGCTCTGCTGGTTTGTATGTGCGTCAGACAGTGCTGCTGTGATATTCCCTGCCTGTTGTTGTTGTTGTTGTGTCTCTGGATGATAGTATATGATAGATGGAGTGGATCCAGGACATCTCGATCGACAGCTGTTGATTGCTCTGAAAATCGAGAAAAGCTTCCAGAGCAGAACAATGAGCTCATTGCTCTTGCAGTTCAGTCGCCAACTGAGCTCTGCAGAGGGGCACTTCATGAATTTCAACCATGGGCACTAACATGAACCCACGGACACAGAGAGGAGAGAGAAACACAAACACACAAAGCCTCTAATGTTCAGCGCAAGTTCTTGTTTTAAGCAAGAATTTCCACAAAAACATTTTTTTAACATTAGCAACGTTTAAACCATATTTGTCTTATTTGATGTTCGATAATTAGGCTGCGTGTAGTTTTTCCTGATCTTACGTTCATTGAGAGAACATATACTAGCAAAAAAGCCACATAAGACCACGAGTAGAGTTATTGTAGCATAAGAAGTGTCTAAAACTCACTGTAACGCATGACCTTGTGTGGCTTATTATTTTTTATGAGTTTTAGTGATCTGTGACCTCAAATAAAAACCCTGTGAAAATGTTATTATTATTTGCTCATTCAGTGTTATTTTTAGTAGTCATTTTGTGTTTCTAGGTTATTAATTGGTTATCATTATTATTATATTTATTGTTTACCCGTTTTGATATGCATAAGTGGACCATTTATTACTATTATTATTGTTATTATTATTTTGTCTTCCCAGGTTAAGCATTAGTGTAAAGACATGCATTTATTTATTATTATTAATAATAATAATAATTCCTGATTTGTTTTCCCAGGTTAAGCATTAGAGCAATTGATTTATTTAAAATTATTTAAATATTATTATTAATTCTGTTAATATGGTGGTTGTTATTGTTTACCTTTTTGGAAGTTATTAATGAGTCAGGTTTTTTTTTTATTATTATTGAGTCCTTTATTTTATTTTTGTTCATCAGGGAAAGATCACATACATGTAAAGCATTAGTTCTCATGTCAGCAAGCCGAGTTCTGCCACTTCTCTGCATCTTTGCAGCGCCGCCTTGACACATCGATGACCTCTTAATAAAGGTCTTAATGAGGGAGCGCGTCAGCGGCACGTGGGTGTCCGCGTGCGTCTGTGGGGAAGTTCATCAAAGCAAATTAGCAGCGTCTCGATACTTCAGCACTTTTAAACGGAGCCTGTACTTGTTTGCTGTTTTTTTTTTTTTTTTTTTTTTATGAATCCATTATGATTAGAAATTAGAGACAGTGGGGTTGGGAGAAGAAACGGCGGATTGTTTTTAACAAAAATTAGCATTCTGTGAGAGATCTATCCCCAGGCTTAATTAAGGCAAATTCTGTATTCCAGTTCATCATTGGCTTTATGTAATGTTAAAAAACAAGTTCTGCTTATTGGCATCTGTTTATTTCTTATTAAAAAAGAAAACATTATACCGGGTGATTTGGCACCTTCGTAGTTTGTGCCTGGGCCTCATATTATGGGAATTCTCAGTTTGTGCGATGATTAAATGCTTAATAAAAAATTCATTGCTGTCGCCAACATCTGCATTGTAGCTCTAACGGCTCACTGGAGTGTGCGCGGCTTGTAAACTTTCCAAACGCGCCGGCGAGAACCCTGGAAAGTTCAGCGCCGAGTTTGCCTCGCTCATTACGGAGCTACTCCTGCGCCTGCGATTAGACAAAGAACATCTTTAATTGCTTTAAAATCGGAATGCATGATAAGAACGGATTAATTTGATTTTTCTGTTTCTACAAGTAGCAGATGGTTTATGTCTTAGGAATGCTCATGTTGTAAAATGAGATCCCAGCCCGCCTCTGATTGGTCACTGTTAATGAAGCGTGCTGTGCTGATTATTGATTTAGAAAATGAGGATGACACCGGGATTGTGTGTGTTGTGGTAATAAATTAAAAAGCACAGCGTTTCTTGTGGTTTTTTCCCCTTTAACGGCCATCGCCGTCGACGTTACTTAAATAACATAAAATATTTGATTCGCCATTCAGGTGGTCTCCGGCCTGTCAAAGTAATTTATTATTTATTGTGAGTTTGTATGATTTTGCTAGGCGCTGCTAACAAGCAGATGGTCGACTTGACTTATTTGTGTTTTGTGTTTCTGAATGACCGATCAGGTGCATGATGGGAAATTCAATGAGCTGCTTGTCAGAGGAGAAACAATTCATTGGAGAGCCCACCGAAGCTGTGTGTGTGCTTTGTTAAGATTTCTCTCTCTCTCTCTGTCTCTCTCGACCCCCTCCCTCTCTATCTACCTTGTATTATTATTGGCTGTGGCAAGAGCAGCTGTTTCGGAGTGGCGTCCCTCTCTGCATTAATAACTTTCCACTGGTGATTAGCACGCGGAAGTGCGGTCCAGTGATGGAGCTAATGTAGTCCTCTCGAGGCCTGTCTGTCTCTCTTGAGGGCCGTCTGTGTCTCTGGGTGCTGTCTTGCATCTTTTCCTAGAACCTCTCCCGGGACCGGCCCGCCAAACATGCATACTGCAAACGATGCATCATAGTGGTGGTTTAGTCGAGTGGTTTTGCAAACAAAACAGTTATTTAATGCAGTGTCTTTACTACATTGCAAGCTGACTTTCTGTAAATGTGGGGCAAAAAACTAAACAAAACAAAAAAAACACAGAATTGTCCAATGTAATCTCTGAAGTCAAAGAAAAAAAACAGTCAGTAATTCCACGATAAATGTGAGAATTGTGAGATGTAAATTTGGAATGAAAAATATGCAATCAAAAAAGTCAGAATTGCAAAATGTAAATTCTGAACTTTGAAAAAAGTCAGAAATATGAGATGTAAAGTCTGAAATGTAAAGTCTAAATGTTCAAATGTTTTTAGCTAAATGTTAAGACGTAAATTATGAAATTCAAGATAAGACCGAATTATGAGATGGAAGCCCAGTATTTAAAAACCAAAAAGAATAATTGCTCAATTTTCTATAGATTTATACTTAAAAGTTTGTGATGTAAACTCTTTATATCAGAAAGAAAAGTCTGAATTGTGAGTTGTAAACTTGGTGAACTTTGAATTCTAAATAAAAAAGCAGAAATACAAGATCCAAATTCTGAAATGTAAATCACTAACTCCGAATTCCAAAAAAGGGAACCTCGCTATATTTACACTCTGAATAAAAAAAAAAAAAAGAAGTAATATTTTTGGTAAATAAACTGAGAATAAAAAAAAAAAGAAAGAAAAAGAAAATCTGAATTGCAAGATGTAAATTCTGAAAAAGTAATAATTGTAATGTAAACTAAGAATTACAAGAAAAAAGTCAGAATTGTGACATTTAAACTTAAAATCATAATTGCGTTTAGATTTCTATCCCAGAATTCAATGTAAACTCAGAATTACACAAAAGATAATAATTACCAGATGGAAGCTCTGAATTTCAAATAAACAAAAACATTAATTGCTATATTTTCTTGAGAATAATACTCAAAGGTGGGTGTGATGTAAACTCTGAATTCTGAGGGAAAGAAAGGTGTAAAAACTCAATTCGAAGACAAAAGTCAGAATTGCAAAAAAGGAACTCTGAATTCTGAAAAAGGATAGAATTGCAAAAAAGTAACAATTGCTAGATTTTAACTTAGAATTCCAAAACATGTAAGAATTGTGAGAAAAAAGTCTGAATTCTGAGATCTAAACAGGATTTCAGTATTTTTTATGTTTGTCTGTTTGGAGATTTTGCAAAAGAGCAGCCTATACAATATAGATAAATAATTTACTTTGGGCTCCTTAGCTTAACAATTTGAGTGACACCAGAGTAAATGATGACATTGTTTTCTAGCCTGGCTTCCGCCACTATATAGCTCATAGGAGCTTTAGTCTGGCAAAGCTAGCTTACTACCCGCCTTCTGGGAGGCGGGCTTAACCTGCGTCCATCGGATGTCTCTGTATACTACTGGACGAATCTACAACCAATCAGACCACTCATTCCGATGACGTATGCGTAGCGACGGAA
>JAUMHG010000060.1:19204643-19223104 GCA_032359395.1 Enteromius anoplus | reverse complement strand
GGGTAGAAACTAGTACTCGGGAGATGGTTCCCGCTGCTGAGTTCCGGGGAGAGCCATAGAGGCGCGGCTGGTGACAGTATGTGTTCTGTGTTTATTTATTATATATATATATATATATATATAGACACATACAGTATATATTTTGAAATTACAGTACTTACATTTAAATTAAGTTAATATGTACACTATATATTATGGGTTTGCGATGTGACGTAGCCTGTCAAATAGTGCCTAATTACTGAACTAAGATATTTATCACTTGTGATTGTGGTGATACTTTCACAAACACACGGCGTTAACCACAGGTGCTTGTGTCTTAAGTGAAAATAAACGATCAAGAGAAAAACGTGCCAGTATATTAGATGCTGCAGCTCTTAAAGGGACAGAACTAAACATACCGCCGCTTGTCATTAAAGAGATAGTTCACTCAAAAATTATAACTGTGTAGTCATTTACTCACTTACATGTTGTCCCAAACCTGTATTCATTTCTGTCTTGTGCTAAACACAAAATGAGATATTGTGAGTAACCAAACAGTAGCTGGTCCTCATTGAATTTAATTCAATGTTCAACAGAAAGAAAGAAACTCATTCAGATATAAATGAGCTGAGAGTGAGTAAATGATGGATGTAGTGTAGAAGTATATAGTGTTTTACCTTTCAATACCTACTCTTCCTGAAAAATAAAAGCACTGTTTGTTTTATTCGTATTATGTTTATTTGTAATGTGTATCTATTCGAATAAAAAAGATAAAATAACCATGATTTTTATCTTTGCTCCTTTTTGCACTAATATATACAATATTTAAAGTTTAATATCTCATAAAGGCAAAAAAGCAGGGATTTGTGCCTGTGGAAATCTTGGATGTTGGTGAGGGAAAACACAGCGGTGGCAGAAACACAGACTCTGGTCTTAACACTCTTCCCGCTGTGAGCTTTGATTGACACTTCTGTCATCTGAATTCTTTAGCATGGCAAATGTTCTCAACCTAAACCCTGTTTTGTCTGTCATCATAATTTATTTAATCATATTTTACCATACCTTCCACCCTTCCCCCATCCCCTCTTGCCACAGATACACACTTTTTTTCCCCCCTCTCTGCACCGAATCGTAAACTAGGTATTTTTGTTGTTTCGCGTTTATCAAAGAAACGGCCGTGTGATGTGAATTAAGACAGATTATTGGTCAATAATTCAGAAGATGCCGTGGATAAACTGGACCCACCAGACCACCTGATGCTGGAGTGAAGATCTGGGATGTAAATAAATAATAGCATTCTTTTCAGTTGTGCTTTAATAACATAAAATATTTAGCTATTTGGATGATTGAATTTACCGCTAAATTACAGGTCGCCTGAAGATGCAGTGAGGGAAGCGCTGGCCGATGTGTGCAAACGGGAAGCTGTCCAGAGCAGGAACATCACACACTCCAGCCCCAGGTGACATCTGCTGGAATATTTACAGAGAGAGGCGACGTTCAGAATGAAATACTACTTCCTGTACGCCACTCTTTAAATATAGCATATGAAATAGAATGCATTATTCAAAGATAAACATTTCAAAAGGCATTATGCCACATTGTTGTCACATGACCTCATTACATGCTGTTTTCTTTAATTCCATGAGTGACGTACAGTTAGCTTGATGACATGAAAATGGCTATTTATAATCTGAGTATGAAAAAATGTCTATTAGTTGGAGTATTCGAGAAAATCAGCATAAAAAGCTTACCTAGTACGTACTGCAGATTTTGTAAGAGTAGGAGGACGTGTTTTATTGAACAGTCACAAGTTTAGACACAGGACACGCACAATGTGCGTAAATAATGAAGAGCATTTTAGAAGAAAATAAAATGTTGTCTTTCTAAAGGTTACTTTCTGTTTTTTTATTTTATAATTATTTTTTAAAAATTATTTAAACGATAGATTTGTAAAAAATAAGACTACAAATTAGTAAAACTTAAATTCAAATGAAAATGCATTAATAATAAAATATTAATAAAAATAATAACACCAGTAGCCTTCTCTACAAGAAGTGCCGTGAGTTTTTGTAGAAATCAGTATTTCCATTTATTGTACACTTTTATCCAGAGAGAGAGTGATTCTGCAGAATAAAATCTGAATTAAAAAAAAAGCCCATTTCCTTTTTGTTTGAGAGCAACAGTAAGCTGGGCATCCTGAACACATATTATTAAAAGTCTGCTATTTAGATCAAGATGAGATGCCATGTCGTCCTCTGAATAAATTCTTCTAATGTTTTGCTCCAAAGGTTTATTATTTTTGGAAGTGCGCTGAATACATTGATATTTCTATCCAAAATAATTATACCGTAAACATGTTGGCACCCATTCTCTTATTACAGCAATGGTAACTACAATGAGAAATGGAGCAATTAGAGAGGTTCACATGCATTATTTAGTCCTCATTAGCTTCCTGTGACATGGCCGGCTATGGACCAATGAAAAGTGTTGGCTGCGCCCGGGCAATTAGTAAAATTAGTGGTGCAGGATTTGGCGTTAGTTCAGGCCACATGGCCTGCGAGATACCAGCCTGGTGTCAGTCCAGTAATTTATAACTTTGCATGTGAAATAATGGGTTTGAAAAATCACAGACAGGCCACCGACGCGACACCTAATGGAAAAGGCTTCGTGGGCCACTGTACGGACGGCCAGGTTTGTCCGAGGACGCCGGCCAAGAGACAGGCCCCACGCTAGCCCGCCGATGATGAGGCGCGGAGACTCCAATGTGTCCGTAATTAGCAAGCCGGGATGTGTTTGTTTTCATCTCTGCATGTTTGCGCTGATAAAGTTTGACTTGCCAAAAAACGTCAGTCCCGAGTTGGAGGCTGTTTCCCGGCATCCTTTAAGAACGGTGACTCGCTATTGGTCAGCGGCACCTGCTCGAAAGCCATCCGTTCGAACGCGGCCGTGCCGATACCGAGATGATACAATGCTGGAAACAATTAACGTGCAGCGCCAATGGCTTTGTTTACTCGGCTCCACTTTTTCCAAAGGGCGGATAAATATGGCTTTCCCCTCTTTGACTTCAAAACACCCACATGTTGGCGCCCATCTCCCACTGTACCCCCACTTAACTTATAGTTTAGCAGCTATACAAAGTATTTGTAATTCAGATTATGACAAGGCTTGACAAGTTCTCATCGTGTTTGTGCAGAGCTGTAGGAGGACATGCGAGCAGCCTCTTATTAATATGAGAGAGAATGCAGGAGTATAAACAAAGTAAGCAGGTGCTCCCAGCTTTTGAAAAAGCACAAGTTAACGTGTTCCAGAATAGCGGGCCGTAATTATACTTTCCCGTTTTGTGGGGGGAAAAAAGAGGTGTTTTGCATTTTAATCGTGCCAGGTAAGTTGGTTGATTTCCTGTTCTAATACTTAAGTTTGACATTAATAATTCATACCGCTGCCAGTTTTCCATTTTTCACACACCTGTGTTATTGTTGGGTGTAATGACGAGGGTTCGGCGGGGCCCTTTCGGCGGTGTCATCGCAGGTGAAAGCGGCACACTTGATTATGTAAAACAACTTGTCTGCCTTTTTATTTTTATGTAATGTTTAGTGTCAAAAATGTTGTGATTAATTACTCCTTAACCCTCAACACAAAAAGGGGACTCAATCAAAGAGCATTAAAACGCATTCTAGCGACCCGTGATCAAATGCGGACTGTATCTTTATGAATATTAAACGCTAAAGTTTCAGACTGCTTGTGGAAATGCTGTTTTGCATTTTTTTCACTTATTTAATACAACATATGGCACAACTTATCATCAGATAGACAGACGGATTGACAGTCTCTCTATTTAGATGTACCTTGGATCACCTGTACAAAGAAGTCAAACACAATTTGACATGATTTAGCTTTTTTCATAAATAATTTTTATTTTTAAGTATGAAATATATATATGTATGAATATATACATATATATCGTATATATAACTAAAAACTAATTTTAAATTATAAAAATCTGATTAAAAATTACTAGCTATATTATTTATATTTTATTTATATTAGTATTTTTTGTAAATATTATTGTATACTCTTTGTTTTTCAGATTTTCAAAATCATATGTTGTAGCTTGTTTTAAACATTAAAAAAAAAATCCTAAAAGTATATTTTTTCAGATTTAATATGAAAAAAAGACAAAGAAACAAACACAAAATAACAGAAAAGCAGATTTAAGACATTTTGAACCCTGTACAGTTGTGTTATTTTAATAGTTTTTTAGCTTAAATATAAATAATTAAAAGAAACTAATATGTATATATATATATATATATATATATATATATATATATATATGTGTGTGTGTGTGTGTATATATATATATATGTATATTTATATGTATGTATATGTATGTGTGTGTGTGTGTGTGTGTTAAAATCTGGCTTTTTTTGTATCAAATTTAGTTTGTTAGTTGACTTCCTTAAACTGTTAAATTCCAGGTTTAATTGAAAAAACAAAACAAAAAAGGATGTACATTTTGAATAATTGTTATATAATTATAAATATATATACAATTATTTGATGATCATATAAAATGAAAATAAATATTTTATTAAGCATTTGAATTAGAATTTTGATATTTGGAAGCTACCAGGGTCATGACCTCGCCTGGATTTGACTCGATCTTTAGCGTAAACGCCCCGTGTGCGACCCAGCAGCACTTGAGCTCTGTTAACACGCTCACGGTGCATGTAATCAACTCATCATCATGCTAAAACCGAGAAGGTCCCTCGTGTTTCCGCAATCAAGTTTGTCCTTGAATATTCCACACCTGTGAGACAACAGATCCATTTATGATTTTTTTCCCCCCAAATACATGTTTGTCCAGCGTCAACTGTATTGGTGTTTACTCTGTCGCCCTCCCAAATGTTGTGTTTGTTTTTTCTCTGTGGCTCTGAAATGCTCAAATTGCGTTTCTCAGATGCTGGATCCCCGGAGGAGCGCGTTCGGCGGCAGGTGTCTGAGGGAGTCAAATCTCTTCTCCTGTTGTTGGGTAATACATCTGCCGTGGAAACGCATGCCGATGCCGCTCTGAACGTGCGCAAACTTTTCCCCTCTGTTAACTTCCACAGCTAGAGCGCACACAGGGTTCCTTGTGACATTAAAATATAGTTCTGGCTCTCCAATGCATGGCATTTCATCCAGCTGTTGTTATTTCTCTGATAATTGCATAACTTGTTTTTTAAGTTTGAGCAACAAAGCCTGACACAATAGTGCTTTAGCGCTGTGACGATCCCCCACTGGAGGCATTGACTTGCTCTTAATAGATGTTGAACTGTAAATCTGAATTGAAAGCCTGGGTCATTGTGCCTCATTGACTTAAAACCACAAAAAGCAAATGATGTCTTAGTTGAGAGAAATATATCAAAGGATATCAACAATTATGAGTCATAAACAGGCTTGGCGCCGCAGCGGTGGGGCCCGGAGCAGCGGGAATTAGCATGTTGAGCTAATAAATATGCATGTAAAGATTCTCCCAGAGGAATAACACGCGTGTGATTGATAGCTTTGCAATTGAAGGATGTGTAAATTCACCCTGTTTTTCCCCTCCGTTCTGCACTTCTGCTGGTGTACCGTTGAAATCCATCTCACTTGTTAAAAGTTTTACCAACTTTATAATCCTTAATGCCACATCTGCTTCCTGCCTTTATAGCGCCTGTAAAACTTCATTAAATTATTACCACCAGCTGGCCTCATCGCACAATAACCTCACTTATCTCTCATTCGCTGACAATACTTTTGATTTATAGACCCTATTAGAATAAATGATATTTTATACATATGTGTATATGGGTAAACAAGAGGAAATGTGTTCTTTTTCAATAATTCATGAGCGCCGGCATTTTTGGGGGAAACGTTTGCTAAAAACTCTGATTTGTTGGACAGTGATAATAGTTTGAAAGAATGATTTCCAGTTCTCTTATATATATTTATATATATTTCTATATAACATTGTGTTTATTTTAATTTTATTGATTTATTTATTTTTGCCTCCGAGTTGTGAAATAATGTTAATAATTATAAAGAAAAAAAACATTTCTGTATTTAATTGCATATATGTAAATACACATTTTTTTGTGTGTGTTTAGTCATTATATTATTTGTGGAACAGTTTTAATTGGCGAATGATACAATTCATAGAAAAAAAAGTGTAATGTGCAAAAATCATTGGCAACACTTACATATAAATGCATTCTAAATATAGTTTTAATGCATGTTTTAAGCCTTTAATGCACCTTGATATCATGAATACATATATATTCATTGTTATGCCTTTATAAAGTATAATGCATTAAAACACATGACAAACAAACCTTCAAATATAATAATGCATTTTCACATTGGATACAGGTATATATGAAAAGATATAATGCATTACAAAAATACATAAAGAATTAAGACTTTAAGGTGTCGCTTGTTAAGATTAATGTATTAAATGCATGGACAAACAATGAACAATACATTTATTACAGTAACAAATACAAGCACTGATTGTTATTTCACAGTGCATTAACTAATTTTAATCAGCTGGTGATTTTAATAATGCATTAGTAAATGCTGAAGTTAACATTAACTAAGATTATTAAATGCTGTGATGTATTTTTGATTCTTAGTTCACGTGTTTATGTTAGCGTTACCGTAAAGTCTTTATTTATTTATGTCATAAAATGTCATTTTCATCCTATAATACAACAGAAAATGAATGCACATGTAATGCATATTTGATTATTTATAAAAGGCTAGCATTTCCAACCATAAATATCATTATCCTCTCTTTGTCCTACTTTTACAATACACCCCATTATCGACTAAAGTTGGTCTCTCAGATGTTGTCCTCTAAATGCCTAATTTTGTGTTCTCAGGTAAGCGCTTGAAAAGTTTGTCTTCCGACTGACATGGGAAAGAGGGATAGATCTCTGAGAAGCGTTGACGTTCCCATCCAGAAGAATTCCAGCACCCCCTAATGTCACAATCGAGTTACTGAAGTGCTCGACTCCCAACAGCACAAGCGTTTAAAAGCAAAAACAGCCAAGAGGTACTTGCATTTCCAAACTCTGGTGGAACAATGTTACAGTAATTGTCAATAGTGCCGCCAAAAGTTTTAAAGTTGAAACGGAGTAGTGAGTAATTTGGCTAAATCGGTTTCATTTATGTGGGAGTGCACAAAACTAGAAATGTACCCTCGAGGTGCAATAAGTCATTTCCATGTTTTAAGTTTGTTTTAAGTTCTCACACTGAGAGAGGAATGATGTGTTATTGCCCCGAGGTAAGGAGACAAACTTCCTGCACATGTTCTCTGAGGAGACAAGAACTTCCCGAGGTTAAAGGTCAACTCTGGCTGTGTTTGGAATGAAATACTTGCTTACTAATGACTAAATACTGCTTACTATTTGAAAAGAAACTGTATTTATTTGCTTAACCGTCATGTTTTAATACAGCTCTATGCAGTCCTGTCAATGATAATGACTGATATATTAATGCACGAATAGTAGTATGCTTTCCAAACATAATCAGGATGAACGATACTACTTCAGAAGCATCTTTGGGGCATTACTTAGTCATTGTTACATTTGGCATATTTAGTCTTTCTTTCTGTCCTAATTTGGCTTTGAACGTGTTTGGCATATTCTCTGTTTAACTAACAGCTTGAGGGACTCGATTTGGAGATGTGTAATATAATTATGAGCTTATTAATATGTGTGTTTGCGGGTGTTGTGAGAAATCTGGTAGACATTGTCATTTGCTATGCTGCCTTTCATGCCTTTGCTCAGGTGTTAAAGAGACGGGTGTTTATATATGGGTGTTAACTAGTCTTGTGCAACTAGTCCTGCTGCATAAAATATGCAGTGTACAGTAATGCTCAATATTCATGATTTGATATTCATAGTAATGGACTAGAATCTGTATTAGTATATACCAGTTAAGGTTTAACAAAACCTTTAGGCTTTTCAAGCAAAATGATTCCTCTTTATTACTAATCTTAATCTGGATTATTTTTGATAACATAAAAAAATTGCTTTTTCAAGCAAAATAATCTTGTAATAATTTTAAAAAGTATATATGAAGAATAATGGAAGTTATTTTTGCTGCAGTGAAAACAATATATCTAAAAACACTAAAAAGCTGATAATGACATATTGGATTTTTTTTCTGAACATGTCAACAACAAAAAAATGTATTTTATTTATTTATTTATTTATATATTTTTTTATTTATTTTTTACAGTTTATTGTAGTTTTACCTTCTCATTGTCCGTGTTAATATCTATATTTTCTTTATTATTTTATATTTATTATGTTTTTTTATTTATTTATTAGTATTATTATATAGACATTTACCTTTCATATTTCACATATTGAAGAACCACCCTTTCAATGTGGGAAAAGTCATCTTACATACGACCCACCTACAGTACAATGCCATAACTCTGAAATAAGCATCCATTATGAACAATAGTTAATGCATTATGTGTCTGTGCGTTGCATCAACCCGCCCGCCTGCATTGGTTTGCCTTTTTATCCGGTATTTCTACGTACTCGTCAGAAGTTGGCGGTGAAATGGTGCATGATTGGTATGCATTAAACGCCGCTGCTGTAGTTGTAAAAGTAGGGCCTGTTTGTACGTCCTATAACTGTGATGCTGATGAGCACGCGGCCTGTTTGTTTTCCCTTGTGCGGTAAACAGACTCATTTGGAGCGCAAGCTTGATTTCCCCTGAGCGTGCGCTGCGGCGTGAACACTACCTGTCAGCATCAGCACACCTGAGCTGCTGAGCATTAACCATCAGGGTCGCTGACACAAGCCAGGCGCGCTCAAATGAGCGGAACGATCACTCAGCAATAAGACACCGGCTCCAAAATACCAGAAATATCATGCTGGCCACCACATCATTGCATGTCTTGCCCACCTAAAGAACTGCATTGCATAGTGTGTTGTGGAGTGCAAGAAACTTTGAAGTTAACTTCCGCTTAATGGACCGTGCATAATGGAAAATAACAATGACTTGATATGATTCAACTGATTATGAAGAATTTGCATGAACGTTGGCAGGATTTTCACGTTTACAGTGCGAGTGGGTGTTTCGAGCGATATGACAAACCCACGATTGAACCTTTAAGACAGCTGAAGAAAAGAGCTTGTCAACAGAAGGATTGCTATGATCACATTCAATTAATTACAAATGAAATTAATTAGCATTAAATTAATGCCACGCTTGCTTTAAGCGTTTCGGAACCTTTCGCTTATTAGCAAGAATTGATATGTTAGAAATGATGAAATAAAATACTGCCTACGTAGAAAAATATCAAAAGACTGTGAACGGTATATTAATGAAGGCTCTAATCTGAAAAATTAACACAATTACTATATTATAGGTGTACATTTGACTGCCTGAAACGGCACTGCTTTTGAAGATTATCAAAGCGATGTAATTTCTGGGTGATATCAAACGGTCATCTGATTTCATGCTGGCACAACAGGTCATAAGACCCTGATTACACGAATCACATTTGAGGCGACTCTTAAACTGCGCTGCTGCCACGACCCTCGACCGAGTCTTCATTATTCCATGTCACCTACGTTTATCCTCATCGGCCCAGAGGCTGATTCTAACACAAGGCCTTTTGTGTTTGGTATTAGAGTCCATGGAGAAGTGCTCAGGGAGAGACTGAGGGCATTGTAGAGGAGAAGAAGGGTGACAATGTGGCACTGTGCAAGTAACCCATCTAATGCATGATGGGTTACCTTCATGAAATGCTGTGATTTTAAAATGTAGACATTAAAGTGCCCCTATTTATGCCATTTCAAATAAGATCTTTCATGCAGTGTGTCATGTAGCTGTATGTGAACATAAACTATATGCAAAGTTGTGACGCCGACAGTGCATGATCAATTAAAGTTATTGTTATTATTTATATGTTTTATTCGTATTTTATAGCAATCGTTCAAAATACGTATTTGTGTACGTTATGTTGTGTAACAACCCTGCACATGTCTTGGTAAATTGGTAATAGTAAACGTGTTATGCATTATACAATGCTGAGGTTCACAATGTAGAGGTGTGCCCGATTCACTTACAAAAGCAAATTGCCAGCACTTTCCCCGGTAGTTTATGCTAACTAGTTGATGTATGCTCTCAGAAAGCACCTCTAGTAATGTCAGGAAGTATAGTTTTGGTACAAGCTCTGCGGACCGCTGTAGCGGTAGACCAATCATAAAGGACTGCGCCATCTGACCAATCACAGCAGTGAGGGCTCACGGGAAGGCGGGGTTTAGACAGACTGATTCTTCGAACTGCTTCACACGAGATGTTTACGAATCATTTAGAAACGGGGTAAAATTAAATCTATTTTTGGAGAAAACCAAAGTGTTTTAAGAGACTCATAAAGCAATATTAGCAACCTTTAACCCTCTGGGGTCTGAGGTGATTTTCTCAAGATGGCATAATAGGGGCACTTTAAAGAAATAGTTCTCCCAAAAATGAAAATTCTGTCATCATTTACTCATCCTCAAGTAGTTTCAACCCTGTATGAATTTCTTTGTTCTGCTGAACACAAAGAAAGATATTTTGAAGAGGGTTTTATGGGAAGTTTAGGGGAAAAAATGCAATTGAAGTCAACGGTGACCCAAAACAGCCTGGTTACAAACTTTCTTCAAAATATCTTCCTTTGTGTTCAGCAGAACAAAGACATTCATACAGATCTGAAACTACTTGAGGGTGCGTAAATGATGACAGAATTTCATTTTTTTGGTGAACTATTTCTATAATACATATAATTGCATATTTCCTATGTATGTTCATAGATAGATAGACAGTTAGATAAAATACAGATATAATTACGCTTATATATTTATATACATACATGCATGTATTTATTTAAGAAAAATATGTTTATTTTATAAAAAAAAAATTATTTATAATATAAATATCTACATGTAAATATTTGCTAATATTTTAAAATATATACTGTATGTGTGTGTATTCATATATAGATGATAATTATACAAAGTAAACACATATATATTATGTAAACAAAAACTTTTATATTCATTAAACTTATATATATATATTTATTTATTTAATATATAAACAAAACAGTATATACTATGTAAAAAAAGTTTTTGACAGCACTTAAACACACACACACACACATATATATATATATATATATATATGTACTTTTTATATAATTGATATAATATTTTTATATAATATATGTAAATATACAATAATGTAAAACCTAAGCTAAAATATATATATTTTTTATAACATGTCTTTACAACATGTTAATGATGTTTGATTTTACTTGTTGGTTGGTGTCAAGTACCTTAAAGGAGAGGTTAAAAGCTAAACTAAATATTTAATCTATTGAATGGTTCATTTTCATGCTGTTAATCTAACGCACGAGATTTATGCATTAAAGAAAGTAAAGGGACACCAAACTGTAGCATGAGAGCACAGTGTGTCATGCATGTTTCGTGAGGTTAGAGACACATCTCAGAGTTTAAAAACAGATATATATGAGCGGTTCCAGGCTTTGTTTGAAGGCACTAATAGAGCAAGCCTGTTTGGAAGGCAGCACGTGTGCGCTTTCGCCTCATCACAATGAAACAGACCTAACTTCTGTGCGTAGAAAACTAGAGCGTGACTGCCACATTTGAATATGAAATAGCCAAAGATTTCTGTTTCAGACACCTTGTACATTGTGCAAACAAAGCCACCAATTCCGGGGAAGAAAGACGAGTGAATTTAAAGCAGGCCTTTGTCGTTGTTTATAACTGTGTTGTCTTTGTTCCCATTTTTCCTCTGCAGGCAAAAGAATGGGCTGAAATATTTTTAAACAGTAATTACCTGGCCGGGATCCGACAGAGGGGGATTAATGGAGGAACGTGGAGCATCAGGTTCCAGAGATGTGTGCTGGAAGGTACGATGAGGGAGAGACGCGCTTCTCCGTCACACACGGGAAATGAGGAAACGGCAGATTTCTGATTTCGATTTGTTTCTGTTCTTTTCCACCAGCACAAGTCATCAGCTCTTCACGAACCAACAGGAGCCATTGAGTCTTTCAAATCCAGTCTGGGAGAGGTTTCAGCATTTTTTTTTTCTTCGTTCAAAAACCCTTTCTTTAGTTTTTTTTTTTTTTGTGGTGGTTAAATTAACTATATTTGGTGCTAGTTAACTCTCACTGTATGTAACAGTTAGTTGTAAAAGGCAAGCAACTACATATGAGGTATGCTTTTTCCTCAATATTAATTAAGCTCGTTTCCACCACGGAATAAAAAAAAAAAAAAAGATTATTGCGACTTTTTATCTGTATCTGTTGACTTTTTTTCTCAGAATTGAGATATAAACTCACAGTTGCCAGTTATAAAGTCCAACTCTGAGGGGAAAGAAAAGTTGTTTTCTTAAAATTGCATTACTGTATAAACTATAAACTTCTACAAATCTAAAAATCACGCAGGTCTGAGAGAGAAGTTCGAATTAGAGATATGTGGCAATTAATGTTTTAATTCCGGGACGGGAACAGGCTTCCATAGAAAAATGTTGATTCATGTAAATGCTCTAGATTGAATTAGACATTATGTATTAATCCCGCGCTGTACTTAAATTTGCATCATCGTACAATTTCATTTTAATCTTTAAGCAATTTTTCAGTCATCCTCTGGCTTACATTAGATTTTGACCCAATGCAACTTTGCAAATGTCCAGTAAGTTTTTGGTCTTTTTCACATCTTGACAAAATATGGACTTAAAGTGGATTCAGATCTCATTTTGGTTCATTTTATTGTGTTTAGACTAACACATCTCCATTCTCACGTTTTATATGATGAGTTTAGTCCACTTTAGAAAATATAGTGCACACACAACTATTTCTAAAGTCTATTGTAAGCCTGGAGTTGATTGAAATGCTTAAAAAAAAAAAGATGCATATTTAAGCAGGAGTGCAGGATTAATACATTTTCATGAGTGTACTTTAAAAGCTCTGACTCCATTTAAAGCATTCGCAGTAGTAAACATTTTTGTTTTCACCCACATAAATATACATAAAGAATAAAAAAAGTTTTTTTGTACCCTGTTGGAACTAAGTTATAAAAGCCAAAATTATTGATCATGAGAAAGCTGAACATGAATCATAAGGTGACAAGTAAGTAATGAGAAGTTAATGTATAGTTTCTACATTTTATGATTGTTTTCTGACAGGTTTCCTCCTCCAACCACTGCTCATCTTCCACTGTTCAGAAGAAAACAGATAAAGGTACTGTAAGGTAAAGCAAGACCTCATAAGCTGCAGCCTTTTGCTGCTAACTAAGTCAATGTCATCACTACAAGAAAAAGTAAAATCCTTTAAACTTCATAAAAGTCGCACATTAGTATAGTGTTTAGTTGGTGGCACGTATGCTTAACGATATTGATGGCAGCATAAGTGTTTTGTGTTCGAGATCAAAAAGCATATTGATCACTGTCGCCGCAGGCTTTTTGTGCAGAAATGATAGAGAAACCCAACAAAAAGTGCCCTGATTTCATTGTCACTTTCATCTTAACAATGTTTTCTCATTGCATTTGTGTAAAACTGTTTCAGCGCCTCAAGCTCCAGTCTATCGGCTAGCTTTTATTTGCGACATGAACTCACATTGAGGCTTGAATCTCTGTAAGGCACATCAAAACATGCTTTTCACTAATACAGAGGTCTGTAGTTAATTGAGAGCGCTTCATAAATGTGTCTGATTTATAATAGGACATAAAGTGATTCCTTCCATAAACCACCAGTGCAATCTACGGTCTAATTACAACAACACCATAAATCACGAATAAATCTGAGGAAAACACAATATAAACAAACTAAACTTTGCTGGAAAGTAAACAGCGTTAAAACTATGAAAAGCAGCAGAACGGAGTCATAAAAGCTCATTTGAAGGCTGATATTATGAAGATCATAGAAAAATTACTGCGGTCTATAGATAGTAAGCAATCCATTATTGGCGTGTAATGGGCAGGGAGCTGTGTTATGATCTCTAAAGTTTATCATTCTAGTGGCCTTCGCTTGCTGAAGATGTCATGTGACAAACTCAGCATGAAAGTTGAATAGAAATCATAAGGTGACTTATTCATAAAGTTAAAGGCAATGTATGCGGCACTAAATAGGATTTTATGATTGATTGTTTCCTAACAGGTTTTCTTTTTCTCATTTTCCATTGCTCAGAAGTATGAATGGACAAAGGACTATAAAAACAGGCCTATTAAATACAAGTTCTAAAAAAGACATTTTAATATGACTTTTGTTTTATGTTTCCATGGAAAGGATGCTCATGCTTTGGTAAGACTGTGAAATTCAACCAATGAATTATATGTGTTAAACTGAGAAACAAGGACGCGTTTAACAATGAAAAGCAACATGCCTCACATTTCACCAACTTGTAGAATGCAGTATTTAGTCATTGAAAATTTATGGTCTATCTAAAGTTTTTGTTTTTCTCTTTTAAACAGTTAAGTATCCTCCATGCATGTGATTTAGTCAGTGGCGGTTTTAGGCATGGGCGAACAGGGCATTTTTCATGTCACGTGGGGGGCGGCACAAGCACTAATTGAGGGGAAAAAAATCATCTACGCCCCTAAGCGGTTTTCTATTATCTATCATAGCCTACCTGTGACTATGGCGTTTAAATAGCCTAGCGCACATAAAAACAAGAAGTGTGCGTATGCGCGTGGAAAACCATTCTCGTAAGGGAGCATTTCTGCACCGTGAGACACACAACACTATGCGCGTTCAACAGTGCGAGAATGACGCTAAGTAGCGCTCGCTCGACCCTCTGTGCTCTCTCAACCCGATCTCTCTGCTCTTGTGATTGGTCATTTTCAACACATCCCGCTTGTCATGACTAAGAATAGTGTGTTTGTGTGTGTGGGTGTTTTTTTTTAAATTAATAATTAATCTTTTATGAACAACAATACAACACCAATACATATTTGCAGTAGAATATAAAAGGTATAAAACATGAAACATAATGAATAGTCTAGTCATTTCAAGTTTTTGACGTTGTTTCTTCATATCATACATTTAAGCCAATCTTTAAAAAAAATAAAAATAAAAAAAAACATAACGGCATACACAATCCGCCTTCACAGCATCAAACATCAATCAATTGTTGCTACATAATTTTTCATATCTGACAATTTCATATGGATAATACGTTTTGGGATCATTATTTTTTGGTAGCGGCTATTTATTTTTTGATATTTGTAACACTTATTGCAAGTGACAATTATCTGCAATTCGGTATTGAAGTGCATTATAAAACAGAATGCAACTTATTGAGGGTAAATGTTTCTGTTTTTTATAAATAGATACCATGGTTGACACCTTTACTGGGAAAACAAAGTCCTCCCTAACCCTACCCAATACTTTATTTTCAACTTTTTGATTATTTATTTTATTTTTATTTGAAATCAATGCTTTTCTGATGTTATTTGAAATTATAAAAGGGTTGGGAAAAAAGAGGCATTCATGCAAAGTTAGAGTATTCATTAATACTAAATTAGCTGTCATTTTTATATTTCTATTTTTTTCCATAGTTTAAATGTGTTGTAATTGTGTTTATATAGCTATATTTTTTTATTTCAGTTTTAGTTTTGATTGAAATTTTTGCATGTATTTATATAATTATATTTCAGCTTTATTTCAGTTAAAATAATTTGTAATAGTTTTAGCGTTATTTTAACAACTAAACATATATATAGTTAGATACTGTTCTAATTTTTCATTAAAAATGATGAATAGTTTTTTTATTCATATTTTGTTTTTAATTTAATTGTATTTAGGATTTTAGTACTTCTTTAGTGTGTTTTTTTTATTTTGTTTTTTTTATTCATTTTTGAAAGTCTGTATAGTTTCTATTTAGTTTAAGTATTAGTTATTTTAAGACATCAGCATAAACTAAATGAAGTATTTTTATTTTGACTTTTAGTTCTGTTGTAACAACGGAGCATTTAGAATGGTAATACGTTAATGTGTATGGTCTTGACAGATCTGCTGCGCTCCTTTAGCCGAACAAGTACCAAGACGTACTACTACCAAATGCATCCACAGACATGCTGCTTTGTGCATGTAAGACATATCGCTGCTTATTTAACATTCATGATAGCAGATGATAACACCCTATTTAACATTCATGATAGCAGAGCGATACAGGTGGAGCTGGGGAAGGGGGAGGGTTTCTAAAGTGTGCCGCAACTGCTACAGCAAGTACTAGCCAGGTATTTGAACAGTGAGCAGCAAGCTCATTGACCACTGATGTAAAAAAAGTAGCGCTGCGCTCACAAATGCTGCTTTATCAGGCGTTACAGGTGACATGAAATGAAAATGAGACCAATCGGGCCAATTAAAAGTTTCTTTACCCATAGTGGATCCATAGGAATGTTTTGTTAGAAACAAAAGGAGAAGTATAGAAGAATGTATGAGCTGCTTTTTACATGCAATTGAAGGAAGCACCTTAAAATCATCATATAAATAGTCCTTGTGACTCATGCACTCCTTTCCAAGTCTCTGAAAGAACACAGTTGTTAGCTAATGAAATACTTTTTTGTTCAAACATTCAAAATTCCTCCTTTTGTATTTCACAGAAGAAAGTCGATAATGACAGAATATTACTTTAAAAACCATTTAGGCACAAACAACAACAGCAGAGGAGATACAAAGACAGACGAAAGCATGAAACCCAAAGATACGAAGTCGCATTATTGAGCCGTAATCCTGTTAGCGCAGGAAACACACCGTCATTGACTTCTCCACCCCACCATTCACTCCAAACCAAGAGCGTGTGCTCCATCCAGCACAACTCATTAATGATCCATGCTGGGACAATCCTTTATTATCCCAGCCATATTTAATATTCAACCAGCATGGGAAATCAATGCTTGTTTATGCTGAACTCATTTCACTTGATATACCTTCTCTGAGCTCGGAGAAGAACAATAAAATGTCAAAAACTCAATGATGGTTGCCTCATTGTGGAAATAGATGCACGTGTCCGTCCATAAATGTTGTTCAAAGTGCTCCATTATGCAGTCTTTCCTGTATGGTTGACCAAATTCAGATCATCTTGCATCTGGAAAGCAGAAAATGACTTTTGCCTATGATGCTCTTGCTATGTGCGGCTCCTATTAGCATTAATACTGTACCATCTGTTAGTCATCAGGAGAAGTCACTCATGCCTTAATAGTCTGTCTTTATGTATCATAAACATTTTAAGCTCAAAGCTGTCATAGATGATTAAGTGTTCCATTATCTTTGCTTTTCTTCTCCAACTTGGTCGTTTGATGTGAAACTCTTCTCGGAGCATTCGAGAGAGTTCTAAGGACGAAGGTTTATTCCAGTGATACAAGTGATACGCCACCACAAGCAGCGTGTTTTACCATGGGAAATGGCTTCACCGTGGTAAAATCGCGGTAATGCATAACCTCGGGTGTTTTTCACTTTTAGAATTGTGGTTTATCAGTGTGTTTTATCATTAAAAACATGCTAAAAAAACAGACTCGTGCTCCGTTTCTTTAGGAAACTAAGAAATTTGCGGTCCATGTGGCGAAAAATGAATAATCTGTAAAACTGTTTGTGAAGCGTGTTGTCGGGTACGAGAGCACCTGCTCATCAAAAGAGTAATATGAATGCACAGTGGGGTGGTGTGGGTTTAGCTTCACCAGCTGCCATCTGCTATCAATATCATTAGCATTCGCCATGACCAATTGTAATATTAGATTATTGAATACCCAGAGGGTGATGAATACAAGCACAAAATTCTGCATATCATTACAGCATGTGAAATATAGAGACGGATCTGTTCAGGCTTACATTCCAAATGTGCCTTCATTTCGTGACTTGCTTTATGTTGCGTATCTTGTGTAGTGCATGTCACAAGGTGAGCTTTATCGCAAGACTTTTCCGGAGCTCTTATGTGTCATGTAAATATCAACTTGATTTCAAGATGTTGTTATTGTTTACTAAAATTATTATAAATCATTTCTGATAATCGAAAGGAAGTATAAATATTAGAAGAGAAGAACATTTCATATGTAATAACTGGAATTAAATATAAAAAAAATTAAGTACTAAAATGACAAAAAAGGAAAATTAATTAAAGATAAATAATTTAAAAAACTAATTAAAATAACAAAATTGCTAAAACTATAATAATTTTTTTTTAAAGTTAAATATATATAATACAAAAATTGCACTGCTGGGAAGTACAGATGGTGAAACAAACTCGGTACGCCAACAAATCTGATATGAAATACGTAATATAAAAATAAAAATACGTAGTATTAATAGTGCTTATAAATAAATATATAAATAAAAAATGAATTACATAAATTAATGAAAATATATATATTTTTTTTATTTATAAACAAATTTTAAACATTAATATAAATACAAATATATATATATATATATA
>JAUMHG010000060.1:19192429-19204543 GCA_032359395.1 Enteromius anoplus | reverse complement strand
AGGCTAGGTTGTTTCTGTAATTTAGTTGAATAGAGGTAAGAAAGCATTAAAAATACACATGCAGGTGTTTAATTTATTATATCTTGTTTATTTGCGCTGATAGATTTCAGTAACAATACATATCTTTAAAGGCAGGATTTTTCAAAGATGTAGCATACATCAGAGTTTTGTACCATGACTGTTTCATGATATGATATATTATCATACTTTAATGTAATATTTTATGCATAACAAATATTAACGTAGCACTTTCTGTGAAGCCTGTATTTATAATACATTATAAGGGTATTCTTAAGGCATTATAATGAATGCATAATGCACTATAAAAAACAGAATCATAAAAACAATTATAATACATTATAATATTTACATATTTGTGATTATAACTTTTAAGAGTGTGATTATTTATGACACACAAAGGACACCATATTAAATCTACTTCATTTATAATGGACTATGTCATATCTTGTTTATTTAAGATCTTCACAGTACCTTACAACATATTGTGAGTGGTTAGGTGCTGAGTGTTCTTTAAGTGTTTCCTGTGAGGACAATATTGTGGCTAATGTGAGCTAGCTCATACTTTCAACTGAAAAATAACACGTAGTTGCAGAGTTACTATCAACAGCTCTCTGAAGGGCACCATCAAAATAATCAAATGATTATTTCTGATCTTATGGCTGTTTGAGGAAAAAAATAGTATTGTTATTATTATCACTTATAAGTGGAATTTGTTCGCTTAAAGTAATGTAACTGAAGTAAAATGGCAGGGTATAAGACTTATAATGCATTATAGCTATGTATTATATATTATATATATTATACTACTTAAGCCATTGTAAGTTATACGTTATCATACTCTTATTTATTAAATTAAGTAAATATTATAACACATTAAAACTGTGCTTATGAATGACATGATACAATATATTCTAAAGTTATTTATGATGCATTATGCATATGTTATAATGCCTCAAAAATACCCTTAAAATGTTTTATAAATGCGGGTTTCATAATATTATTAGTTTTGTTGTTGTGCGTGACCAAATAATTCAAATAACTTGAAGAATTTTATTTATTTATTTATTTTAATTCAGTGTTCAGGTTTCTATTCTGGAAATTTGTGGAAAAATAGTGCATAATTATTATATAGTGCCTCATTCGTGTATTTACAACTGCATTTTTTAAATTATTATTATCTATTAGTTACATTTTAATTTCATTCAACTACATTATCTTGCCTTAAACATGCTTATTTACTACTTAATATTTGTGAAATTACATTACCATCATTTTTAATCATATTACAATTTATTTTTTATATAAATATTCAAGTTCTAAATGCATTAGTTTAATATATAAGATATTAATGAAACTTGACTTTTTAACTAATATTTCTGCTGAGAACGCACGGGAGCACTGGCCAGTACTGTGCAATACGAACAGGTGATTTCCAGCATTTCTTTTTTTCAGCCTTGCCTTTTGTGCTCAGTATGTGAACTTCACCCTGTTGAGCCTTTGTCAGTAATGGTGCCATTCTCAATACAAATATATTTGCAACATGCTTTTGTGGAGTGCAGCATATACCCCTGAAAACCACATGGGTGTATCGCTGACAGATTGACAGTTTGAGGCTTTCATTTCGAGGGGCTGGAAAGAAGTCGAGCTGGTGGTTCTCAGGAAGTCGGTCTGTCACACCTTTGAACATCAAACGAGCCGGTGTGTGTTGGTTGAACAGTAGCTGAAGTCTGGTGATGTCAACAGGACACACAGTGACCTTTAGAGAAAGCAGACGCCGAAGCTGCTCTTTTGCATTGCTGAGGGTGAAATTTTCGATTTTTATTTGCATGTGTGTGTATACATACTGAGCTTAACAAGTGCATACTAGAGTTCCTGGAAGAAAAGCATCTGCCACTTGACTTAATGCCACTTGAATTTCAATGTGAACGCTGAAAAGACAGGCCAAAATATTTGATATCTTCAAAAAGTGCTGTTTTAGAAGCAACACTAAGGAAAAGATGATTTGCATTGCATGTGTGCCATAAAATGATGCTGGTTTTAACCTGAGTAGCACATTTAGGATGTTACAGTATGTTTGAGTTGATAGCTTAATAGACTTTAAGATGTAGCAAAGGTGATTTATTTTTTTGTTGTTGTTAAGAAGTTAAACATACTTTGTAACCAGCGATATTGTAGTTTATTAATTTATTTGCTTTTTTAAAATTTTAATCTTAGTTTTAAAATGTTTCTTTTTTACTGTGTAAATGTTTTAATAATTTTATTAAATCATATTTATATATCTAAACTTAATCTTGTTTATGTTTTTTATATTTTATTTTATTTGTTATTGTTTCATTTATTTACAGTAATAATTTTTATATCGTTTTTATGTTTTATAAAATGTTTATATGTTTTTAATTCGCTATTATTATTATTATTATAGTTAATATAGCTATATTAAGATATAGCTAAGGAATCATTGGCCTGAAGTAAAAACAATAGAAGTGACACCCAGCTAATTTTGCATACACCCTTAAGTGCACGGTGAGTTATCAATATTGTCAACTTTTGTCATGTAGGTGGAAAGCTAGAAGACTTTTATTTTATTTTTTTGTGGTCATGATTTCATGAGCATCCTCCATCATTGTGTGTTGAAGTAGAGTACAGGTGGATTGTTATCCCAGGACCTATTCACGTATTTGACAGCGTGTCTGAATTTAAGGCTGAGGGTTTTATTGTAGCGTCGGCTTCTCATTGAAATAATTTATGTGGATTGCACAGATGTTGTTCAGATCCTTGTTTTTTCCACTCAATTACAGAATCCATCTTGCTGTTTTAATTATCCTATGAAAAGCCCATCTTCCTCTCCCACTCCTCTTTTTAAGCTCATATTAAGTCCCCCTGTATGGTCTGGAACTCTTTCAATGTGCCATCTCCATCTTTGCGCCTTCTCTCCCATAGTATTGTGCATTGTTTGTGTTGGCACCTTAGGTTTGTCGAGGGGTTTGATGGAAACGCTTTGTCGCCGCTTTTTGGATGATGCTCAACTGAACCGAAAGCAAATCCATAATGTTATGTTTTACTTCAAGACAACATGAAATCAAAATTGCCCATATTTACTTTCATAATGCACATTCCAGGTCTTATTGTGCACGATTTATCACATTATTCAGTACATAGAAATTTCCTTCTCAGCTGATGTCACAAAGGCTTCTTTTCCACGTGACATAGAGACAACTTTTTATCTGATTATTTTCCCTTGGACTATGCAAAAATGTTTAAACATACTTCAAAACGGAATGTATAAATGGTCCCGTAACTGACATACAAGCTACTATTTCACTGTTCATTTCCTTCATTTTTGGATATCACAATAGCAGCTACCTCTTGGGGATAAAATCCTGCAAAAATCTGATAATTCTTGACTATTCTGTTAAGCAAAAATCATTAAAAGAGTTTATGCTATTAAGTACATATTATAGCTTTGTGTAAAAGACTGCGATTTTGGTTGATATTATGAAATATTTGTTTGGTAATATATATATTATTATTATTATACTATATGTTTTTTGTTTTTGTTTTGCCAGAGGGGAAAATTAGCTCCAATCAATTTAATTTCCTTTTAGATTATTTTATAATTTATTATTATTATTATTATTTATTTTATGTTTTTTAAATTGAAATAATTTTCAAGCATAAAAGTGATATTTCTTATTTGATATTCACTAAAATTGAATGATATTCACAGTTGCAACTTATAAATGTACTTCTTGAATATGAACATTAATCAGTTTTTTTGTTTTTTAAGCACATTTCATATAAAAGGAGGACTATTTATTTAATTTTTTAATTAATAAATTTTTTTATTGATAATATTTTTTTCTTATTCTAAATCTTAATTTGTCTGAATATTAATTATAGTTTTAGCAGTTTAGTTTTAAGATGAAGATTGTATTTTCTTTCTTTTTATTGAATATATTTTTATCTTAATTAAACAATGAGGGGATTTTATTTTATTTTATTTTATCCGTATACGTCAAACTCCAAATGGAAATTACAATGAATAATCAAATAATAATAAAAAAAAAACATTTAAGCTTTGCTTAAATTAAGTTGAATTATGTAGAAAGTTTTTGCATTCCTGTCATTCTACTTTCTCTATCTTCTGTATTTTAGCTCTGCTTTCCATTGTTGTTGTTTTGGTACTCCCCAATCATTACAGGAGAGCTGCTAGATTTCCATATTCGTCTTGAAGACTCTAGCGTGAGCTTGTCACAACAGGAGACGTGCTCTCCAAGTACAGTACAGAGCCAATGCTCTCGTAGTTAGCCATGCTGCATTGTGGGGGGAAAAAATGTGGCGTACATTCAAGCCTTGAGCTAAACGTGGTGCTTTGACGGCTCGCTCCAGACCGTACCTGACATTTGTCCCCAGTCCGACCGGATACGGCATGAAAAATTCACAGAGATGAGGAGCTGGAGGAAATCGACATTTCTCCCGCGACTTTCACTTCAGGGAGAGCAAGGTGAGCAGAACTCACGCTTGTCATGGATGCACGCTCCTGACAAACATAAGTAGATGCTAATGGCGAATTCGTGACAGAGCAGAGTCCCACCACCATATGGCTAATTGCCACAACAATATCTTCAGTGTTATTAATCACGTTTTCATAGTGTGCCATGATAATTGGAATAATTAGAGCGAGAGCAGACACAGGCCTTGCTCTCTCTTTTAACATCTCACTGAGACCAGAGCTTCTCCACCTCCCCCTCCTTTGTTAATACATTCTTTATGGATTTTCACCTACGTCCATATGTTGTGCATTTTTCCTGCTTCTATAGAAACTCTTATTTTCTGTCCCCTCCTCATCACTGATGATAGGCTCATCTCCTGGTGTTGTGCAGGTTGTCCTCTGGAAAGCGTTGAGTATAATTAATGGATGGCGGTTGTCTCAGGGTGGGGTCGGGCTCATAGGTAGCTAAATGAGGCCATCGCACGCCCCGCTGCTGATTACCAATGGCAAAAAGATGCTTAACTCATCCCTTCAGTCAAAATAAAGAAGTACTTGGTTCACAAAAAAATGACAATTCTGGTACTGTATATGTTGTTTCGAAACTGTGTTATTAATGTTATTTTGAATTTTGGCCTTGAATGTTAAAAAATAATAATAAAATAGAAAATAAATCAGCATAAAAGTGCTTGCTCGTATCATAGTGTGGTGTGGGTTCATGTGGGGAAGACTCAAAGTTTGGTTGACATTCAGTGAAGAGCTCCTCCTTAGCCATAATTCGTAGATTTCACTTTTGAATCTGAATGAATATTTTTTTAGAGTTTAAGCAGAGAAGAAAAAGGTTTCTGGGGTTTTTCCGCAGTTGAAGTCGTTATAATTGGGTTAACTTAAGGAGCAGTGAATGGGAGAGCACCATGAATATATATTTTTTGCATTCCCATTTGCTCAAATAGCAGAAGAAAAACTCTACAATAGACTTATTCCAAAAAAAAAAAAAAAACTGATAGAGACTGATAACAGCAGTCAAAAAAGACATAAACGCTGCATTAGAAACACCTTCGTATTAGCTTAAACTTTTTATTTGTAAAAATACAAATATGAAAAACTTTTGAGGATTTATGATGCCAGTGACCGTTAAAGGTGTCATCAAAGTCTTGTGAAAAGGGTCTATTCATTGCCTTTCTACATTTATTTTATTTTTATTAACCTTTATTTTTTATTTGATTAACTTCCTTTAATAGAAAAAGTCTTTCAGGCTCTGAAATGGAGATTTAAAAAACAAAATGAAATATGCTTATGTAAAGAACTGAAGAAAATGTGGCTTATATTCACTGAAAATCTTCCCCTCAGCTACAAAAATCTGATTTTTAAATTTGAACATGAATTAATTTTTAAAGCTTTATCAGAGGGCCTGTAGACTATTATTGTTATCATTATTATTTCATTAAAATATTTTTTTAATTACTATTTTAGGTTTTTAGAAAAATAGCATATATAAATCTATATATAAATGTCTATCAAGCTCTAAATTTGATATGTATAAATAAATAAATAATAATAATAATTTTTAAAAAAACTTAAAATATATATTAATATTGTGAGAGGCACAAAATATTTTTGATTGTCATTCACTGCAACTCTCAAATCAAATTTTTGAACCTAATTAGGACCAAATTTAATCGTAAAGGGAAGATTATTCCTTATTGACTTATTGAGTTTAACAGTCTGGCGTACATTTATCTTTTATTTAATTTCTTTTCAATATCTATCTCACACTTCACCAAAAATGACGCTGTTCGATCATCCAGTTCTTATGTTTTCTACAGTAACCAAGGTGGTCAAATGCCATTCTAATATTCATAGCCGCATCACTTCCAGCTGTTGTGCTCCTCCTGTGGGCGAACATGATCTATTTCCTGCAAACAAACGCTGCCTGGTTTGCGTTTCGTCTTTAGTGTGCAATTCTTTCACTAGTATGATTTCTTCCTCAGAGAAACCAGCTGACACGCAAACAACGAGACCATCAAGGACAAAGTCAGACGCCTGGTTGCTGCCGCAGCTCAAGTGCTGAAAACAAGACGCTAGTGGTGGGCGTTATGACCAAAAAAATCTTAAATGATGCTACGAGTAATTTTAGATCTCACTAACAGTGGGATAAACAGTATAGCAAGCAGTCAGTTCACTTCCTACTTGATTTATTTAGTTTGCACTGATGGCATCAGGGTTTTTTTTAATGCCTGTTATCATCTCTCTATTGCTCTTATTTGCCATATCGCACATAATCCAGTCAGGCCTTGTGTTGTCATGGCTGGCGGTTTGCTCTGACAGGTTATGTTTAGAGCTGAGTAAGTGGGCACTTGTGCGGCATAAGCAGAAAGCAGCGCTGCTCTAACAGCTGTCGGCGAGTGCACGGCCTCTCCTCTCCTTCACACTTCCTCCGACAGTAATGCGCCCGGAAACGGAGAAAAGCAGCTGCCTGTCTGACCATAAAGCCGGGAGCAGGGGCGTTAATTGTTTTCCCCACTGAGAAGGAATTAGTTCAGGCCAACCACCAGCTCAAACTCCAGGGAGAAGCGAGATGGGTGGTGGGCCGTTTTGGCAGAGCCGGAGAGGAGAGTGGGGGCAGGCCCAGCCCAAACTCGATTAGACCGTGTGGGGAAGGCGTGGAGATCTCGTTCCAGGATGTCCACACACATGCCCAATCCCATCTCAGGTTACTCCAACCACAACGGAAAGCGAGAAAGATAAATAACCAACCCAGACAAAGATAAAGAGACTGTATAGGTGGTGAGTGACTCCATATGATCTATTATAAAACTAAGTTCCAGCACTCAGTGGCTGATATATGCAACCGTACAGCAGCTGAATTTCAATACTTTGGTGTAGTTAAACTCGCAGAATGGGGTGTTATTGTTTATCATAAATGGAACTAATTACTGAATACTATTGCCTTTTATTAGGGAAATAGTAAAAAAAAACTACAAGGCCTTTTTGGGATATTTTGGATTTTTGGGGGTATAGTAACATAACAAATAAACCAATTTTCACCTTGATTTAATATCCAGATGTTTTTAATTTTAAATTTGATGGTGATTCTCATAACTGTAATAGTTTTACAGTGTCATTAGGTTTACACTTCTGGATTGATTTTTTTGTTTTTCATTTATTCTTTGGAAAATGTATTATGTTGTTTTATAGATCATAAGAGATAGTGATTAGTCTCATTAATGCAGAAATTTCACTCTCAGGCCTTTGTCAAACTGTCATGTAAGAGATGAAAAGACAAGATAGATAATTAATGTAACATTTCTGTATTTGTTTTATTTTTATGTAGTTATTTATTTACTAAGATACGATAGATAGAAAGATTGATTGATAGATGCATATTTTGGAATTTATTTTTGCATTATGCCATTATTTTCAAGACAAATGACCCCATTTTCCCCTTTAATTCTCATTATTATAATATCCAGATGTTTTTCTTTTGAGCACCCCCCATTAGATTCTCATTACTCATTTCTCTTATTTAATATTTCTAGATTTATCTATGTTTATTTTTGAAACAATATATCATGTTCCTTGCCATATGGTAATGAGATCTAAATTCATTCTCATGAAACTAATATTGCATTGCATTGCAAAAAAACAAAACACAAATGGAGAAAATGGTCCTTTTTTTCTTTTACTCACATGTCATTACTGTATCTCTTCTTTTTTGGATTTTTTACCTACGACAAATACATGCCCTTGACAGAATTTGTGTGTTATATGATTATCATCATCACTTAAAGTGTGTGTTAGTGATTCTTTTAGAGTTGCAGTGTCCTTTAAACATGATCACATGAACATTACGTATATGCGTGAATGAACCATTTTCTCCACTTTTTAGATCACAGCTCATATTCAGGAGAGAAAACATATCCTCCCTTACTGGGGTCTCGGTGGGTGGTCAGGGAAAATGAGCAATGACAAAATGTGTCAGCTCTTGAGAGGCGCGTGATTGGCTTGTTCTCTGGAGGTGACGGTGAGGTGGCTCTTCATATTAGTTTGCTTTGCACTTAATGAGGCAGCGGGCCATGAAGGTCCAAGCACTCATAAATGATGTATTCATTAAATCAATGGTGCTTAATGATGACTGTAAAGACACAAGTGACCCGGCTTCTCCTGTTGGGCAGCCATTACCGTGGAGACTGCCAGCTGGGTGACATGGACGTTTCCACCATTTAGACTGTCAATGAGATGCTTAAGACTAATAAATTACTCCACTTCAGCTGTGTGGAGGTTTTTACGGGGCGGGTGGAGGAGGAGGAGGGTGTCGCTGGGTCTGCAGGTGGAACCGTCGCATATTTTTAGTGCTAAATTATGAGTTTGAACACTCTTGAAGCCATAATTTTATCCATTTCATCTATCTGTCTATCTATTCGTCTGTCTGTTTATTTTGTTCTACAGTCTCTGTCTGTCTGTCATCTTGTTCTGTCTGTTTTGTTCTATAGTCTAATCCTGCTCTGTCTATGTACTTTATTTGGTTCTAGAGTTTATCTTGACGTTTCTTCTATTAGATATTAGAGGTCAGGGAAACAGCAGGTCCTTTATGTCATCCCAGTTGGCCTGATACCAGAGAGAAAGAAAACGACACCTGCTCTTAATTGTAAGTGTTTAATACAGACATTTTCGGATGCCATAATTCACACGATTGAAATAATTTGCGCTCAGTTAATTTTAGGGCATTTATGCATTCTTTTGCAATGTGTTACCTATCCTCTTTCCTCTGGAGTCATCTCTCCCTGCGGATCCCAGCCGAGCACATTAGAGGGAAAGTAACGCCTCTCTCCTTCTCTCTCTCGGCTTATGAGCGTCACCGATCAGGTATGCAGGCGTAATATCTAAGTTGTCAGGAGCGGTAAATAAGCAGACTGATATGTATTATCTCTGTAATGGCTCCAGGACTGCATCTCAGTGGTCTGAAGCTGTCGTTAATAGTCAAGGATTTCGATTTGGTACAAATCCCAAAGGTGACACTAATGTATCCAAATATATTTGCAACAGATGTTAGTTTTTATTTTTAATGATGGAACAAGAGTTTAAGATTTTCATTATCATCAAACAGCCAGTTGTTAAATGAGGCCTTTGCCGGCAGTATAATGTGAGAAGTGTACCACCTACTGGTCACAAATTGCTTTTCAACACCATCATTAGGTTGCACCGTAGTATGTCAACATTAGTACAGTACACATGTAAGATGAAATCATCTTTGAGAGGAGCCAAATAATGGAATTATGTCATTTGTGTAGAACCTGTGGTGTTTTGATTTAGGGAAGAGATTTACGTATAATGCATGGAATATTACACCGTTTAACTTAATGGATTTCTTATGATTTTCTTACTGTGATGCATCCTGATCTATGGAATATGAAGCTGTTTATTAAATGCAGCACACCTTAAATCGGTGGTTCACAACTGATTTTGCTTTGGACATCAACCCAAAACGAAAAGTGATTGGTGCATTTGCAGTGAAAATGGTTTGATTGGATGCACTTGTTAAAGCTGATATGGCTGCCTGATTGTTCAGAATCAGTTGCACGTCATTATTCACATTCAGTGCTGTTGTCCACTAAATTGAGAAGCACTGCCTTAAATGAAAGCATCCCTTTATTTGCTTCTATGCGAGAGGTCTGTCTTCCTACGCTTAGCTTTAATGTTCTTACTGTATATTATCAGAGTGCACTTTACTATAATATTAGCAATTTATTAGTGCTAAGTGAGCACATATTAATGCCTTATTCTGCATGAATTTATTCTACATCCCTAATTCAACCCAATACCTAAACTTAACAACTACCGCACTAACTATTAATAAGCAGCAAATTATGTATATATTGAGGGAAAAGTCGTAGTTAATAGTTAACAAGTGTTACCATATATAGTTTCATGTAAAAATAAAGAGGGTCAGAGAGGTTGAATAAAGGCTGCATCCCAGTTTTCATACAGTCCTTCCTAAATAGTATGTGACATTCGGATTGTCACATCATAAATAGCAGCTGCTGCAATAGTATGTTAAAAATACCTGGCAGGTTTTTAAAGTAAACCGAACCATGTATGTTTTTGGGCTGATATTTCCCATAAATCCTCACACTACAGAAGAGGAGGTTGTTGAATTCTTTAACCCTTTATAGAAAAACAGTAAGGGATTTTTAGGTTAGTAATTGAATGTGTTTGATATTAACTGTGCAAACATGACAAGGTGCTTTGTTGTATCAAGATGCAATTTTATAATGTTTTAAACTTGCATGCCACTAGATTAGTAATAAGTCATGATCAGCTTCGTTATTAATTCTTAATTGTTTTATCTTGCCTATGGCACCAAGTCAAAGAAGAAAAAAGAAACCAGGTGCATGACGCCTCTGGAAGTGTGTGAATTGGGACGCATCCTTGGACTATTTTGAGATACGAGCAGAGCGTAACAATACAGCCCCCTCCTGTTTCCTCTCTCTCTCTCTCAGACAGGAAAATGAGACTTGTTTACTTTTTTTTTTTAAAAAAGGAAGTATAAGCATGTCTGCTTGTTCTTTATTCAGACACAATTAAACGCATTAGTCCTTGGACTCCTCACTGATGGGCCTGAATTCTCATTTTCATGATTATAAACTATACACTACTGTTTGTAAGTTTAGGTTTACCAACGCATTTGACCAAAGTAGATTAAAAACTGCAATATTGTGAAATATTATTAAAATGTAAAAAAAACGTTTTCCTTTTTAATATGTAAAAAATTTGATTTATTCCTGTGATCAAAGCTGAATTTTCAGCATCATTACTCCAGTCTTCGGTATCACATAATCCTTCAGAAATCATTCTAATATGCTGATTTAATGCTAAAGAGACATTTCTAATTTTTATTACTGATGTTAAAAACATTTTAGTTTTCGTGATTCTTTAATAAACAGGACAAAAGAATAGCATTTTTTTAAAGTTATAATCTTTTGTAATCTTACACATGTCCTTACTGTCAATATAATGCATTTTTAAACTTTATTAATAGTGATGTTTACACTAATTTAGGTTTGTTGCAACCATTTAAATAGAATGTTACACTGTTTTTTTTTGTTACAGTGTTATTGTATATTTTAAGTACTAAATAATTTGCTGTCAAACGGTTAACCACATCCAAAAAAGTTTTTTTTTTTTTTTTTTTTTGTAATATATGTGTCTGTGTGTTCTGTGTATACTAATTATGTATATATTATTATACGCACATATACAGTATATATTTGGAAGAAAATACCTGTATACATTTATATAATTTATAATATAAAGAAATATATGTGAAACATAAACATTTTTCTGAAATAGATACATGCATGTGTATTTATTTTCATAATAACTATAAATATCACACATAACAAAAAAAACTTTTTCTAACTTTATACCAAAGGTTCTTCACAGTGATGACATAGAACAGGGATGGACAACTTCCTGCAGAGTTTAGCTCCAACCCTAATCAAACACACCTGAAGAAGCTAATCAATTGCTGCGTCCGAAATCGCTTACTTCCCTACTATATAGTACGTGAAAAACAGTATGCGAGGCGAGTAGTATGTCTGAAT
>JAUMHG010000060.1:19143244-19159169 GCA_032359395.1 Enteromius anoplus | reverse complement strand
TTTACGAATCATTTAGAAATGGGGTAAAATTAAATCTATTTTTAGAGAAAACTAAAGTGTTTTTTGACCTTGCATACCCATAAACCTGTTTTAAGAGACTCATAAAACAATATTAGCCATCTTTAAAATGGCATAATAGGGGCACTTTAAATGGCACACTGGTGATCAATGGCTCTGTGGATCAACTGCCGCTCATTTTAAAAACAGCTGATCAAAGAACTGGCTTTACTGACGAACTGCGCATGAATTAATCGACAATTAAATCACCCAGTCCTAGTTTGTTTGTTTGTTCACTTTAATTTGAAAAGAATGCATTAAATTGTTTAAAAGCAACAGAAAAAGCATGTATTAAGCATATACATTTTTTCAACATTCTAATGATCGAAGAATCCTGGGGAGAACAAAAATGTGCCGCAGTTGTTTTCAATATTCATAAGAAATGCTTGAAGACTGGAGAAATGATGCTGAAAATTCAGCTTTGCATCACACAAATAAATTACATTTGAAAATATATTTAAAAAGAACCTGCCATTTTTAAATTGCAATAATATTTCGCAAAATTACTGTTGTTGTTGTTTTTTGTTATTTAAACAACAACTTAAAATGCACCATTTGTGCACAGAAGAGCCTTTTTTCAAAAGGCCTTAAAATGGATTTGTGTTAGAGAAGAGTGTAACCAGCGACTGATGAAACACTATTTAAAATCCAGTGACATTTCCTGGTTTTCCATCAGTGGATCTTTAATCACTGGGCCACACCACAGCTTTTAGGTTGTATCTGTATCAGAGAAGCGGGTATCGTCCCTCATGCGAGCACAGCTGCAGCAGCTGTCCCTTCGCTGACATGCCCACTGTCATTACATTACTAATGGCTGGAGAAATTGCAGCCTTGGTGGCAGACAAACCACTATAGGGGGTATTTATAGAGCCGGGGGACCAGGAGGAGGACAACAGCAACCCCTTGTTCAACTGGTGCACAAACAGCACTGCGTTTCCTCGTGGATGTGTGCACATCACTCAGCTCATTCATATATGCGTGTCAACAGACAATAACCACTTTCCTCTTTAGATTTCAGAATCGGAGCAAAATATGTTTTTCTGTGATTATTTTCATAAACGTGCTTGTTTCTGCAACGCTACTGAGGCACCTTTTTTTTTTATAAAGCTGATGCGATAATAAATAAGCCAATTTTTGATTCGATTTCAGGAATCTGGTCTCATATGGATCTGTTGTGTTCCTCCGCTCAGGCGTTCTCCCTGAAACGAGAGCTTGGAGACTTTCATCAGGTCCCTGCTCATCAGACTGCAAAACACGGCTATTCTCTGGGCAGTTTTCCCAGGAGTTTGAATTTACATTTTGTTGGGAATTATTCAAACATAAGCAAAAACAAAAACTGTTGCGACTCATTATCATGACCCATGGATACAGACCTGCTTTATTCATGGCTGCATCATCGCAACTCGTCAAATCTGAGTCACTCATCACGCATCCAAAAAGACTTTATTTCACTTTAGGCTTCATGAAATCATGCAAACTAAACGTGTGCCTGCAGAACTTCTCGAAAAGCTCATCTACGTGGACGTTTGGTTATGAAACATTTTAGCAACAATACGTTTTCCAAGCCATTAACAATCTAATTTTCCACAGATTTTTCTTGCTTAGTTTTTTGAATCGAAATGTTCTTAAATCAAGACACATTCATAAGAGAACAAAAATACTTAGCATAGTAAACATGTGAACATAAGAATGTTAGATTTTTGTCCTGAAAAGGTCCTATATTATGTACACATTATTTATATTATGTATATATAATATCAATTATATGAATATAAATACATGTAAATATGTGTCAAATATAGACTGTGTGTGTGTGTGTATTCTGTGGCACCTGTACGCTCTGAATACATTATGTTGTGTGTATGAAAAACAACTATGTAAATATACTCTTTGTGTTTCAGTGAAAACAAATAAGCACATATACCTCTGGAAACATGACAACGGATAAATAATGAATTAAAATTTTTGGAGGATTGTTTTTAAAACGCACTCACCATCTCATAAGCGGTGACCACTTTCTTCAGGACTTCAGGCAGCAGGCCCTGGGCCTCCATGGTGGGGTAATGATCTTTGAGGTTAAACAGCAGAAGCGGGCTGTTGTCCGGCCCGATGAGGCGCGGAGAGAGAGCTAATATACACTGCTTCAGGTTGGCCACCGCAGACAGACCGCAAAGCTCTTTCAGCGGCACAATGGCATTCTGTGGAGGACATGTAGGTCAAACAGTGAGCGTGCATACAAATGTTTAGCAGCACAGAACAAGTTGTTATGTTTGTGATAACATCTAGCAACAAATGTAGGGCTGCATGATTAATCAAAATAAAAACAAAAACTGCAATATGGCTTCGATTTAATAAATATCTACACGTGCTATGTGCTTCAAAGTGAAGCATGACACTGTGGTGTTGTTTGTTTCATGCGAGATGCTCATTTTCTGAGGGTGTTTGCAATGTTTCAGAGCGATTCACCTGACCGTCATTTCTGCATCTGCTCTGAGTTTGGGTCACTTTAATGTGCATTTTGGGAATGCAGCATGCAACAACCATCCTCTTATACTTGAAACAAGAAGCGTTTATCAACAAAACAGAAACCCTGTGGTTTTCCAACTAAAGATTTTTATAAGATTTCACATTTGCAAAAAAAAAATAATATAGAAATTAAGATATGTAAATACTGTAATTTTACAGTAGTATGTTGTGTTCCTTTGAAATTATTTTTTGACATCTTTTGAAAATTAAGAAATCAAGACCTAAATATAAATGAATATAAATACTATAATTTTTAGAATTAAAATATTTTTTCTTACATTATACATGACTTTTACAGTCAAATATCACAAAACTAATAGGTTTTTAATATTTTTTATTTAGTAGAATCAATAATAATAATGAAATTTTTTTTAATGTATTTTTCCCCCTTTTTGTTTAAAAACATTTAAATAGGATTGAAATTTGTTTAATAAAAGTCATAACTTGATTTTTCCCCAAATAATAGGGAAACAAAGGTTTTTGAATGAAGGGTATATTACTTGATTTTAAAACAGTTGCATGAGGTGATCTTAGTGGTCACTATATGGACATGAATTTCCTCTAAGTTATTACAAAGAAACACGAGCATGTTAACATTTTCAGGTTATGTCTTATACTTTTGGATTAATCACCCAGCCCTACTGAGAGCTACTACAATGTTTTCAGTGGAATGCTAACATAATGCATGCTCTGCATACAATTTGCCGAAATATAATTTTATATAATCATTTTATACAATACAATGAAACCTTAAAGATACACCAGCTTAGGAGGTTGCATGTTTAATGCTTTTTATTAATAAACTCAAAATGCGTACAGCATTTTGCACATTTAAACTCTCGCAGTTCAAATACTAACTGAAGAAAAAACATTAATAAATCAAGGCTGACAATATCACTTACAGTACACTGGAAATTTTGGGCACATTGCATAATGGCACACTGTACTGTATGCATACTGCATGCAACACCCGATATACTGTGTATGCATGCAGCAGAAATAGCAAGAGCGTTATTGTAGTAGCTACGCTGTTCTGATCATAACCGGTGACCTAATTGTGGGAGGTGGCGTGAAAACAAAAACCAAGCCACTGGTAGCAATGTGTCGACTTCCCCATAGTGAACATCGATGAACAAGAAATGCGATAGGAAGTGGTTTTCGTAAGTGTCTTTTACAAAAGTGCGTGGGAGGAAGACGTCATTTTCTACGTTTAAAACATAAGCAACAGCAATATTTAACACACACATTTACCCATTACAACTACTGAATGCAGCAGAAGCGTCACAGCCTCAGAGCCTGGAATTGTTTCTAAAGGATGAATGCAATGTAAACAAAACTTTATATTAGTGTTATTGTTATATTGTTAGAGTTATATTCATTTAGTGATGATGCTTTCTGTTAATCAATTCAGACTGTTCATTTAAACGAACCAATACTGATTTTACAATTGGTCGTAAACCTTTTACTAGTCGTATGTTATTTATTGTCAAGAATATTGAGAAATCATTTCTTTTGGCTTTCTAGCCCCACAAAGAATTAATATAAACAAGCTGCACTGAAATATTCTTTTGATCATCGCTGAACCTGAAGTATGAATCAAGGTCATTCTGACAAGATTGCTGTGTTCATTCTGAAGGCAACCACCCAAAAACCAATGAACGAAGAACAAATTGAAACACCATCTGTGGTATAATCTTGAAGAAAAAAAACTTCAAAATCTTCTCAGTGCTTTCTTGTTATAGTAGTGCCAACCCCTTTTATCCATGAGAAGGCCTAATCTCTTCTTAAGGGATATAACCAACACATGCCTCAGGACATACTAACCCTGTGTTATGTAACATTTTCCACATTAAATATTAAAAGGAATTTGGCTGATCTCCTACCTGTAGCCTATATATGAGAATATTTTCAGTTCTCGTGGCTAAAAAAGGGTTTGCTGTCGATCTTCAAGGTGTTTTTGTGTGCCAGTCCAACAAGTTGAGCAACTTCAAGGAATTGAAGCTGATTAAAATCAGCACTTTTCGTTTATCAGCGCCAGAGAGATGTCAGATCAAATGCTCTAGACCTTGTAAAGAGAAATGTCCTGTAAGCTCTGCTTCCTCCCTCTCAGGGTCGGCTTTCTGAAGTTTCATTTTAGAAAACTTTCTCAAGCTACTAAAAGAAGGCTTTTGCCACACTAAAATAGAGTTGGGCAAGTTGTTGTGGCAAGCTGCAAACTAAACATTTGCTGAGTTGTGAAATTTGCATAATCTCACAAAACATGTCAAGGTCACATATCAACTGAAAATCACAGAAAAATAAGAAATTATATTTCCCCTAAATCACCCTACAAATAAGACTTTGGAAATACTTTTTCCGCCACTGAAGAAAAACAATTACAACTTTTTATATATAACATAACACTTAATTGAATTGCATCATCATGCAATATCAGAATTGCATGATATAAACTTAGAATTGAAAAACAAAAATCTCAATTCATAGCTTACAGTATGCACCTTCATCTCTGCATTCAAACAAAGCCTTTATCATGTCACGACTTTTTGTTTCTCAACGAGGTAAGTGTTATCTCACCTGCATGTTCTCTCTGAGATCAGTGGCCTCCCGGAGTGGCTGTGCAGCAGACTTGAAGACTTCATCTACAGCCTTGATGAGAAGTATCCTCATAGTGGCGTACTCCCGACCCCTTTTACTCTTGCGGACAGAAAGCCCGCGTTTGTGAGGTTTACCACCACCGCGACGGTTAGTAATGGCAACATGGACGAAGACCCAGGCATGTGGAAGGACTTCGCCTGTCAGTGACTGGAGGGGAATGTGGCGGAAACCTGGCTGAATGCATTCAAACGGAATTGTGTACTGACCGATAAACTCATCCCCAATGTAGTCGTCATCCAGAACAACAAAGCGCACCATTGCCAGTTCCGGAAGGTTAATCTGAAACTCGAAACTCTCATCAAAGATGGGGTTGTCGCCATTCTGGTGGATCGTTTTAGTCCTCTGTTCTGCACAATCCGCTGGGATGCCATGAATTTCAACGTAAACGTAGGGATCTACCACATCGCCTTTGGAGCCTGAGCCCTTGGGTTTGGGGAAATTTTGTCCGCTAATGATCTTTATGTGAAGGAGCTGTGGAGACACTCCCGGAACAGAGTCCTTAGTATTGGCACTGAAATAAGACACCTGCTCCCTCATGATCGCTGGGCGGAGAACATACCCACAGTTCCCGTTCTGTCTAAACCAGCCGATGTTGAGGTCCATCATGAGACCAGGTGTTTGATAGTTCATTGCTACTATCTGACAGCCACATTTCCAAAAGTCCTGCGGGTTCATGTTGCTGGAATCAATTCGCATCGGACTTGGATAAACCCTCGCTAGATACTTCTTGTTGTAGTTAACAAACTCTCCAGGGTGGTCAGTGGCACACCGACTGGCAAAGACCTCATTGAAGGAGCAGAGCTCCCAGTACTTCTGGTTCTGAAAAGTAGTTGGGAAATCCTTAAACCGAACAGACTTGCATAAGGTTACCAAGTCCGACAGATCTTTAGAGAGCTGGAACTTTTTGGGTTGAACAACCGTCGGCTGCTCGCCACTTTCGTTGTTCATCTTCTGAGACATTTCCGCACCCTCGTCCTCATCTGTCACCTCGCCTTCAGAGCCGGTGCAGTTGCTCGCAAGTTTCTTCCCTTTCAGAAGAATCTTTCCCTTTAGGTCCGAAGGGGATGGAAGGTAGCTGTCCTCAAGGTTGGGAGGATCTGTGTGAATTTTGTCTCCGAGTATTTTCTTCAGGTGCTGAAACATTACCTTCTGTTGCTTCAAGGAACAGTGGTTCTCCAAACACAAGATCAGAGGAAATTCTGAGGCTACGAAAGCGTACTTGTTGATGACGTCAATGACACTGCGGAAGACAATATGCGAGGTCATCGTATGGCCCGTGTAAATGACCGGATCGTTATCAGCCCCATCCCACACATCAAGTTCCACACTCCTGCAGCCCATCTTTAGGGCACGGATGTAGCCCGTAATGTCCGACGGACCCCTGAACTGGTCTTCAATCAGGTAGGTATTGTGGGAAGAGTTTATGTAATAGTGAGAAAGGGGTTGGTTCATGTCTTGGCAAACTATTTTTTGTTCCGGATCAAAGATGTGGCAGTCTGCAGACATGAGGTAATTGGTAAACCCATCGAGGGAGAGCCATCCCTTGAGTTGCCCCTCCTTTGAGGCTTCATACTTCTGAATAATTTCTGCACTGATGTCTTCGCTCACCTTGGCCATGCCCTGCTCTGCCTCCAAAAAGATCATCAGGTCCTTGGTGTCAAGAAATTCCTTGTTGCTTGAGAACTGGACCAGCAAAAAATAGATTTCTGGTCTTGTGCAAAGGTCGTGAAAGACTTCGATGAACTCCTCCTTGGTCACATCAGAACCGATTTTATCTTTCGCTTTGTGCATCTCTTTGAACTTTAGCTCTATCTTGACATTTTTCAGTCCAGGACTTAAGTTTTTGATCAGTTGTACGGCCGAGCTAAGACCAATGCATTTTCCGCCAATGATGTCCGCTTTGTCGAAGAGGTCGCCCAGCCACGACGCGCGCATGTTGTCCTGACTGCTCTGAATCATGTTGAGTGTGTGTTTTCCATACGATATTAAGTACCTGAGTCCAGTCACCCATATATTTGCTACATCAGCTGAATTTGCCACTAAATCGAGCGATTCGTAGTTCTCCCCATAGATAATAGAAAACGCACAGTCCTCGGAAATCTGATCCGAGATTCCATTGGTCCTGAAGGTGTCAGTGTTTTTACCAGTCCGCACCTCTTTAATCGATTTTACATCAATCTTGGCCTTGTCCGACTCTTTTTTGGATGGCTCCCATCGCAAAGACTGCATGTCGGCATCTAGGAGGAAATATCGTTGGTAGACTCTGGAATTGGAGCGTACTTTCCTCAGATCAGACCCGTCCACCATAGAATTAATACAGTCGCTTGCACTGCTGATCTTCTTCTCTGTTGGCATGCTACTGAACGACACAGTCTTTTTCCTTTCCTTGCACCGCCTGGAACCATCCTGGAAAATAAAGCAATTTATTATCAGGATTGAACCGCTTGACAACCACATATCCAAATAGATATGCTACAACACATGTAATGTATGAAAATAAATATATAATGATTTGAATAATAACTAAATATTATTTGTTATTTATTTTCATTAGACATCTGTGAGGCTTATACCTTTTCTCAATGAACTCACATGGATATAGATGAACATAAACATAAATATTTGCATTTTTCTTAAGCACATTATTTGCATGTGTAAGACCAGTAATGTGCATATCAGTAGTTTCATGTTGACTTTAAAACATAAACGACTGAATTTGCATATTCAAATATGCTGAAGGAGTAACATTAAAAGGCTAAAATGACAAAATAAACTGCAGTTTTCCTGTTGCATTGTCTCGGCTGGTGTGTGCTCCAATAATTGCTGGTGTTGTGACCGTAAAAGAGCATCAATGTGTCCTTTACTTTTATGCCACCCTCAGCCTAGAGGCAGGAAAATATTGAGCTAAACCAGGCTTAATTAAGAAAATAATTACAACCGCTTCATCATGAGAGAGCGGTAATGTCTTCACTAAGGTCTAAAAAAAAAAAAAATGCAATGTAGGCGAAGTTTAAATGTTCTTGGCACTGACTATTCCAATCACAGATCTGTTTTGCCTGTATATTAAACAAACAAACTGAATTAGGATATTACAGTTAAAATGCATACAGTTTAAATTACATTCTGTACTTACTATTCTTTCAGACTTAATATACTCATAACATTGCTGACAAATACACCACGCAAGTAACAATATCACTTTACTATGAAAACACATTTATAGAGTGGATAATTGCAGATAAATAGAAGTACTGTGAGAGAGAAAGCACACAAAAAGTGGCAAATGCACAAACATTTTTTAAGCATAGTTACCAAACGAATCAGCAGTATGCAAACTTTTAAAACAAAACCTGCACACTTAGGCTGACTAAAGCAGTGGCTGCATTCACAGGATTATCTACAAATAGGCATTCAAGCTTTACAGGGTTATATAAATCCCACACAACTTCTGTAACGTGACTTATTTCCAGTTGAAAATGATAATCACTGAGGAAAAAAAATATGTTTTTTTGTATTTCTAATTAACTGGATCATGAAAACTAGGCATTGCATATCGCAACGGAGTCAGATTAGTTAAATAGTAATGAATAAAATAACAAAATAATAAAAAATAGGGTAATATAGTTAATATAGTTCTTCCATAAAAAAATGCTGAGAAGACTTCGGTCATATCACCCATCTCTTTCCAGCACGTGTAATGCTCAGAATATGTGAAACAATTTTTGGTTGAGCAGAAACTGTACAGTTTGCTCCAGGGACCGTGACCCCAAGAGACACTGAGACAGGACACTGACAGTATGACTGAGTCACTAACATAACATCAGCTGTGACAGGCACATCAATTAACAGACATTAATTCATTTTAATTAGACAACTTAAAGCTGTATCAACACATAAAAACAACTAAATGTTAAGCTTTAGCTGTCCATAATGTGTTTGTTTGCATTATGGCAAAACATTCCAACGCTCAGTAATTCTTATTCTTTCCTCCAGCATTCGGCGCATCATTTCCTGAACATCTCTGTCCTAGTGGTGCTCTACCTGCTCCAAAACACCAGAAGTTAAATGGATTGTTACCCATCAGTTAACACAGGCACTCCCAGTGTCCCATGGTAACCCCATGTCCCCTGAGAGGTCAAGCCAAAATCTGGCCCGCATCCATCCGACCGTCTCTTAATACGATGCCGCGCAGGTGCTGGAGCTCCAGCATATACTGAGAGTAATGGCCCATGCGAATGTCAATGGCTTTGGTCCACTGGAAATTTATTCTAGCTGGGTCAAAGGAAATGTGCCTTCCTGTTGGAAAGAACTGAGCTTTGGAGGTTAACCTAATTCTGGTTGGAGGCAATAAGCCCACGTTAACCGTAAAACATCTATGTCATTACTAAAAAATGCATTTCCTAAAAATCGTTTCCATGTAGTTGATTTTGAAAACCTCTTCATTTTAAAACTGATTACAGCATTTAAATAAAAGTGAGACGTCTACTTTTACATTACATTTCCCTATGTGTGTGTGTGTACTAAAATACTTTCTGTAAATGTATATATATATATATATATATATATGTACATATAAAGAAATGGGTTAAGATTATGTAGAGTTTTATGGTTTTGTTATGGTTATGGTTAATTTAGTAAGGGATAATGTACAGCCAGCAGCAGACTGAAGGGCTTATTTTATCCCTCACTTAACACAACCAGACTTTTTATTACTTGCAAACACTGGATTAAATGTATAGTTCGTTGTTTGTTCATGTTGGTTAATTCTAACCATTGACACCTTATTCTGAAGTGTTACAATTTCATCCTATGATCTAGTGTAACTGACTTCATACGGCTTGATAGTTTACTAACACGCAGTCAGCCATTTTAGTGAATATTTAGTCGGGAAATCTATGTGTATGTAGTTAATCATCCAGCACTAAAGTGTGTTTTCTGCTAGACTTGACCGGGCATTGTGTGAGGGGCAGGAGGCCTGGAGGCCTGGAAAAACAGCGGTCAACTGTTACATAACGTACATTCTTCTAGTGTTATGAAAAACTCTGAAGACTTTGGAGGAATTAGTTGAAATATTATCTAGCGCTTTAACCTCCTCTGCTCATGCTGGATGACTGACACGTCCAGGAAATGACTGACTAGTAAAAAATAAGAATTTTTTAGACAGCAACAAAAATAACATGTCCCACATGACAGCGCCGCGGACCACATCTACAACCAATAACAGCCTCTGGCAAGATCAATCGTGAGAAACAGACCACCATCTGAGGCTGGAGTCGCTTCAGGTCTCTTCAAACAGCTTGGAACTAAGAATATCTTCTTCAGTTTTTATATTGTTTTTTTCCCCCTTGTTCGGTCATGTCAATTCAAAGACTAAATAAATAATACACTACCGTTCAAAAGTTTGGGGTTGCTATGATTTTCTAAATGTTTTTGAAGCCTTAGATAGGCTGCCTGCTCTCTGTGCTACATGGTCTTTCAGAATTCATTCTAATATTCTATGCAAAGAATGCAGATTTTGACATTTAAAACTATTTTATATTTACATCCATTTTTTGTGATATTGAAATCTTTTGCATTATAAATGTCTTTACAGTACCTTTGAAAAATTTAAGCAGGGGAAAACAAAACACCACATACACTTTTCACTTGGGCTAGTAAGCACCACTGAGAAAACATAATGTGTTATATTTATTAGGTGTTTAATTTTGGAAGTGTTCTTGAATCATGACATTTTCAACATCTGCTGTCTTTGACAGTTCAGAACACTGAACGATTCGGGTCTGTGTGACATCTCGTGCTGCCATCAGCCAATCACAACGTCACTTTTCCTGTGGCACTATAGTGGTTAGTAACATGACATTTGGTTGGCACTGAACTTTTTTGACAGGCCTATAAAAGTCCCCTTTTTTCCAAGCAGCACTGAAAGTGAAACCAGTGTAAACAAACAGGACTTATGAAATAGTTTAGATCGGGAACACGACGGAATCTCCCTGACTAGCCACCGAATGTAGTCTTACCTAAACGTTCACAGGAAAAGCCCAACCGCATGACTAAATATAATCCGCCTAATCTGGGGAAAAATGCGGAAGGTCCTGTCTGAGAAGAGGTCTGACAAGTGTTGACCTTTAGGTGTGGTTGCACACAGGGGGAAGGTTTCAGTCTTCAAGGGGAAGCGTCCTTCCCGAGGATTTCCTTACGGCGAGTAAGGGACGCCCTCACATCCCCGGGCTAGAAAAACAATGCTGTCTCAACAGCCGTTTTATTATTTCCGTTAAAAAGTCTATTTCTGGCCAGTTACATAATGAGCTCTTTTCAGGCCTGGTGGGATAAGGTCAGCCGATTCATTGTTTTATGCACACAGTTTGATTACGCTCCACATGAAAGCCGACATTCCTTGTCAAATGACATTATTATGATAAAAATTGAGTTAAGTGGAATTGGAAATTCTATTATTTAAATTATGTAACATTTAACTTCTTTAATTCATGTGAATTAAACATTTTGTCAATTTAATAGCATCATATTAAACATACTTACTATTATTCCTCAAATTAAGGGCTGCTTTTGGGCTACTTTGTTTATTTTATTACAGTTTATCTATTTGCATCTGTAGATTTCAATTACAACACACATGTAAAGGCTGTTTTAACACTTCCAACAAACTTTATATATATATATATTATATGTGTATTCTGAAGGTTTTTACACAGAGCTGCACTTTTGTAATGCACTGTGATTAATAAACTAATGATATAGTATAATGATATTAATTAATACAAATATTTACCATATTCACCTGTCATTTTTTGCCTTAAATAGAAAAAGAGAAACGGTTTTCTTATTAACCTTGCAATACAATATCAATATTTAAAACGGCATCAACAGTTCAGTTACTTTCACAAAAAAATAAAAAATAAAGGAAAACAGAAAAACAACTCGGAGGGAATTTGCCCTGTGCAATCATAATTCAATAAAGCGTTTCAAATCACATTACAAGTAAATAAATGATTCACAAGCAGCTGGCTGTCGCTCTTTTTGCTGTGAGCTCCTTAGTTGCCTAAAAACACAAGTGCCTGAAAGTTTTGGAGAGACAAAAGCACACACACATGTTAATTGATGGATTAAAAAGATAATCCAACAGAGGGATTTCTAGTGTATTTTTGCCTCAAAATGTTCTTTGCGTTTGTCTGATGAGGGAGCATCCCGCGTTCCCACCTGATTATAAGTCCTTAATGGATTGAAAGCCGTTTTTTCTGGGTAACTGCACCGTGGTGAACTGTACGTCCCTCGCAGATATCCACCGGGGAGACGCTATTTATCCGCTTGTCTTCAATATGTTATTTTTGTGATTATATTGCTGTACAGATTGCAGTGCTTTACTGAGAAAAGGGGCTGACATCTGCTGGATTCTAATACACTCCACACATTAATCACAATTACATGACAACATCCGGGTAATATCACTTTAAAAGCCTTTCCAGCGATGTGGGCATGAAATACACTGACCCTGAAGTATTTGGACACCTTAGCCGCAATTAAGCATGCATTAGATAACAGAATAGAAAAATAACAAAGCAGCACAAGCAAACAAATGCTGCACAAGCTTTTCTCAGAGCCAACTTATTGCAACCGTCTTGAAAAACACATCAGTGTGATTTGATCTGTAAAACGTATCTAAAGCTCTGTACATAAATCAGGTGATGTGACTAAACTGCATTTTAATGTATTGGATATTTGCCATTTTTTAAATTACCGATTCAGTTTCCTGTTCAGCTGATGTTTTAGATGTGACTTTTGTTTCGCATGTGACCTTCTCTTTTGCGATGCATAAAAACAAAGTGTTCTGCTAGGAAAAAATCAAACAAAAATAACATATTTTACTCTATCCATTCTTCTTCTGTGACTTATGTCTTCCGCCATTTTAGAGAGTATCACAACACACCATATATACAAGCTTTAACGTATTTGACGTAATCCTTGTTTACATCCGGGTGAAAGCCCATGCATGTGCGTAATCTGCAGTTCTTTAGGCCTAGAGGAAAGCGTACGCATACTCACTAAAATGGTAGAAGTGTAGTTCCAATTTGCTTTAACACACATACCTGGAAGTTTTAAGCATACCTAGTAAGCCTTCGATTGGTCAAATAGCCTATCAATCAATCTCTTTGCGAAAGGATGGCCAATTGTTATTAATTGTATGCATGCATGACCAAAAATAAAAACCCTCTGGGTAAACCGCTCATTTCTGTACCAACATAGTTGACAACGCTTATCAGCATCAGACATCACAAAAATCAATATCGGTCAACCACTAGATTTCAAGCATCACTTCTGAGAGGATTTCTGTCTGAACTTCTCTACAAGCATCTCAAATGAACTGCATCTGAGGACACAAACTCTCCAAAGTTGTGCCTTCTTAGCTTAAAGGATCTTGAGCCGGTCACTACGGGACGCGTCCAGTGAATCACGATCCAGCTTTAACCTCCTACGCACACGGCAAAGCAGCAGGGCTCTTCTCAAGACACTCATAAAACATGTGAAGTGTTCCTCTCAGCTCAATAAAGGTGGCATGGATTGCTAATTAAGTCCTGCATTACAGAGTAAAGAATTGACAGGGTGGCTATTGCACTTCAATCACGGCTGTCGCTTTTCGCTTACAAGCGCTTTCCCTGTGAAGAAAGCCTCCAATTAAAGTGTTCCCTGATGAATATGGAAATCAAATCCGAATGCACCATGCTGTGCGGCTCTTGTTTATCCTCTGAACTGATGCAGGCTTTTAAAATGTATATTTTCACCAGCTGAATAAGAATACGTGTCTATTTAATCATGGTAAAGACATGTTTAAAGGTAAATCCTGACAAAAACCTGTCAAGAATGTTTTTTTCCCAAGCATGTATGAAAACATCAATTATTTAAATATATATTGTCTATATTATTTTTACAAAGTATTTATACATCAGGCTGATATTATCTTATAATGTCTTTAATGTAAGCTGAGGGTTGAAAAGTTTTGGGGCAGTAAGATTTAATTTTTTATTTATTTTTATATATTTTTAAAGAAAGAAAGAAATGAATCAGAAATGAAAAAAAAAAATAGTTAAGGCATTTATAACGTTACAAAAGATTTTAAACATTTTAAATAAATGTTCTTTTAAACTTAATATTAATAAAATAAAAACCTGAAAAAAAATTACATTTAAGTAATGCAAAATTAATTTAAATTTGTTTTTTTAAAGCTGATTTACAAAATAGATAAATATTTACTTTTTATGTAATACATTAAGTAACCAGAGAACATTGAATTTTTTTTTACATTAAGCATTAAATATGCTAATAGGAAATCATTGGAAATAAAGGGAAATCCAAAAAAATACAAATACAAATATATTGACATGTTATAATAACTATGATATGTACCAATAATAATAAAATGTCATAGAAAAATATTTTCATTTTTCTTTGCATGAATTATAATTTTTTTCTTTTTTTACATTTTTAGGTGAAATATGACTTTCTGCAATCTATGCATTGTGTATAATCTTTAAAAATAATAGAAAAGTCTTGAAAGTAGCTAAATTCTTTCATTTAAAAAAAAAAAAAACTACTTTCAAGAGCTGTTTAAAACAGCACATCTATAAATGTTTCAAGTGTCCCCGGGCCGAGGAAAGTGGCGCAGTATCTGTGCACTTACAAAAATGTGTCAAATAGGAGATGAAGTTACTGATTTATTTACATACAGCAAGAGGCATTAGTTAACAGCACTGAATGTGTGACCTCAGTTCACACCAGTACCTAGTTAAGATCTCCGCTCTAGTGACAGATGAGCATGTAAATCAAGCATTCGGTGAACGCAGAGTCGAACCTGACCGCTATCTGTCTCAGCAGTGTCTATTAGGCCTGGTTTCTATCTAATCCATATCAAGTGGCTTATATAATGAGTGAGACTGAATGACGCCACGACCAATGAATAGACCATGAAAAACGTGGCGGAGCTAGCACCGAGTTCAGTCGTTTAACACACAAGTGTTTTGCACAAAGTGCACATTGACCTTTTCAACGTGCACCACACCTATTAATGGACACAGCAACGCTTTCACCAACAAACCACCGCTAGCGACTGATGTCAGCTTGTGCTGAGGTAGATGCAATGACCAAATTCACTATATAAATGATTACGTTTAGAGACAGCAATGATGACTGGAGTAATGATGCTGAAAATTCAGCTTTGATCACAGGAATAAACTACATTTTAATCTGTTCAATTAGAAAAAGGTCTTTAAATTGTAAATATATGTTTTTACTGTATTTTTAATACTGAAAATCCTTTACCTAAAAAATGCGTTTAACTTTTTCATGCTATGGATTTCTCAGCTTGTTTGCTTTTTTAATTAGCATTGGTTTTGTATTATTCTTCGAGTGAAAAAGCTATATTTTTGACCCTGGACAACAAAACCAGTCGTAAGTGTTCATTTCCTGAATTTGAGATTTATACATGATCTGAAAGCTGAATAAATAAGCTTCCCATTGATGTATGATATGGATGGATAGGGTAATATTTGACTGAGATACAAAGATATGAAAATCTGGAATCTGAGGATAGAGAAAAATCGAAATGCTGAGAAAATCACCTTTAAAGTTGTCCAAATGAAGATCTTATCAATGCATATTACTAATCAAAAATTAAGTT
>JAUMHG010000060.1:19129758-19143144 GCA_032359395.1 Enteromius anoplus | reverse complement strand
CATCAATAAATACCATCCAAGGCTGACTTTTCCAAAACACTTCTTTATTTGCTGCTAAGAAGAAACCCCAGGAGTTACGTGAAGTATAGCTCCATTGTTGTTCAAAGTAAAAGAAAAGAGGGGACAAAACAAGGTCATATTATGTTAGTTTTAATAAATAAAAATGTGAAAAGAAAAAAAAAAATTATCTTTTTTTATTGTATTTTTGCTGTATAGAAAACATACCGAACCGTGACACTACTGTATCGTATCGAACCGAACCGTGATTTCAGTGAACCGTTACACCCCTTATATATATATACACACACATTTAAACTGCACATATGGACCCTGGACAACAAAACCAGTCATACGTGTTAATTTTCCAGAATTTAGATTTATACATGATCTGAAAGCTGAATAAATAAGCTTCCTATTGATGTATGATTTATATGACAACTATATGACATACTGGAATCTGAGGGTACAGAAAAATCTAAATGGTGAGAAAATCACCTTTAAAGTTGTCCAAATGAAGATCTTATCAATGCATATTACTAATCAAAAATTAAGTTTTAATATATTTTCGGTAAGAAATTGACTAAATAACTTCATGGAGCATGATCTTTACTTACTCGCCAAAAGGATTTTTGGCAAAAAAGAAATAATTTCAATAATTTTGACGCATACAATGTATTTTGGGCTATTGCTACAAACATACCCCTGCGATTTAAGACTGGTTTTGTGGTCCATGGTCACATATGTGTTTGATAATATTCACTCAAAGGTGTTGAGAGGTGTAGGCCTTTAAACCCAGATCAATGATGTTCCAAAAAACAACAACAAAACAATATTATAACTAATAAGAACTAACAAGAAAAGCATTAACTAACCATAACAAAACATGAGGAAATAAATGCAACAGTTATGAGCATGACAGTATTCTTTCAAAATCAATTTATATAATATGCTCTATTCCATAAAGTCCTCGTTTAGGCACCTTTCTAATGTTCTGAACATTCAAATTACTCTTGAAAGCTTGATTTAGGCTGATTCATTCGTGCAACGAGCCTTAAAAGTTTCCACATGATAAAAAATGTCATCTGTTGTGCTCTGATGCAGGATCGTGACTGATTTCGGCTGCTGATCAGAAACCGGCTCCATCTTCACAATTGCGTTCTGCTGAACGCATGAGAAAAAGGCTGACAGGCAGTGTTTTAAGGGCACAGGCTGGTCTGAATCGTCTCTTTGTCACAATCCCCACGTCAGCAATAACAGCCATTTAAAAGTGCTGTTTTAGTCAAATAAAAGAGAATAATGGCTCTATGGAACAAAGCGGAGATAATGTGTAAGAACAACACTCATATCAGCACCTGTTATCAGTCAGCAGCATTTTAAATTAAGGACAAGGGTGTTTACGGCTGAAGAATAAAAATAGCAACTCATTATAGTAACAGGGTTGCCCTCAAATTACTGTCAGGTCATTGTTTTCATCTCAAATTAGAGATTTACACTAATTTCCTCATAGCCTCGCACTTAGCCTATGCACTTCAATGGTGTAAGAGTTTCTAAATCTGAACTCGGCCCCAGCCTACGCCCCTCAGAGACCAAAATGAACACGTCTGTTAATGATGAAACCACATCCTCTGACAGCAATGAAGAAAACACGCCAAACCAAACTGCCGATTAGGACATAAAGCGGGTACTGACTCGATCTGCTGTACCTGCTGTACAGAAATACTGGACGCTTTCGTTCGCTGATTTTTTGTTCAAAGTGAATTGGTGGTAGAAATTGATTGTGTTGCATGCTTACAAAAGCTCCTGCGGCGATGGCTTCTTGAAAGCTGCAATGCACCTTGAAAAAGTAGAATTGAGAAAATTGGTATAATAACAGTCTCGCCGGCATTTGTGTAAACTATCATTGCTATTCACTTAACACGGTGGATCTTGATGGAGCAGTTAATGCATGTGCAGAACCAAAACACGTGTAATGATTGGGCAGCATATCAACTCCATTCACATATCCAGTGTGGAACTGAAGCCGTGAGAAATCGTATGTAAAAAAAAACATGCAGTGCTGATTCATTCGTCAGATAAGTACAGTGTTAAACAGAGATGTACCAAATCATTCCAATACTAAAGGGAAACGTAGAAAGAGCTTTTCCAAACATGAAAGCCCACAGAGACCAGACGTTATTATTTCTCAGCCTCAGATCAAGATGTATTTTTCTTGTGATCTTGATATAGCAAAATATATCTTGACAAAACAAGTTTTCTGGCGCTTTCATGAATTATTAAAAGAAATCTTTCAATATATAAAAAGTTAATAAAAACATAACGGCTCTAAAAACATAGTTACATATATTATACTGCATTTCTATCAATATATCCTCCTAAATATTATACACTGCTCCTTTAAATTGTCAAAAATATTTCACAATTTTACTGTATTTTTAAATGCAGCCTTATATAAACTAAACTAAACTGAAATAAATGATTAACAAAAGAAAGAGACATTACTGTCAGTGGTGCATACGCGGGTTCGAATCCAGCTTATGTCACTCATTTCCTGCTCCCTGCTTTTCTCCGTGTCACTTCCTGTCTGCACCCTAACTATCCCTATCATTAAAAAGAACAACACGACAGATCTTGGCGAGTCTGAACATAATTGTACACAGCGTAGCGTTGAAACATCCGATGCCGATGAAGATGACACATCAATTAATCAGCAGCTCTGCTTAACCTCCTTTCTCTGGGATGCTCTGAATATTAACAATCACATCTAGCTGATAATGATTTTTAATTAGGCTACTAAACAAGATGAGAGAGAATCTTCTGGTTATTCTGCTGAATGTCATGTCTGTGTTATGGCTGGACAATATATAGCAAATTATATATATATATATATACATGTATAAAATATGTATTATTGTGTGTGTGTGTGAGAATCAAATGATTTTGCTGATAATACAAAAACTTGGTCAAGCAAATACATTCTGTGAATTAGTTCAAACTTACAAATCAGATTCAGTAATAGGTTTTTTTGCAAATCTCCATGTGAAATTTTACGTGCTATCAAACATATTGGTGAAACTTCACAGTTATTCAAACGGACACTTGCAAGAACATGCTTAAGCATTCTTACAATTACTTCTAAAATAAGCATTTCATTTCTTCATTTGTTTTCTTATTTATTATCTAACCCTAGTGCGCATTTCAAATGAGGCTGTAAAGAAGGAAATGTCAAGAAGGGTGAACAGAAAGAGAAACTCCACAGGAGCTTGCGGGAGAATGATATAGTCTATACTTTGTTCTCTTCACTGTGACAGGCTTTTGTGAGGCTGAAGATCAGTCAGAGCTTCTCTGGACTCTACAAGACACAAACGTCTATCTCTTCACTATAAATCTACTGCTGGATTCAAAGTTCAGCACCAGCGGTGACAAAACAGCACAGGATTCAATACTTATGTATATGTATATACACACTGGGTTAAAAACATCTACACTTGGTAGAATAACTTTAGACTAACACAATTGGGTTTAGACACAAATCTGTGAGTCTTAAACTACATTGACTGAACTGGTTATTGGTGAATCAGTCTGAATCAGCTCACTGCCACTCACTGAACTGCAGGTTAGTTGACTCAAGAGGAGTTGAAATAGTCAGTAAAAATAAAATTATACTGGTTAGACCAAAATAAATGTACTGCTGCATCATTCATTAAAACTAAACTGAACAGTGATATGGCTCATTGTTGAGAAGTGCTTTTGACCCGGCTGTTGTTAAGAAAAGAGAAGTGATTTTCTACCAAAATAAAAGCTTGGGTTTTGAAAATGAAATAAGACCATTACAAATATGAATATAAATATATAATGTATTAGTATAATATTACAGAAATGTGTTTACTACTACTACAAGAACTAACAATAATAATAATAAATCATTATAAGTAACTAAATAATTAATAATGATGATAATTATTATTATTGTCATTATATTTACAACAATATATATATATAATGACATTTTATTTTGACCAAATAAATAAAGTAATTCATTTGAGAGGGGGGTTCCTCTCTAATTAAAAAAGGAGTGTCACTGTTGAGCAAGCTGTTACGCCCAAAATAGGCTCCTGTTGTGAAAACAATGTAAGAAACACTGAGTCTGCTGCCGCTGCTCATAGAAGGTCGTTCATGTCTCTGTGGTTTACTAGATGATCGCACTAACCACACGGTTTGAGTCGAGCTGAGAAACGCATGAAAAATCTTTCCACAGGAAACACTGTAGTTCGTACAGGAACTAAAAGCAACGCCGAGTGAAACTAATTTAGCTGAGGGAAAGCATTTCCTCTTCTACAACTAAACTCTCCTCTAAACAAATTGCCTGACATTTGTCACATTCTTGCCTTCAGCTTCAGCACAGGACTTTGACCACAGATGGCACAAATACAAAAAGCAACCAAAACTAAATCAGAGTAAAAGGAGAGACTGCAACCGTATGACCTACATATAAATGTCATCTGTCCGTCCGTTTGGGCAAACTTGTGCCGGTTAAAGTATGTCTCTTTAGATGAATCTGACAAAATGGTGCCACAGCAGTTGTCATGGGGAAGTAGAGCAATATTTCCTGTCACAGCTTTCTACAGTAAACGGTCAAAATTTCCCAATAACGCACAACAAATTCACTAGAGGCCACTGGAAGACTGACTGGAATAATTCATCCAAGACTTCAAATGCACGGCGGAGGGGTTTTCTCTCGCTAGAGACTGTAAAAACATTTAAAAGCAGTAGTGGCCTTGAAGATGTGCATCTGCAAAATGAATCATAAAAACCCCCCAACAACTACTAGCACTTCACAAATTCACAGACTTGCAGTCCTAAACAGTATTTTTACCTGTAATCATGGCGTACGCACAATACATGTGTTAAACAAGCAGAGGGGCTCAGGTTACTTGTGATTCTGTCTTACTGACGTTATCTGAACAAGTCTGGAACGGCACTGGTGTAAAAAAATTGGCATAAAATGTGACGTATGAGTCCATTTCATGTATTGGCATAAAGGGAAATGCGTGAGGCCATTCCTTACAGTGAACTACGTAGTTACTAGTACAGTCTAACTATTGAAATGCTACTGGTAATAAATTACCAATGTCTGCCATTTATTTCTATGTGTTTCACTCAGATAATTGCTGGTGCATATTCCACGTTCACTGTGATGACAAGAGCAAAAGCCATTTTTAGTGACATAAGAAAATATATCAGTCGGGTTAATGCTATTTGGCTCATAAACAAGTATTAGTTAAACTGTTGGAATTGTTAACAGAGAAAAAATAGGATTGGAAGCAACAGTGAACAGTTGACCTGTGAACCACAGATCCCTAAAAAGATACCGCCGAGTGCTTAACTAGTCCTTTTAAATACGAAGATGCTACTTAGCTGAAAGGAAATGAATAGACGTGAACGAGCACACGTGACTTCACCTTGATGTACATCATGAAATCACAAAACGCTCGAAAAGAACACAGGATCGGGTGTGGAGGAAAGAGCAACGACATGTTCACGGTGGGCTTTGATTTCCGTGCATCCATAACATAAGCCCCTCAAACCTGTGGATGCAGCCGTGTATGGGGGCGAGGTTTGACACCAAACGAGCACACAAATGAGAAAAACGCCGATACGTTGGTCGCTTTTACCTTAATAATACTGGCCTTCCGTGGGATTCCAGTTTTGCCGTCCAGCACCACAGACGCGTTGGCCGTCTCGAGCCCCTGGTCCTCGGTCGCAGACAGTCCACAGTCCCCGTTCGAGACCGACACCTCGCTCGCAGCTCTGCCGTCCGCATCATCGCCGGGCTGGGCGGACTTCCCGCCAGCGCTCGGCGATGAGACCCCGCAGTTCTCGGCGACAAACTCCGCCATGAGCCCCGTGTAACGCTCCCAGCCGCCTGTGCCTGGCAGTATTAGCTGTCGGTTCGAGTGGCGAGCGATTGCAGCTCCCCGAGAGACGTGAGAGAGAAATGGAGAGCCATCGCGGGTTTAATTCTCGTCGGCGTTTCTGCTTCGGCTCGGCAGCATCCGTTGCGTTCGACACATTGTATCTGCGCGCACCGCGTTCGAATGTTTCACTGTTACAATGTTGCAAGTGTCATTGTTAAGGCGCACGCGGGTCCGACAGATACTGCCATCTGCTGAATTCACTTCACATCGGTGTAATACACTGCTGCTGCTGCTTCGAAACGCCGCGCAGCAGATCCGTGATCAGATAGGGCTTTACATGGAAGTGCATGCATGTCAGAACATATGTGCTGCTGCAGGCAGACCGGGGCAAGTTGTCCCACAGGGAAATTCACAGGAAACACGCTTCCAGTCTACGTTATCTCAAGAGTGTCAAGTTTTTATTACACAGTTCAACAAATGTTTGATGGCAAGCACGTTGGTTTCAGAATCCTACTTCGAAACTTGATTTATTTTTAAGATAACTTGTGTGATTTCTGTCATACGTTAAGACAAAAGGCAACTATTCTAATGCAGGTGAATTCCTCAGACGAGTGTATTTTGTCGTTATATGTTAGCAAGTTGATTAAAAATAAATAAATGGAAGGAACCGTTTCACAATGCAAAGAGAAATATATGAGAAAAACACATGAGAAAATGATTAGCTGAATAATGTATTTGATATATGTATTTTCGTTGATGATATACAGTAAGTTAACCCGTAGATGCTTTTCTTCTTCTGAGTAATCAAATTAAGCTACAGTGAGGTAGTTGAATTTATGCAATTACTTAATACTCATAACAACAATTCAAAATGTTTTTAGAGGAATAAGTATGCATGTCAAGACAGATGGCTGTTATCAACATGCTGTTGTTGCTTAGTAGTTTAAAATGTGTTGAAAAATCTGTTCTTTGTACAGCTTAACAAATATGAAAAGATGTCATCTAGCAGTTAATGTGAGGTAGCCAGGATGTTAAAGGATGTTAAACTCTCCTACATCAACGGCCACAGTATGTTAGTTCCGTTAGTAGAGATTATATGTAAATATTCATGCATATTACAATTAGTCATTGTGCATTTGTTACTATTTTTGCAATAGGCCTACACTTTGATGGTTTAGAGATGCAGGAATACACATGCTACTTTTAAATAAGTTTTGCCATATGGAATTGAGAGTTTGGCATGTTTATGATGATTATTGCTATATTGATACATTAGACTACATGTATACCAAATTTGGTACAGAAGAGTGGAGATACAATGTAGAATATAAAACCAATATTTTCTAGAAAAACCTGCATGTAGATTTTGTTTTTCCCTCTGGAGGTAACGTTATTATGAATTATGGATGCATTTTGGCTATAAGTGATGGTTTGAAGGTTTTAAAATGTCCTAATAACTTAAGTTATTTCTTATAAAGACACAGCTTTTTGCTTCAAAAAGCATTAAAACTGCTGGACTGGAGTGGTGTGGATTACTTGTGCATTATAGCGACGTTTTTATCAGCTTTTTTGGAGTCTCATTCTGGTGGCACACATTCACTGCAGAACATCCATTGCTGAACAAGATGTAAATCGCAAACTCTCTCAAGGAACCCACGTGGCCTAAGAGTCAGTACACATTCAGCAGCTATATAACTATATGCAAATAGGGAAACTGGGCACACGTGGCTGGATGATTTTGCTCTTTTTTTATTTCCCAGCACTGAAACCAGTACAGAGCGTGTGACACACGAAAGCCAGCTTGTTATTTGACCACCCTGAGCAGTTTAAGCCCGCCTCCTCACATTGTGTTCTCATACACGTGACATGCACATTTCAACAAGTAGCTTTGAAGCTGGTGAAAGTTGCACACGCTCGAGCAACACGCCAGAGACGGATGTGCGGTTATACACACTCAACACAGGTCATCAGATCGAAGAGAAAGACGACTATTCTAATCATTTCTGACAGGAAGCACGAAACGTTTGTGTTGATCATATAGTGTGCAACAGAGCCACCTGCTGGACACTTATGTTATTAAAATACTTTATCTATTTTACGCCTTTATCTATTTTCAAATCAATTAATCGAATACAAATAGAGTTTATTAGGGTAAGATGTTTTATTATATAATGATCATAAGTATTATTATTAAAGGTTCTTATTTCTATATTGGTTGCATATTATTTTTCTACTGCTCACTTACTTTTAGTGTATATATATACAGTAGTTTTACTATAAACTATGCAGTCTATAAGTATAATGAATGTATAAAAGTGCAATTATTTTAACCAGAGTGTCTCTGGTTGTGGCTTATTAATTTAATATGGACATAAATGGATGTGAAGCCTAATGGTATGATATAAAATCATTTGAATGACTTTAATAAAGTGATGTGATTACATAAAATGCAGGTTTACAGTGCAGTGTTGCCGAAAAAAAAATCATAACATGAACATTCCAGCACGCTATGCATAGAATGACCAAGCGTTTTTCTGCCAGCAGTCAGTCATTTGTGACGTGTCCTGTTTTCGCAGTCTTAAGTTGTGCTTTCTCCAGCTATTGTTTTCAGTATGTGGGTTTACAAGGCTTATAAAACACAAATGGCTTTATTTATATGTGATTGTATAAGCTTTACTGAAAAAAAAAGGTTGAGGTAATAATACAAAACAATGCAGACTGGCCTTTTCCATCGTGTTATTAAAGTACAGTCCCCCTGATTTTTAATTATCAACATATTTGAGGTATTCCACATAGAAAGAACAGAAACAGAGAGAAGTTAGAATATAAATTTCACATTATAGGAAAGATGTGCTGCAACTATCCGAAACAGGCCGCACTTCATCCGATGTGGTCATGGAAGATTTCATTTCTTCGCAATGGGGACGATTTTGTCTTCACACTGACAACTGGCTGGACACCACTGGCTTACAAAGGAGTGGTCGCAAGTGGCCATTTCCTTTAGTTCATCACAGTTGCTGAACGTGTTGATGTACGGACAGGGATTAACTAGAAGAAGAGAGAATTGAAAGTCAGTGAAGCAATACATTCATCTCAGAGCTGGGTTTAAGTCATCGTTTATGATCATTTTGCAACAAAAAAAAAAACAGAAGTGCACTCACTGCAAAGACCATCTTCACAGTCATCCGGACAGGCAGCACATGGGATGCCCAGCGAGTACGGCGGGACGCCTTTGAAATTCCCTCTGAAGTGGAAAAAGAAACATGGATGAACACATCTCGGATTGGGTTTAATTTGGAAAACCAAGCCTCAAAATATCATATAGACGTACGCGCGGTAGTATTGGCATCCATAGAAGTAGGAGTTTCCACACTGGGTCACGGCACAACCGACCTCATACGAGCTGTACCACACCACCTGAACAAAAGCACTCAATCTTACACATGCATTGAAATTCACACATGCGTACTTTCACGCCACTTTCTTAACAAGCTTAAAAGCGTGCTTTATAAACTTGTCGAATTTAAGAATTGTTTTGCTTTTAAAAAAGGGCACTTGTTTTGATGTGTTCACTAACAAAATAAACCTTGAGTAAAGTACATATACTGAATTGCAATTAAATTATAGTATAATTTAGTTTACCATAAAAGCATTCAGCATTACACTTTAATCATATCATAGTAATCATATATTACGTCCTAGTTAAGTGGATCCAAAAAGCACTCTTCAACTGCATTTGAAAAAACAAATGTCAACTTTAATACGCTATAAATCAGTTAATTGCAAATACCATGTAATATAAGTGCACCTATTATGGAATTTTGAAAATGAGCTTTCATGCAGTGAATGAAAACATCCTGCAAATTTTTAAATCTGAAAGAGCACTGTATATAAAGTTATTGTCTCTCAAAAACATGAATCATTGAAACATTTTTAAAATGACTCCCAAGCCCTTTCATGTTGATGTCAAAATGAAACATTAGCATATTCCCGCCCACTTGTTGGTCTGAATACAAATGCAAAAATGCCTTCAGGTGCTGCTTTTGGAGCGTTAAAAGCTCTAAAAACACTGCTTTAAATTAAATCGACCAATCGCCAGAGGGGGTTGGGAAAACGAATGGTTGGGGAGTCATTGAACAAATAAGGGAGAAAATAATTCATCCATGTTATAAGAAAAAGAAAGTATTTTTTGACCTTGAGACTCCCAAAACCAAAATGTGATAGGGGCATTTTAAGGTTCTGAAAATATTACACTCAGTATTCACTTAAGTATAATGTTTAAAGTATATTATTTTTATATTAAGTAAGTAGCTGTCTTTTTAAAAGTATGTTAAAATCTATTTTTCATGAGGGTAAGTGGCACAGAAATGACAGGACAGCTAAACCAAATGCCAGTAGCCTTTGAGTATTTCTTTTTTCCATACTATGATAGTCAATGGCTACTTAATAGTCAAACTAGCATTCTTCAAAATATCTTGTTTGTGTTCAGCAGGAAACAGAAACTATTCCTCTAAAGAGCTTCTAAAAGCAGTTGAAATATATGTGGGGGAAAAAGGGATATACATAAGAGATTTAAGCAGCAAATCATACAAGACTGTAATATAACCTAAACACTACTGGATTTTTACTTAAAAAAACAGAGTTACCATTTAAAAAATATGAATGTAGTGAAGAAATCCAAATAATTAAATCACCTGTGTGTAATGTCCAGTTGCCTGACCGTTGGTGGATCCGGTGGCATATTCATAATTCTTGACTTCGCTGTGCCAGGCATCTATTACATCAGTCCATGAAAAAACCTCAGAGGCCTTGAAGAGATTTTCACCCATTTCATATCCTGTCCATTACCGAGAAAATATTCAATGAGGGAAGCTGCAGCACTGCATCTGGTGGACTGCAGACTGGTTGAAATGATAAAATTACATTTTGTTGTTTTTTTTATACACTAAACCCTGTAAGAAGAGGGCCAATGTATTGTGATAATTCAAAGGAATTTAAATTATGTATTGTAAATTGAATGGATCTGTTTTTCAATGCCTCTTTTTTTTTGCGATGTGCTGTAGTGATTCATTCAGTGTCAAATCCTGAAGTGAAACCCATGGAGAACACACTGCATGTGACTATGACACACAGTCATTTCTCCCTGCATTTCCTCCTTCATCTGTACAGACTAGTCAGCATGTCAATACTCACTTGCACAATCCTCCTGTATAAATATTAGGTCTATATGCATGTGGGTTGAAGAAAGAAATCTTCTGTTTTCCCAGGTCTACATTGCTTTGGTTGCATATGCCATGGCCTCAAAATATATTTGGCGAGTTAAGCCACATTTTTTTTTAAAAGTGTATGACTGTCGTTGCAATCAAAACAAAATATTAAAGCAAGGAATATTTATTCAAAAGAAATATCAAGTCAAGAATTTATTAAGAACAGAAAACATGATAAAACTATAGATCTAGTGTTGAAGATGAAGGAAGTATTGTGTGACTTTTTTGTTTTTGATAAATCATAAAAATGATCATAAAAATGATCATTAAAATCCACTGTAAAGTTCATTTGTTCAAGTTTTATTATCAATGCATTCATATTCTAATTTGTTATTACTGATTTAAGTATCCAGATGGGTTTGGGGTCAGTGTAGTTTCCTTTTTTAAAATATATAACAGCCAAAAGTAATTTGCTTCAACAGCTGAGACTTTATTCCTAATTTAATTAAAAAAAAGAATAAATAAATAATTTTATAAATAAGCAATTAAAAAAAAAAAAAGGTAATTTTGGAAATAGCATTCTGGTAACAGCATACTGAGAATAGCATAACAGTCAGATTACAACAAAGGTCAAAAAGTCATAATCTTTAGAGTTAATTTCAGAATTATGACAAATTTTCTCATAATTCTGTGACATAACATCTCTTCATATCTTGTGATTCTGATTTAGCAAGGAAAGAAATTGAGATATAAATTGAGAATTGTTTTATTTTATTTTATTCTAAAGCAGAAATAAGCTTCCAAAAGATTAGTGACCTAGAAATAGTGCAGGCTATATGTATTTTTTGTTTATTTACAGGCTGTTCAAATTTTGAAACTAAAAGGTTTTTCAAAGTGCAATTTAAACATACACAAAAGCATGCACACACACACACAAATATTACAAAATAACATATAAAATGACATATAAAATATTTTAGGGTATCACCTTTGCCTTGCTATTTAGGGGTTTTATCAGTTTTGTAAAGCTGCTTTAGAACATTATGAAAATGCCCTAAAAATAACTGAACCGAGTGTAATTGTGGGTAACATACCGTCAAGCATGCGGCTGCTCGGTGGTCCATGTGTCATGTTACAATGATCAATCCAGCTTTGAACTGACTGTGCCACTGCATCGCTCCAACTCTAGAAATAACACAAAACACGTGACAGCGTTTCACAAAGATGCATGTTTAAATTGCAAATGTAAATTAAGAGAATGATTTACCATCTTGAGCATGTTGCTGGCAGCTGGCTCCACAGCCCTTCGGTAGGCGTTGTGCACTTCCACGATCTCCTGCTGGACAGAAGTCAGGTCTGTACAGACGCCTTTTCAGGGGAAAAGACACAGCATCAGTCTGAAGTATTTTCTTATGATGCATATTCATGCTTATTAACAGGAGTTATTACAGGCAGCATGATAATATATGCTCACCTGTCTGGAAATCCCAGCACATGAAAAGAAACAAATATGAAAAATTATTATTACTGTTTATAGATAAATCACATCTATAATAAGACTATAACAAATGTTTATGCTGTATATATATATATATATAAATTAGTGCTTTCAAGCGATTAATCATGATTAATCCAGAATTAAAAGTTTTTGTGTATACTATATAATTATTATGTATAAATATATAAATACTAACACATGCATGTATATATTTAAGAAAAAAATTATGTTTATATATTAAATATATATGTATATACATTTAAATATTTTCAAAATGTAAACTGTATGTGTTTGCATTTATATATACATAATAAACATACACAATTCACATACATTAAGTTAACAAAAACTTTTAATTTGGATGTGATTAATTACAATCGTTTAAAAGCATTAATATATATGTGTGTGTGTGTGTGTGTGTGTGTGTGTGACTACAGAACTGATTTTAAGCATTTAAGCAAAAGTCTTTAAAACATAACATTTTTAAAGTCATTAGAAATTTTCAGATGTGTCCAAAAGAGCAAATAATACATTACAAGTATCATAAGCAAAATTGCAATTTATTAAAATCAAACTCACCAAGCTGCAGGCAGCGCTCATATGGAGAAACCCCAGGAAACAAACTGTTACTGCTAACATTTTTGTCTCCTTCTGTCTTGATTGAAGAGGCAGTATGTAAAATAAATAAATAAACAAAGTAGTACAAATTCTACATTTAAAATAGTTTCATAATACTCACACAGATACAGTATATATATATACATAT
>JAUMHG010000060.1:19066229-19080430 GCA_032359395.1 Enteromius anoplus | reverse complement strand
ACCTAAGCTACATACCTTCTATTTACATATTAGAGAACAATTTAAAATATTCTCTCAATGCATTCTATGGCACCTTTAAAAAAAGACTTGTTTTTGTGGTAAAGATGTTGTTTATAATGACTTGTATCATGGTAAAGGTCTTGTTTAATACTTACATCGTGGGAAAAAATTGGTTAAAAATGACTGATACAGAGTTAAGATTTTGTTTAAAAATGTCTTATATTGTGGTAAAGATGTGGTTAAAGCTCCTCTATTGTATATCTACATAAGGAGCTTAAAATATCATTTTGTTGTGATGTTGGGTGACAGAATAGATGCCACTGCCAGACAAAAAACGACGAAAGCTGTGGTTAAACGCTATAAAACGAGCAGACTGGACAAAAGCGATGGTCAATAATGCTTGAGTTTGCACACTTCTTATAAGAAAAGGTTCGATAAAGTATAGTCTTTTGTTGTTACATGCACGTGTAAAGTTTTATTGCATCTTACGACTATGTCATATTTGAAATAATGTCTGTGTGCATTGGGTGTAAAACAACAAACTGACGATTTATATATAATTATGTGTAACTGTATGTGCATTGCTGTGATTAATTGTAGCTGAAATAATAACGTAGCTGTAAAAATTGCTGAAATGTATATATCTTCATCATGACATGACAGTAGACAGGGTGAGTTTGTCTTTACTAGACAGGTTAGATGTGATTCACCTCATAGTAACAATCCTGTCAGATCCTTGGAGTGAGCGAACAGGTCAGCTGATCTGGTTTTGTCTGTTAAAGTTAAGTTAACCTTTTCTACATGTTTCGTTGTTGTTGTTGTTGCTCAGTAATTTCATGGACTGTGGGTGGTGCTTGGGTGATGACTGAAGGCAGTGACGGAGTAGATCAGACGTTTGATGTTTTATGGGAAAGTAACAACGATGAAAAATCACAGCTACTTTATGCAGACCGTGTGCAGTTTACTGTAGTTACAAAGTCCCTTTAAAAATTGCTTGCATTGTGTTGAAGGTTTCAGTTAAAAATGACTTACATCGCAGAAAAGATTTCGATTAAATCCCTCACGCAGGGACGGATTACGGACCGGGCCAGCGGGGCCGCTGCCCAGGGGCCCTTGGGGTGCAGGGGGCCCATGGGGCCCCTAGCCAAAAACAATTTTCAACGTCTATCAACAATGCATTTCCGTTTGTCCATCTTACATTCTCTAATCCTCTGCCTACAAGGGCCCCTGAACCTATAGGGCCTTTGATGGAAACATGGAGGGAGGGCCCTTGAATGGTGGTGTGTGTGGGGGGTGGTAGGGGGGTTTGGCCGTTTTGCACAGGGGCCCACGCAAACGTTTTGGCAACATTGTGCGAACGTTTTGCCTGAGGGCCTACGCAAATTATGCCCAGGGGCCCATGCAAACGTCTCCACACAACCAATAAGTCGTCCCTGCCCTCACCTTTAAAGTAAGTAAAGGGAGCTGACTCAACACCTTCACTTGTTGTTCTAGTGTACAGTAGAGAGGCTACAGAGGAGACGTCAGTCAACCACATCTTCCAGTGTTTAATATTCAGTCAGAGTCTCTGGAAGCAGGCCAAGCTTTCCCATATCAGGATGAGCATAGCCACTGTGTATGGAGCTCAAAGTAGGTGACACTGCTAGAGTTTCCCCTCAGAAACTCACCCAAAACAGACGCTGCACCGCTAAAGCAGGAGCTGCTCCTGACTTCTGGCCTGTATAGACGCAAACATCACAACTGATCTCTGGATTAGCGTCGGCAGGCCAGGTTTAAAGCGATTTGTCGGGCATTACTTATAACCTAGCATTGAATGTGTGCGCTAGCTGACTATGTTTATAATTCCAAATGTCAACTGTCAAGCCCCCCATGTTCAATTTTAGTTACAGTTCCACTTCAGCGACGAGGGTGGGTGATTTATGCATCATTTTTTGATAATTGCAGAGCACCTCGCAGGGGTACCGGTACGGACCAGAAACCATTAAGGCCGATATGCTTGAATAACATTATTCATGGCTCGGTAAATAAGCTGACATCAAGAAAGATGTGATACATTATTAATGCAGTGATTAAAGATGGGGATACCTAGGTTTGATGGATCCCGTCGAAGGTTGTTGTCATGGCAATGCCACTGAATTGCACATGCACACAGCTGGATATAGCCTCTAGACCCGGAAACACTGAATCTGACAGCACCGGTGATATCAGCATTCCTGTGGGCAAAGATAGAGCGAGGTGAAAACACACGCACACACACTCGCACACACCAACTATGAGATGATCCGCAGGCAAACAAGCGTTTGCCAGCAGTGCAACCCAGCTGTGTCTAAGATCCGTGTCTGAGAGAAACCTTTGAGCGAACCGTTTCTGAAGGAAGTCTAGATCAGTGTTGCTTAAAGCTTTTTATTCCCAGAAGCGGCACTCCTGCAAGCAAGCGGCTGGATCTGTTCTGTCAAAGTTACTGCTGTTTAACCCGCTAAAGCGTTTCCACAAACAGCCTTGGTGCTGCCATGTGCTGTGGATCGCTCTTCTGTAGGTGCATTAAGCCTGTAGGAAAGAAATATCACAAATGTAATCTCTTTACAGGAAAAGTTCATGCAGAAGTGAGAAATCTTTATTTACTCGCCTTCATGCAGGCGCATTTTTCAATGGAGCACAAAAGAAGATTCAGCATGTGGTTCCTTTGAATGAAAAAGTTCATAGTGGGCACAGGATGCGTAGGGTGACTACAGAGAAACTTAATTTCTTAAAATATATCAGTCGAGATCAAACGGAGAGCAAATGGAGAAGTGGAGAAATACAAAGCTGAGGTCTCCCGCTTCTCACATTGTGTTTAAGTAGAAATCACAGTATGGGTAATCTCAAGTCATCTCCTAACAAGTGTTCAGCAAAATTAGAAACAAAATATGTTACAAAAAAAAAAAAAGTTCTGAAATTTCCTTCAGAAATCATTCTAATATGCTGATTTTGTCACAGGTTAGGAGGCGTTCGGATTTAAATGCAAGGCTTTTATTAAGAACGCACAGAGTGTAAACAGACAGGCAGGGTTAATATTTTGTTAACATCCATATAAGAGGCGAGGCTGAAGCATAACCCACGTTGCGTGGGTTGTGTGAGGGGAAAACAGAGTCCAGGGGGCAAAACAAAGATGGTAGTCCGAGGCAGGCGAAGGTCGGTAACAATAAATCCAAAAATAACAAAGACAGAGAACCAGAACATGGGAAACTTTAAAACAGACTATAGACAGTACAATGAACCGCGACGAGACAGACACATACGGGGATTTAAGTACTCATAGGAATTAGGTCAAGGGGCGGAGACTGGGATGAACAACTATGGAAACAAACAAGGTGGGCGGAGACATAAATGAGAAACAAGGACATCATGCAAGTTGAGAGTTCACGAAATAGAGTCCGGGCATGAAAACGAACACAAAACACTTCAGACAGAGTTCAGACAGCACGATTTTCAAAGTAGTCATGTCACAGATCTTTTCAAACTGCATGACTATCTGGGTTATCATTCAGTCGCTGCTGTGTATAGATAGATCGGTGACAGGGGCTTTCACATTGCACGACTTTACAATAAGGATCAACTTTGTCTCACTGCCAAACCCACGCGAGAAGTGACATGGAAACAACGGGAGATCACATGTGCAAGACCGGAGTTCTCACATGAGACTGGGATTATTATTAAAAATGATATCAAGGAAAAAGAAGCTTGTCATAAAAAATTGCATGTGCGCTCATTTGCAACAAAAAGACGATTATAGGAGGATATTTACCTTCTATACCTTCGTAACTCCTCCCCCAACATCCCGCTGCCCTGGATGTTGCTCTCTCGTTGGCTGTAGGCATAATCGGCAATGTTATTCAGTCAGAACACATTTCACAAATCATGGCGTTTTGATTGGCGATTCTCTCAGATCGCGTCTTTGATTGTTCACACTGTGTGACTGTCACTCACGTGAACGAGCACCGATTTGCCTGTGATTTCAGGCATTTGTCGGCGATTTCTCGAAACCTGTCGGCGAGTCAAAATCGGGGCTAAAATCGTGCAGTCTGAACTGAAAGCATTACAGTTATTCTGGTGCTGGAGTGCCAACCAGCCCTTCCAGCCTGATCGTGACAGATTTGCTGCCCATGAAACATTTCTGACCATTAGTTGACTTTTTTTCTTCAGGATTCTTTGAAGAATAGAAAGACCAGCATTTATTTGAAATTGATATCTTTTGGATAAAAGCGTTCTGTTTTAATGTTGGTCAATTTAGCTGAAAAACAATATTAATTCCGCATTAAAAACTGGATTAAAACAAAAAACTTGAGGAGCTTGGAAAATCTTGGAAAAAAAAGAACAATATGCATTCAGCTCAAGTCATATTTGTATGATTGCAGATTGCGATTTGAAGTATGTTAATGCTTCTTTTGCTTATTATCACGAGGCAGTTGCTCAGATGGTAGAAAGTCGTCTTATTTATATTACAAAATTCCCCAACATGTCAGGGGCCATGATTAATTGCAAGAAAGCATGTTCTTCTTTTTTTATGATTGTTAATCACACTAAATTAACTTGTTAAATAGACAGGCCTTTCATTCTGCCACTCAGATTTGTTTATCTTCATGTTAAAGCCAGAATGCAGGATCCAGTCGTACGTGCTGCAGGAACAGCATGAGGGGAATGTGTTCAGGCAGCAGATGGCCGTGTGTTGGCGGGAAGTGTGAATTCATGTGTGTGTGTGTGTGTATGACAGAGGTGAGTCAGGGCCCTGCTGCGCTGCGACTTTGTGGTTAGATGGAGCTCTGGGTTAGTGGGTCTAATCTCTGTCCCAAATGTCACACGCATACAGAAGATGGGAAGAGAAGACGCTGGGCGGGTGGTCCCTGAGATCAGCACCTGAGAGGGATCATCTCTGTGGAGAGAAAAAAAAAGAGCGTTTGAGTTTGGATCACTCATAATAATAATAATAAAGACTTAACCACGCCCCCAACACATGCCATTGGTCCGGTCCAACATCACACACTCAGAGAAAAAAAGAAAAGATTTTATGCATTAAGGAATTATACGCAAAGGTATAAAATAAAAACTTAAAAATCTATTTTTTATCAGCTGTTTGGACTGCCATTCACTGCAAAGGATCCTCTGTTGAGCAAGTGATGTAATGATGTTTCTGGTGAAGTAACAAACTCATCTACACCTTGGATGGCCTGAGGATACATTTTCCACATTTCTTTTAAAGATACAGGAAGTATTAGTTCCCACATGATGCACATTAGTACCTTGTGAAAGAGTGATACCCCATTCCCCCTCTGTGGATTGCTTTTGCATCTTTTTTTTCTGAGAGACTTCACTAAAACTAGTATTTAACTTACAGTTGACTCTGCATATTAAACTGGGATTGAAAGTACTTTAACATCGAATAAACGACACACTTCACCTTTAACAATGCCCAAGGAAATCACCTCAGAGACAGAAAGCAGAACTCAAGCATTACACCTGCTCATTTAGTGCGAATGTGTCTTTCTAGCTCTCACTTCCTTCCAACGCAGTGCAAAATGTTTCCAATAATAAACCTTGTGAACAGATGTTCTCCATCTCCTCACTAACGTTCTGTATAATCGGGTTGCTAAAATGAACTTTGTTAAGTTTGCCGGTGATATATTTTGCTGCTCCGCACCTGTTTAACAGTGGTATGTCTGACATTAAACCGGTGTTCCCCTCTCTTTCTTCAGCTGGGAGAAGAATCCGGCAGACTTTGAGCCTTACCATCTCAAACTGGAGGAATGCATGTCTGCAGACCAGATTCCCACCACAGAGCACATCCAAGGATATGTGAAGAAAGTAAGTACCTCCTGTTCAGCTTCTTGTAGACAGTTGGAGCACATAACTGAATCTTGAATATTTAAATATGCTCACACAAATTAAAATGTTGCATTTTCTGACAAAACTTATCAATTCTGCCTGAAACGTATCTGCCTGCTGTTCACTGCACGCAAGGTAGATATCAAATGGATTTGTTTTTTTCACTGAGTTTGTTGCAATGCACTATGGGATTGCCTTCTTCATGAAGCATTGAATATGAATATGGCCCAACCCAAATTAAATAAACTCTGATATCAGGGATTGTGGTATTTATTAACTATATTTCATGTCAAGTTTTTTAATATTACTACTGATCTTTTCATTTTTGTTTAGGATGTATTTCTTTTTATGTTTAATTACTGCAACAGTTTAATAAATTATTTTCTAAGGCAATCTTTTCTGGGTTGGCTAGACAGAGATTACTATTGTAAAAAAATATATTTTTTTGTGTCTATGATGTCTTAAAATGCACACTAGGTTCTGGAACATAGCAATTGTTATTAAAATTGTAAATTAATATAGCAACATGTAAGATGCTTTCCAAATATTTCTGTAACGTTATCGTTAATGCAAAATACCACAGTTACTATGGTATTTCTACTAATTACATTTTTGTACAATAGTAAAATAAATTATATACATTAGATGTGTATATATATATGAAGCAGCCCAACTGTTTGTTAACATTAATAATAAACAGAAATGATTTCTGAAGACTGGATTAATAATGTCAAAAATGTATCTTTGCATCCCAGAAATAAATTACATTTTAAAATAAAAAATAATAATTTTAAATTGCAATAATATTTCACAATATTGCTGTATTTTGATCAAATAAGTGCTGCCTTAGTGAGCGTAAGAAACTCATTTACAAACTCTCTTTACAACTCTCTTTGTAAGTATCTGTATACTTCTTATGTTCACTATATAGACCACAGACCTGTTGAGGTGCGTCTGCGGTGCACATCCAGGCGCATATAATCAGCATGATCCATCACGAAAATGATCCTTCCCCCCATCACATCAAACTCGGAAATTATTCAGTGCCCCTTCACCGACGGAGGAGCCCGGCGAGAAAAAATGGCTTCTTATCAATGCAATTTCATTTGCATCATTGTTGCAAATATAATGACAGGACTCCCGGCGTCAGCATTCAATATGCATTAAACAATGCCAATGGAAAGGACGGGCCTGTTCCCGGTTTAATTTTAGAGAAAATAACCTGCGCACCTCACAGAAACTGATTGGGCTGGTGTGGGCGAAGGCTTCAGATAGTGGTGGCAGGCCTCAGGCTGGCCTTTATTAAAGCAGCATAATGGAAAATGGCATCATTAGCATTCCTTGACAGTTAACGATTCAATTTGGTTTGATGAGAATTCAAATATTGGCTTCCAAATGCGAACTGACAATAAAGTGGTAGATGCTCGACTGATTCGGGATGCAAAGGGCAGTCGATGGTGGACCGCTGCCATTGTAATCAGCGCTTGCTAATTTCAAAAAGCTGATGGTGTGGAAGAAAGAAAGCCACTTTTGCGATATATTGTTTGAACTGCGTTTTATTGTTAGGGTAATGTGGCAAATCAGTCGTTTTAATGTTGCAGAAATGAGGAAAATGGAAATGAATGAAACTACTTTTTTGAAATGAAACTTCTTATGTCGCTCAACAACACAAACCGTCTAGTTTCTTGCAGGATATGCACTACTGGTCAAGATTGGATAAGTAATTTTTTTTTATATATAAGTCTCTGATGTTCACTAAAGCTGCATTTATTTGATTGAAAATACATCAGAAAACATTCATTCTTTTAAATTTTTGATTCAGTTATTATTGCTTATTAATAATGGTTCTAATCATTAATTAAAGTGGAAATGATGATGCATTTTTTTAAACATGTTTTTGCTGTCACTTTTGGTAAATTTGATGCATCCTTGCTGAATAAAACTATTAATTTCTTCTTAATCTCACTCCAAATTTTAAAGGGTAGTTATTATGAAGTTATTGTGAAGTTGTGTGAAGGTTTCTACAAAAAAAAATCAAGCAATTAATATTAATATTATGTTGAAAACTGTTTACTATGAAACTGTTCTCAACAAAGTAATAATATATTTATAATGAGAAATAATAATAAGATTAACGCTCTGGGGTCCGAGGTGATTTTGGGGCCCCTGAGATGTTTTAGCATGCCCTGATATTTGTAATTTTTTTCAGCTTCTTATAACATATAATTGACCAACATGTAATTTTTTGTAATCAGCACAAACACTGATTCAATAATATGTGACCAAGATGAATGTACATGTTCGCATTTTTTCGAGAAAAAAAAAAGACTGGAGACTGGAATAATCAAGTTTTGCATCACAGAAATACATTTTATTTTAACGTATATTTTTAATATGATAGAGTTATTCTGAGTTGACATTTTTAAAAGCATTGTAAAATTTCACTTGTTATTCAGAACTTCAATTTGTATTGTGTGCAAAAGCTTTTCATATGTTAATGACTGGGAGTTATGGCTCAAGGATTTCATGTTGTTTTTTGTGGGCTACAATAAACAACATTGTTTAAGCAGGATAAACCGGACCAGCATGGAAACTCGTGTCGAGCAAAATATCTAGTCTTACTCTGTTCATTTCTCTCTTCTCAGCAGATCCAGGATGCTGCAGATCAGGGCATCATGTTTGTGGGTTTCATCCAGGAGCCAGCTGGCCTACGCCCACACGTGCTACGGCACGGAGAACCAGAGGAACCCTCCCTCTCCCTGCACTCCAGCCCCAGCTCGCTGCACGGCTCGGGGCTGACTCCCAGTCCCAGTCCCCTGGAGGAGCCGGAGCTGGGAGACGAGTCCGGAGCGGAGAACGAAAGGAAGAACGGGGGAGGTGAGGCTCTCAGAGAGGACGTGAACGCTTCTGAAGGTGGAGACGGAGGAGATGATCTCTCTGTTGAGAAATCAGGATCTGCTGAAACACAGCAAGGAGATACACTGACACACAACAACAACGACACGGCCAAAATCACAGACACAACTGAGAAACCCAGCAGGTTGGCCCTGACTAAGAGTGGTGGGTTGATCGTCTTTATCCTCTGGTCAAATCAAATATCACATAACTATAAAACGGAAATGAAAGTGTCTTTTAGTTTGAACATACAGTACGACTCAGGCCAGAACTGGGCGATTATTTTTGGTATTTATATATATTTTTTTTTATATATATAAATATATATATATATATATATATATTTTATTGATATTCCACAAACCCGAATAGACAAAGACATCAGCAACAGCTATTATTTTTAATCTCAAAAACTAAAACAAGCAAAGTAGAGAGAGAGAGAGAGAAATAAAACAACTCAAATGTACAAATTTTTTCATTGTGATAATATTCGAGAAAAGTGTTTGATGTCAGAAAGCTTTTGTAATGTATTTTTTTAACAAAAAGTCTTCTGCTCACAGTGATTGCATTTATTAGATTAAAAATACATTAACAACAGCAATATTGTGAAGTTAAAATAACTGTTTGCTATTGTAATATATTTTAAAATGTAATTGATCATTCAGAAATCATTCTAATATGCTGAAGAAACAATTGTTATTGTTATCAATATTTTTCAAACAGCTGTACTGCTTCATATATTTATATAATCTGTGATACATTTATTAATAGAAGTTCAAAAGAACATAATTTATTTGAAATAGTAAGCTAATGCAAAAGTCATGACTGTTTTTGATCAAATTAATGCATCCTTCTGAATGTTAATTTTTCACTTCACTGGTCAAATAAGAGGCAATAAAATAAAAAATTATTTTAGCATTGACATCTTTGCAAATATATAGGCTATCGCCCGGCCCTAAAGCCAGCTGTTTTTTTTCCCCAAGCATTGATGACAGTTAGAAAGATCAAAACTCATTCATCTTCTGGGAGTCACACAGAGTGAAAGCATCTCACTGGCCTGATTTTGAAGTTTTTCGTCTGAAGAAAAGCATCTTCTTTTTTAAGGGATGCTTTGACGTATGGGATTGGGCAGACTTGGCATTTACAAAAACCCACACAGCGGGTGCTAGATTAGGCTTTGTTCACCCTTCTCCCTTCGCCAGTAACCAGATGGCAAACCTCATTCTTAACATTAGCAAGGGAGCTTTTTTTTTGCAAAAACTGTGGCATTGTGCGCAGAAATCGGTGTACCATGTGAATGATGCATGCTGGGAGTCCTGTGCCGGCAGCCCAAGTCTCCATCTGGATGTGGAAGTGACTTCGTCAGCAGTGGAAGTATGCTAGTGTTTCCACCAGTGGCCTCACGCTGCACCAATTTTTCTCATTCAGCCACAAAATGACAGCTGCCAGAAGTCCTTTGCACAGCGCTGCGTCTTTATGACTTATCGCCACTGCTGATAAATATAGTCATTCCCTGCGCAAGTCCCTCTAATGCTCCGGGTGAACATCTATAAAACATAATGGCCGTGGTCAGCAGTGTGAAATGCTCAGAGCTCAGACGAGGTGCACGTTTGTCACAGGCTTTTCACATCCCATAAGGCTGGAAACCAGCATTCAGAAAGGAAAGGCAAAATTATTTGTATAGTTCATTTCATGCACAGCAGAAATTGAGTGCTTTACATAGCAAAATAATAATTAAAAGGCCAATATTCCAGGTTAATTTCGCAAGCTGCATTTTAAACCAACATGTAGGACTTTAGATTGTGACATTATTTTAACAAGAAGTAATTCAGGTTGTAGTCCTAAAAACTTAAGCCATGGATTTCTTTGAGTTTAGAGAAAAAAATATATATATATATATTATTTGTATGCAAAAGATGTGAAAATAAAAGAAAAAAATAGAAACAAATGCATTGCAGTATAATGGTCAGGAATATTACAGTCAAGTAAAACCATAACCATAAAATGTGTCATTACTTAAAAAAAACAAAAAACAATTATAATAAAATAAATATTTAAAAAAAACTTAAATTTAGCTTAACAATAAAATAAAAACATTTTAATTAATTTAAAATTTAAAATAAAAAATTTAAAAATTAAACTTCAACTTAGAACCAAGTAGACACTTACAAAAAAATAAATAAATTACCAAAACTTAAAAAATGATAAAAGTATTTAAAAATCATATCAATTAAAATATTTAATTTATTTTTAACAAAACATGAAATTATTCAGTAAAACAAAAGCACTTCCAAAGGAATTAATGTTTTTCTCATTTTCTAACTAATCTATCCTATTTCTATTAATTCCAACACAGTAACTTGAGTGTCGAAGAAAAAGAAAGAAAGAAAGAAAGAATCCATTATGATAATAAATAATATCAAACGTAAATAAACAAATAAAGCGATTACTTCTTGAGTGCCTTTAAAGGCCTTATTATTCAAAATAGTAATATAAATTGAAACAGTATCTGAAAGCTACTAAAATAAGGTGACACATTTCTCCAGGAATTTAGCTGAATATGAATTGTTCCATTGATAGCAACGTGTTTTTGGACTGTGTTCAGTGCTGTCTCCATTGTGTTAACACACTGAGCAATGCTAAAATAGACCCGCTATCTTCAAGTGCCTCGAGAATTTGCTCTTTTGAGTCAAAAAACATCTATTTATATCTGCGCCTTAACTTAACAATCAGCCGGTGGGATGTAATCCACATCCGAATATTTCCATAGTTATGGGCTCCAGTGATGACGGAGGTCAGGACTTGTGGGGTTGTGTTTGTGTGTTGATATGATGCAATTCAAATGCGGATTAGGCAAACACTTGATGACATGTCGCGTTCCTTGGCGGTGCTAACTGCAGATATCCAGCGTGTTTGACCTTGTCAAAAGGGTTGGTCACAGAGAGCTTGGAGGCCTGTAACAGGCTCGTTTGTGTGCTTGTTTCCCCTCTAAACATCCCACGCTTCACCAAGACCCTCTAGATATTCGAGAATGTCACAGAGACAGCCGCTTTCATGAGTGGAGAGCAAGACTTTGTGTCTAATAAACTGCACTTAGAGTTACATCCAGCCAGTTTATCTATATATGCAAAAATTTAATATGGAAAAAAGTCATTTGAATTACTTTCATTACAACTAAATCCCATTTCCCTCCCCAAATTCTCATTGTACAATATTATGACAATGGTCAAAAGTGCTGATACTTTTGTTTACACTACATTTTGCTTATTATAAAAATCTTATGGTGGTAGTGATGGTATTAGCATTTGATATACCATGAGACTTTGATGGACAGGAGTTTTTTGAAATTGTATTATTATATAGGATTTATGATGACATTGCATATTATGTCATATTTTATGTACAAGTTATTAAATCATATTGCAGAGTACTTTTACATTGACAGAAACACTATATGGTGCTAGTGTTTTATGAGCCACTTATTTAAAACAAATAAATAAATACAGCTTATATTTAGGTGGATTTCAAATAAACATCTCGCCTAAAATCCAAACATCCACTGTACTATATTGTAACAGAAACATTTAGGTTTTTTGTTTTATTTTTGTTTTAAGTTACAGACAAAAGTAAAAAGAAAAAAAAAGGGTATATATATATATTTATTTATTTTTTTTACTTTTACAGACAAAAGAAAAAAATGGGCATTTATATATATATATATATATATATATATATATATATATACACACACATTTATATATATTGTAAATCAAAATTTTTAATAAAATTAAAAAATATTATGTTTTTGTCTATTTCATTTATCTATTTAATTTAAAGATTTATATTTGATTTACAATATTTGTATTAATTTATTTAAAATTTTTTAATCAAATTCTTAAATTTTTCATTTTATTTAAACGATTGCATTTTATTTTTAGTATGTAGTGTTTTTTGTCTGTAGATAACTTATAAGTTTGGAGAATCTGAAATGTGATACAAACAAAATGTGTAATGTTTGAATATTTCACAATGTAAATATAAATGAGTTGTACATAATTAATGTTTTGCATTGAAGTAATAATAATTATATGGACATGTGCATAAAATTTATTAAAAATTAAAAAATATATATTTAAAAATAATAATAATTACAACAAATAATATGGTGATGTATTGATATTTCACAAAATAAATATATATATATATTGTTCTTTATTCAAAATATAAGTTTACTTTACCTTTTTCTTTTTGGCCCTACAGAAGTACATAAAATCCTTCTTATTTCCAATTTCCTTCTGGCTCTGGCCCCTATTTATAAAAAGGGCAGAAATAAAATAAAAAACAGTATGTAATAAAGTGATGCACATGTACTGTGAACGTTACAGGAAATGGGTTTACAAGAAGAACCTGTTGTACCCGGGCTGAAGAAAAACAACAATTAATGCTTCATTCTTGCTGAGATTTGTGCTGTAAATACAAGCCGTTTAGATCGCTCTCTCATTGGCCTCTCCTGGTCCTGTCAGAGGTGGTTAATGACTCAATGCAGTCAGCAGCAATCTAAACGATCGCTGCCAGAACAAAAGTGCATCCATATTTATCTTTTCGGTCAATTTCCCATTAGTTCTAATATAGGTCTGAAAATAGGGAGGTTTTACTGGGTAAAGCAGGCACACAAACAAATTCATCTTAGCCTATCGTAATCCATTACGTCTGCTCTCTTTCTCTTTGTGGCAGATGTAAACAGCGTTTTGTTTTCCAGCCAAATGTAATCTCATTGAGAAGAACAAATGGTCACTTCTCTCAAGTGAGGGTGGTTTAGTGAGAAACGATGGTTCTAAATACTCGCTCCAGATTGCCACTACATCACCTAATTTCCTTAATTACTCACCTCCGCTAAACCTGGACACCAGCTAATTAGTTTTTGAGCCCATCTACAAGCTAATTAATTAAGTGTGAAGGACCACATTGAAGGAACACGCAGTTCACAAAGAAACAAATCTCATAACCATGCTGTCGAGACCAGTCTGAGATTGGGTTATGACGTTGGGTTAGTACTGGTTTAGTCTCTGGTTAACATAGTTAGTAGTACAGGTTTAGTCTCAGTCTGTTATTTGTAAGCAGTGTATATTTGTACATATATTTGTATTAATATTTTGAATCTGTTTTGTAGTAATCGTAATATTTTGAATCAGTTTTTATTATTAATTTTAATTAAAAACGTTTTTTTTTTGTTTTTTTTATTGGACATTTTTTTTTTTTTAAAGTATGAAAAAGTTTTTTTTTTGTTTTTTTTTTCTTTTTTATCATGCTAATCTACACAAAAATAAGAATTGCTGCCTGAAATGATTTTTTTATTTATTAAAAAAAACACATTATGGTTTTAATTTGTGCTTTTTCTTCTTTCTTTCTTCTTCTTTTTTTAAATTATATATATATATATATATATA
>JAUMHG010000060.1:19043945-19059210 GCA_032359395.1 Enteromius anoplus | reverse complement strand
ATTCAGACATACTACTCGCCTCGCATACTGTTTTTCACGTACTATATAGTAGGGAAGTAAGCAATTTCGGACGCAGCCACTGAATTTGGGGTTTTCATTAGTTGTCGGTTATAATCATCAAAATTAAAAGAAATAAACACTCGGAACATATCAGTCTGTGTGGAATGAATGTATACATTATTTCACTAATTCCATTCAAGAAGTGAAACTTGTATAATCAACTTTTTGAAGATATTCTAATTATATGACCAGCCACTGAATGTGAGTATATATATATATATATATATTTATATATAAAGATACATTTTCAGTATTTTTTTTTTATTACTATATTATATAATATTTTATTTTTTTATTTTATTTAGTACTTTTATATTATATTTAATAAATTCTATTTTATTAGTATATTTATTATTAAATATTTTGTTGCATTTTTTGCATGTTGTTTTTGTCAACTAAAATTTAAATGAAGCTGAAAAAACTTTAATAAATGAAATTAAATTGCAAATGTTTCCTTGTCAATTTTAATGACTGAAATCACTAAAACTGAAAGTAACATTAAATAAACTATACAAATATTTCAACAAACGGAAAAATAAAAGCTAATTAAAAAATATTAAAACATACTATAATACAAAATAATACAAAATCATTTTTTTATTCCTCCATTATGGTAATGACAATTTGCATGGAAAGTATGCTTAATTGTCATAAACATTTAACAAATGTAAAATATTAAAGGATCGTGAAATACTGTAGGCAACATGTTGCTGGAAAAATATTTCTTTCTATTGATTTTGGGGGGTGAAAAATGACCTGGACATGCTTGTGAGATTTGTGGTCCTATTTGATAGAAGATCAAAATGATAGTCTTAGGAGATCAGCGGTGGCACGGCCTCCTCCAGGTGGCTTTGATATGAGTTTATCCACCGGTCCAGGGGTGGAAGGGGGTTTTGTGGGGGCTTAAAGTCTCCTGATAGATTCTGCTCTTTGTCGATGCTGTTGGTGTGGCGTTCTGCTCCACTGATTTACTTCTGCACCTCGCCTGTGCCCTCGTCTAGCTTTGCTTCACTGACACTGAAGTTGTCCAGGAGAATGTCCTTTATAAGGAAGCTTTCCTTTTGCCTCTCTCGCCCTTAGAGACAGGTTTCCATGGTGAGAGAAGGTGGGAGGCAGGAGTTGGGTTTTAATGCAATGGGTGTGGTGCGCCAGTGCTGCCCATCAGGCCACGATAGAATCTGCACCTCCGTTACCAGTCTGCAATTAAAGATTCATACGCTCCACAGGAGAGCAAGACGGTGGGCCACAGGCTCATCACCGTTCCAGGTTTAGCTCCCGCTGAATAGATGCCAACAATGTTGACTAAAAGGTTTCTTTTGTCTGACTTTTGCTCCGTTGCGAATTTCCCCCTCCTCAGAAACACGCAGCTGCGACACAGTCATGCGCCTGACTATTCATGCTGTTCTGCCTATGTTCAGATGCACGAAGGCACAGATATTCAGCGTATGAATTTCCAATAAGGTATTATCTCGCTATGAAAGGGATTTTGGAGATACCTCCACTGTCATTTTCCTGATGCACAAAGGAATCGGAGAATGAATGGAAGCATTTAAACAGGTCCATGAGGGAGAGAGAATGGCAGACACACCTATTCACGGCGTTAAAGTGAAGAGCGTCGTTTTTTAACTTTTAAAGTCAACATTAAATCCAAATTGATACTATTTAGGTTCGTAAAACACGTACCTGGTCTTATAGAGCGCATTCACACTGCAGCTAAATACGGATGTCACTCCTCTTCTGCGTTCTCAATTCAAAATTTCTGAAAAAATTTCTGGAAAAAAAAAATTCTGAAAATTCCAATTCAGATCTTGAATTTGAAATAAGAACGCAAAAATCTCGTTCAAATTTAAATGCAATGAAGTAAAATTCTAACTAATAAAAAATAATGAATAAATGATAGAACAAACAACAAATGGATAGATAGAAAGATAGATAGATTGGTAGGTAGATAGATAGATAGATAGATAGATAGATAGATAGATAGATAGATAGATAGATAGATAAGTAGATAGATAGATATACTTTAGTGTTTTTGTTTGGTGCTGGGAGCTGATGCAAAAATCAAACCTTTAACCTTGCTGCTTTTACATCAATGTCAGCACAGTAAAGCTTTTCTGAAGTAGTTGGTCTGCTCAAGTGATTGACATTTGATGCGTTCACATCCTCCACCCTTAATCTGTCTCTGCTCGTTTCTGCCCCGCGTTGTGAAATATACATAAGCTGTCTTGAGCATTAGCAGCTCTCCCGGGCACGTACTTAAACCTGAACGCTATCAGTCAGCATGACCTGGCCAGACTAACCCCAAATACTCCGGCAGTCTCACTCCATCAAACGCACAATCTCTCCGCCGTCAATCTCCATAAACGAGCCTCTAGTGGACCTGGCGGCTTATTGAGCCCACGTTTGGCGCGTCTCCCTGTCGGAGTCGCTCACCTGAGACATCGCTGTCCGTCCAGACGGGCTCGACAGCTGAGGCAATCTCCCGAGTGGACTTTTCCAATTACGATCCCGAGTGGGAACATCTAATGCAAGGTGGCCAGAACAATGGCCCTGTTTGAAAGGCCGCTGAGATGCCTTCAATTGAGTAAGTGCAGCTTTAAATAGGTTTTTGTGATGGAGGGATGCAGGCGACAGACACCGGTCCCCTCCCTTTGCTGAGAAAAACTCCTTTCCATCGGGGCCAGCCCACGGTTGCCCATCCCTCAGCCCCCCTATAATGTAATCTGGAGTGTCTCACAGAGCAGACAGGGGCAGCACAAACAGTATTAGTGTGTAAATGGGGGAAGGCTAATAAGGAAGCTCTTGGGCCATGAGAGGACACCGAGCAGAAATAACACGGGATGTGAGCCGGTTCCCAGACGCCCCTGTGCTCGTCTTTAATACTCAGCAGAGCTTATTATCTAGCCATATATAAAGATCACTTTAAAACAGGGCCAAACGCAGGAACCACATGGGGCGGCAGTGACATCAGGCCATTAAAATGTGTGCGGCTCTTGCATTTGAAAGAGCTTTATTTATTTCACCAGAAATGTTCTACATTCCAACATGGATGTGTTGGCTAATTAGGCCGGTCATTCATTAGTCTCTGTCTGTCTTGTTGCTGTCACTCTTTCGTTTCTTTGAAATATTTCAAATGACTTCCTCATCCGCACACATACTCTCGCTCTAGTTATATTATTTTCACCTAGAATTCCCGCTATAGTTGGTGCCCCTTTCCTTCCTGTGGATCCATGCATTAACTTTCAATGACTTTTTAAAGGAATGTTTTGACTTTAATGGAAGCAAAAGTACATCCAGCAACCTCCATCCCGTTCAAAACCCATATGCAATGCATTCTTTGAAAATGAATGGAACATAAAATTAAAAAAAACAAAAAACAGTTCATAGTGACATCCACATCAAGCTCTCCCCACACCCCCAATGCTTTACAAATATGAATGGAATTCTTTTCCTCTTGCAAATATTATACAAAATGTACATGTTTATCAGCTTTAACAGCCTTTCTTTGTCATGATTTTAAAATCGCTAGGTATTGTAATGTTTACGTTCTTTCATCTATACAAACTTTCATGATTGTATTCACTGGCCGCTTATTTTGATTTAGGGAGTGGTGAACAGGGTGACCTGAACGAATGGTCACAAAAACGCTTTCATTGTCTTATAATATGCATTTATTTTTACCTTATACCCTCGACGACACCAAAACGATCCGCTCTCTTTTTTTGCATGGCGGTAATCAGCGGTAATTGGTGTAAAAGCAGCTAAAAGCAGCACCTAGTGGCAAAAAATAAACTTGCATTTTCATTAACTTTATTAACGGTGCACTTTCAGATACAGGTTTTCATTTAGGCCCTACTTAGTGTTACACACTGCATGAAAGGTAATTTTCAAAAGTCCACAATAGGGGCACTTTAAAAGAACACTGGACTGATGTTCCAACCCAGAACCCAGACTGATTTCTCTTCTATTCCTTGCAGATGTTCTGGTCAAGTCTGTGGACAGCGTGTTTGTATTCCAGGAGGGGGTGGAGAGCGACACCAACCCAGCTGCTGCGTACGACGCTATAGTGGTGGAACAATGGACAGTCGTTCACGTGAGTTACACTCAAACGTGTGCATTCGGTTCCTCAAAGTACTATTGTCATATTTACCTGTACACTGTAAGAATGATTATTCAGAGAGAGTGTAAGGTTATTGGAAACTCAGAATTTATTTAATTTGCTGAACATTTACTCACCCTCAGGCCATCCACGACATAGATGAGTTTGTTTCTTCGTCAGATTTGGAGAAATTTGGCATTACATGACTTGCTCATCACGGGATGCTTTGCAGTGAATGGGTGCTGTCAGAATGAGGGTCCAAACAGCTTTCACAATAATCCGCAATTAATCCACACCACTCCAGTGCATCAGTCAAAATCTTATAACGTGAAAAGCCGTGTGTTTGTAATAAACAATGATTAAGCATTTCAATTTAAATCATTAGTTCTGACTTAACTATGAGCCAAACAGTCCTAAACAAATAAGTCTGGGGTTTTTCCACTGAAGAAAGTGCATGGAGAAATAATGCAGTATGAAGTATTTCTATAATTTGTTGCACAAACTTCCAAAAAGCCATTAAATTTGGAAATAAAATCTAGAGGAGCAGCACAGAATACATAAAAAAGCAGGAAAGCCCATGTTCTATCCGAACGTCCCGTTTGAGTGACAGTAATGGCTCCTGCTGCTCAGAGAGTCTTAGGCATGCTTGTTGAAATCAGATATTGTGCAGTTCACCATTGATTCTTCTCAAGTTGGTCTCGCTTGGGCTTATTTGGGCTAGGTGTGTGTGTGTGCGTGTGAGGAGTGCACAAACCGGGCAGTGCTGTGTTAGTTAGCACTGTGTACTGATGCTATCAGCGTAATCGAGTTTTGAGCTTTATTTTATAATCCTGCAGCTCTCAATCGCTCTCTGCTGTTCTCTAATGTTCGCTCACCTCTGCTCAGCCATGACGGTGTTTCTGTAGCGGAGGGTAAGGACACCGCATTATTCAGCGGGCTGCATTCAAATCCAAGTCTGCTCCACATCTCCCAGCATTCAACACGATTGTAATTTAGGATTTGTGAATGGTGTTCAGTATTAATATTATGTAAGGGCATGTTGATGTATATGCCAGACATCAGATTCATATAGTTTAGTCGGACAGGAGGGTATTCTCACTAATGCACCAAGACATTTTGAATTGATATGTTCAGCTGCTGTCTGACTCACTGTCTGCTGTCGGCCCATCCATCACAGTCTAATTTTCTGTCAGTGATATTTCTGTCTTCAATGAGCCTGCATGTTTATTTCAAATGTCTCGTGAATCATGTTTCTATAATAGCATCAGACAATCACTCCACATTACTCATTCACTCAATGATGACATTCTGAAAAATGCTTTTTAATGTAGCGCAACAAATAAAAATGGATGATATCATTCAATTTATAAATGTATTTATAAAGTTTAAATTAAACTGACTACAATTACAATATTCTACAATCATTCATACATATATATATATATATATATATATATATATATTTTATTTTTATTTTTTATTTTTTATAAGATGGATATATACATAGAAATTATATTAAAAAACAAAAAAGAATCCACGTAACAATAGTTTACAATCATTATATATAATAATTTATTATTATACCTTTAAGGATTAATTGCATGCATAAATCTCCAAAGCACTTGTACCGAGTAACTGAGCCATGTTTGTTCAATACGAGTCAAATTGAGCGAGGACTCTATTCTTGTCGTAAGGGAAAATCAATAGGCAGAGTAACCTTGGACATGTAATGCATTGAGCGCACTCTGTCGCTAGAGCTCAGCCCCTGAAACACAACCTCAAAAAACAGTTTTCCAATTTAGATTTCCTTGAGGAATAATCCTTGAAGATTTACTCACAGCAACACTTATTAGTTTTGATCCACTGAGAAGGAAATTGCCTAAACAGCCTTTTACCAGAGTTGCAGTGAGCTCTCTCCGAATATAAGGGTGTGTTATTAAGAGGAGAGTGGAAAGCTGCAGTGCAGTCGCAACACTCCAACGTATGGATGTTTGTAGAGTAAAACAGGTAACGCTGACTTATTAGAAAAAGAAATTCAGAAACAATTATGAGAAAAAAAGATGCAACTGAAAGACAAAATCAAAGTAGTCAAATGTGTTTTCTCAGATGGAAATGCATTAAATCTAAAAAAAATGGTAACTGCCTTAAAATTAGCATCATAAAAAAATTTAATGTAAATGTAAAAAAACAAGAAATAACTATAAAAAAAAAAGTAGAGACACCTATAAAGTAAATGACAAGTTAAAGTTTCAAAATAAGAAATGCAGTAAGAGTTATGAGAAAGGCAAAACAAAGTGATGTCAAGTAAGATTGAAATGACAAGAAATATAGTGCATTTACATATTAAAGTACAGAAATAAATGATCTTTTTCCACTCTCAGATGGAAATGGCCTTGCAAAAAAAAAAAAATATTCAGAAAGGCGATTGCCAAAATGCACCTTAAAAACAATTTGACAAAATTTGGGACCCTTTCTTTTGTTCCCTTAAAAGGAATAATATTCCTTAATGCTGTTGTTTTTGAATGTCACTGTATTGTAAAAGCCAGGGATGGGGTGTTTTTATTTATTTATTGTGCATTTGAAAAAAATTATATATTGCAAGGTTATTCTATGAGCTTACTAGAAATAAACCCATTTAAAGTGTACCAGTACCATTTATAATTAAATATATAATAAATCATTAAATTATAGATTTTTGTTTTAAACCAAAATTCATTAGGCATTAGGATAGTTCATGTTCAGAAGATCATGTTCAGTGAAGATATGTTTGTAATTTTTTTAATACTGTAAATATATATAAACTTAATTTTTAATTAGTATTTAAGTTTTTTTCTTCTCTGATTCCTGATTTTTAAATAATTTTACCCCGTGTTATATATATAATATATATTTATATATATGACTGGGATACATATATGCACACACAGACACAAATATTTAATTAATGTATTAAATCCTTTATGTATTAAATCCCTTGAGGTAAAAAAATGAGCTTTAAAAAAAATGGCTAAATTGTGTTTTTGCAGTGATTTCAGACATATCATGCTGACATTGTAATGACCAAGCTACCACAGGTGGTGACAATCACGTTGTTTGTAAAGTATAAACACTGCTTTACATGTATAAAGAGTCCTGCACATTGTCTGCTCACTAAGAGAAAAGGAAATTGGAATGATTAACATGAATATGAAAACAGTTACAGTTCAGGAACATTGTGTGAGTAAACACAGACAGACCGAGGCCCGGGGACGTCTGGAACAAGTCCAGCGACTGCTAAAACCAATCCCTCGCCCGTGGCATCTAAAGACGCAATGTGAAATTTAGCCCGATTTTGTTATGGTTTTCCCGTCTAGCTCTCAGGATTTCTTTCCCTTTCAAATTATTCATGTCTATCTAAGGCTTGCATAACTACGGCAGCCTCAGATTCTTCTCGCATGTTTTGAAGCGTGGCGATGTCTGTACAGTCTAAACTCTAATCACTTTTACCCGGATCTGTTTTCTTGAAAGCAGTTCTTCTGCTGCTCGGATTGGATTTATTCAACTATAAAGCACATGAATAAGGCGACCGCAACTGGCCCGTGATGAGAGAGATCTAACAAAGTAAAACAAGTTGAATGAGATAACTAAGTAAACAAGTTAACCGCTGTGTAACTGTTTTAAAAAGTTACCAAAAACCCAATTAGGGCTCAAATGAGATTAATATAACGTGATTGCATCAGGATGCTGATAACGAAGTTAAGCTGTGCATGAGAAAAAACCCTCTGGAGACAGCTCAAAGATGCTCAAAGTCAGCTATAAGAGAAGCATCAAAGAAGAAACTTCAATGAAACACCATTAAGTTGCCTGATCAACCTCCGAGCAATGTCATTTTCCTCGGGTGATATATATTTAGTATGTAGTTAGAGTAGAAGGTAAAGTTTGAAGGTCAGTGCAGTCATTGGAGCGGTGTGATATCTAGACTGTAGATAGACCATTAAAACACGTACTTTGGCAATGTAACCTTTATGGCTCCTGTGGAGGTGAAAAAAACATGCGACCTGCCGTTTCAAAGAACACTTTTCTTTGTCTGTTTGAATGTGGCTGAACTACACGACTCTGAAATAAAATAAAAAAATCATGCTTTTCAAATCTTTCATTAGTCTATTTCCAGTGAACCGGGTTTAAAGTAAGTTTATGACGTGCGTGTGATTTTAAAGCTATAGACAGACGATTGCTGTCAGGCTGCAAGGATGTATATATATCACCGACAGTCGAACATTCATGACAGATATGGCGTTCTGTAGACCCTGGGTAGAAAAGTGTTATATAGGTGTAAAATAAAGCTGGACTATTTTTAGTTGTCGAGAATGGAAGTCTGCTTCTTTGACTGAAAAGGTTAACACAAACATAGATCTTCTGGTACAGTCATTGATGTTTTTTTCCTTAGAAATGTTTTAATGACGCTTTGGAGGAAATCTGGGGGTTGTAATGTTATTCATTTGATTAAAAGTACAGTACAAACAGTAATATTGTGAATTATTAAATACATTTTAAAGGACCGTTTTCTATTTGAATATATTTTAAAATATAATTTATGCTTGTGAATTTTCAGTGTCACGTGATCCTCCAGTAATCATTCTGATGTGCTGATATTATTAAATATTACTGCCAATAATATGTATAATTATTAATTAAAATTAACATTGTGGTTTTTTTGCTTAATCTATTTATTAAACGTTTATAATAACATATACAAAAATGAAAAAAAATAATATTCTCACCCAACCCCTAAACTTAAACACAAAGCAGAAAAAGGGCTTTGTAATTATATTGCATGTTATGCATTTATAAATATTAAATATACATGGACAGAAGTTTAGACAGGCATGCACACAGAATTATACTCGTCTTAACAAATTTGAAGGATCCTCATGATAACATCTTAATGTTTATACAGACAGGATGTAGAAGTAGTACTACTACCATATTCAGAAAAAACGACAAATCTCTGAAAATATACAATGGCAGACGCAGACCTATACCTGATTTTTTTAAATGCATGAAGTCCATTGCATCTCAGAGACAGTTGGGAAATCTTTTTTAACATTATTTAATGCAACCTTCCCAAAGCTGTACAACTTTTATTTTTGCATGTAAAACTATTGAATATGTTTCTCAAATGCCCCCCATGTATTCTACTGGTTGGACAAACAATAAACAATCCTGCCCCTAATTCACATTGTGCATGCTGCTTTTGAAAGCACCGCAATCATCCAACTTACAAATTACACACACAAAAAAAATAAAATAAATAAAACCACACATCCGCTGACAACACCTGACATTCTCTCTTTCACAATCCAATCAATTATTGATGTAATGTGATGATGTTTCTCCCAACATGTTTTTTTTAATCAATCATCTATTTTCTCTGAAATGTGCCTTCTTGCGAAAGCTGACATTCAGACTTTTTGACTTTCAGACTCTTTTTCTTGAGGAGTCTTGGTTCTGCTCTATTTCACTGACCTCCATGTTGAAAGAGTGTGGCACTTCAGCATCATCTAGATGTTCACACAATACCGCAGCAGTGAAAAGCCATTAAACAGACCATATTTTCTCAATTCTCCTCCGCTTTTAAGTTTTACCCTTACAGGGTCCACTACTGGGACCGCTTCCAACAAAAACCTCTTCTCACATATCTGGATTCCCCGATGGCTGCCGCTGTGGTCTTGGCCAACGCAAATACCCAAAAACCATTTCAACAGAAACCTGGGCCTCTGAGGTCTTAATGCACGACCCAAAACAATGTCACCCAATCTGGGCAAAAGGGCTTCATAACAAGGAAGGGTGTTGAAACAAAACCTCCACAAAGAGTCTGGCTCTGTCCCAAAACCAATGTGGGTAGCATTTGAGCATTTGTGTAGGCTGTTCTGAACGGTAGGCAGATTTTTGGGTAGCATCACATGCATTCTGCACACAGAGGGCATTCCCACAATGCATTGTGATTTATATATATATATATATATATATATATGATACTATGTAAACACAAAGAAATTATATATATATTACTTTTTACATTTTTTTTATTTTAAAGTACTAATATATTATATTATTTTTATTATATATACACATACATATGTTGTAATAACATATGTTACAGTTTTTTCTGGATTTTTTTATTATTTATTTTAATGCAGCCTTTATGAGCATAAGAAACATCTTTAAAAACCATTAAATACTGTACTTTACTCATCCGAAATTTTTGAACGGTAGTCTATATTTAAGTATAATTAAAAATGCACACATTTTAAATGCACATAAACAATTTTAAATAATCATAATTGAACCATATAGTACCCAGTGTCGTGCACTTTTTATGCATGTGGAGAGTTGTCTTATTATTTCAGTTGTTGCCTTTACTTGAAGGCTGCTGCCTCTGTAGACAGTGGACAGGAAGTCAGCTCGCTGTTTTTAGAACAGAGCCTCTACACTGAGAACCCTTCGATTCAGTGTCATCAGGTTGTTATCTACTCTGAACTTTCCACAGTGACTCACGTATAACCGTGTATCGCATTCGTGCCGAACCCCATGGCATATAATTGCAATTGAAGCATTCTCATGTAGCGCTGTCTTGTGTTATCATTATGAGTGTGTGCACACGGCTGACACGCGACATGGTTTCCTTTTGAGGACAGATGCCATTAAACCGCTCTGACTTCCTGCGCACTGCTCCTGAAATGAGGGTGCAGGCGCTGTCTTTGAAACCACAGTTTAACTGCTCAACCGCTCAAAACAACCCTGCGCTCAGAAACACATTCACAAGCTCTTCATACAATACAGCTTTTATTTTAACATCTATTATACTACCAGAACAGTTATCAAACTTTCATTTTTATCACCTAAACTGCATCAGACAAGTCACTGGGGTCCAAGTTTCAAGTATAGTTTGTTTTTGTTTGTTTGTTTGTTTTTTATAAAATGACATTACCATTATTATTTTTTACCATAGTAAATGAATGGGTTACTACATAGGATTTGTTTTTCAAGACTTTTTTCTATTATGCTGAACCCACATCCTCATTGATTTCTGATTGCATATCATTTAAATCATTTAGAAATATTAAAAACACACTACTACAAAATATCTAAAGGAAACAGCCACGCAAATGCAGATATAGATGGTGCATCTAAACACCATCACCATATAAAATGTCTAAATATGCCTAAATACTTCAATTAAAAGTCTAAAATCAATTGTTTGCTAGTGTGACTTTTCTCTCTTACTAAAGCATTCTTTTCTTTTCAGGGTTTACAAGTGAAGACAGACTATATTCCCCTGCTGCAGTCGCTGGCTTCGTTTGGATGGAGGCTCACTTGTGTGCTGCCTTCACCAATCATCAAGACTAATAGGTAAAGTTAATACCTTAAAGTTCATCATACCTTAACTTCCAGGTTAACAGGAAAGGTCAATAGAAAAACACAACACGTGTGTGCAATATTAGCTGAAAAAGCTTTAAAGAGAACGCACTGGAAATAGCACACTATCCAGACACCCTACTGTTTTCAACCTACAAGGATTTGGTACACACTAATCCAAATCTCACTATTTGTACTATATAGTACACAAGATTAGGATTAGTATGCAAATTGGAGTGCAGCCATAGATTTGTTCGGCTAGACTTCTAGCGCTGTGGGAATTCACATTTACTGACAGCTATTTACTGCAAGACAGAAACCAGAAACCATGCATTTCCAATGAAAGCTGGAGATCTGCAGAAACACGAGCTGTTGCTGGGCATTTAACAAGGTAGAAAAAAAATGAACTTTGCAAATGGTCAGCAAAGCAATGCAACAACTAGCAATGGGCATGACAGCAAAGGTCACGTGATCCGTCTGCTGTGAGATGAAAAGCGTGGCGGCATGGAAAATATGCAAGGAATCAAAGTGAGTTTGATTCATGCATTGATAATCATGCTCTTGGTATGATGCACTGCCATAATTTACATTCAACACACTTTCTTCTGCAAAAATGTTCATAGTGGCAAAGAAATCTGATTCCATATTGAAAGAGAATGAGTTTTTGTTTAAATAAAATTATACACAGCATTTAAATATTAATCTATAAATACACACACACATACATAAATACATGAATAAAAGTCTTTAATTGATAAATGTACTATTTATTAATGCTGTCAAGTGATTAATCGTGAATTATCACATCCAAAATGATTTTTTGTTTAAATAATGAGTGCATTGTGTATTTTTAAGCTTATATAAATACACACATACAGCATATATTTAGAAAATATATACAGGTATTTACAAGTACATATTTATATTCTTAATATTTACATTATATATATTTAATATATAAACGTAACATTATCCTTAAATATACAGTATACATGCATGTTTATTTGCATATACATAATAAATATAAACAGTACACACATATACTATGTAAACAAAAACTTTTATTTTGGATGCAATTTAATTACTCGAGCACTAATATATACAGTATATATATATATATATATATATATTTTTATCTATCTTTATAAATGTACATTCTTTCTCTCAGTTAGATTATGTATTCAAACATTTATTATTCATACAGATTGTCATCAAGTTTGTGTAGTGCTACATTCATTTTATATATAAAATCATCTTAGATTAATTTTATGACTACCTGCTTATTTCACTGATCAGTACAACAATGCACAATAATGCAGCTACGTTTCAAAGTCTTTCAGCACGAACAGGCTTTAGAGGTAGGAAACATGAAGCCATCAATTGATTTTGTGTAAACACCTCATGAGGCATCATTTCCAACATCAAAAACAATGGTACAGCCCACACAGAGTAACTCCGACCGTGACAGAGTGCTCGGGGTAGAAAGACCTCATGGAGTCAGATGTAATGGCAGTACGGGGGCAGAACTCCACTGTTTGCTCGTCGTAATGGAATGTCAATACAAGCTAACTGATGATTGCTGTAATGGCGAGCGGAAGCTTCCGGCGACGTCGAACTGAACTTCAGCATCTAATCTTCATCTGTCACACCCACGCCGAGCCGGGCCGATCCCGCCTTGGCCTTTCTCTCACACGTCATTCCTCTATCCGTCCAGCAGCCCCTGCTGATTAATTACGGGCCTATTTTAAACTTTCACAAAATGCCACAACACACAACAGCAGCAATGTGGCTAATTAATCAAAACGCTGTCCTAGATACTACAGAACCGTCAGTTTTCAATGTCTTGGAGACGACTGGCCTTGTTTTCCTGGGAGGTGGAACATAACATGGTAACATATGGCTAAAACTCGTAATAATATGAATACCAATGTTGGTGAAGTTCCTGTTTTATTATTCATGATAATAAATCTACTTTTCATTTATACAAGCTACTATTTTGAAAAAGTACACCATAGTTTGAATGAAATTAATACTGTTATTCAGTAAGGATGCATACATTGATCAAAAGTGACAGTGAAGATATGCATGTATCATTATACACAAAACTCCACTGAAATATTTTTTTATTTCTCAGATAATCCTAAATAATCATGTTTCAAAGTTGATAATAATCAAACATGTTTTTTTGAATATTAGAATGATTTCTGAATCATCATGTGACCCTGTAGGCTGGATTAATGATATTGAAAATACTGGATTAAATTACATGTTTAAATATATTCATATAGAAAACATCTATTTTAACTATTTCTCAATTATACTGTTTTTACTGTATATTTGATTAAATAAATGCAGCTTTGGTGAGCACAAGGACATTTAAAAATTACTGTACACACACCAAACATCTGAACAGAAGTTACTTTGGATTTTTGTATTCATTTGCAATTAACTATTTCCATTTAAACACAAAGCGGTATTTAATTAGTATGTATTTAGTATCTGTCATGGCAAATAAAATAAAATAAAATAAAATAAAATAAAAATGGAGATTTCTACACTGAATCTTTTTAAACTCATCTCTAAAATTCTCGATGAGCTACAAATCCGCTCTTTGTAGGTATAATCTCTAGAAAATTACTAAAAAAGTCCTCCAGTAATCACAAACAGCTAGAAGTAGTCTTGCTTCCAAACAAACAAGGTAATTCCACAGCACTTTTCCGAATACAGATGAGTTTGTTTGTAATCTGCACTGTAATAGTTCCACACACAGGGCGGCTTCTCATTGCTATGCATCACGCCGTACCGAAGGCTTGTACATTCATTACACTCAAAATCGGTGAAGTTACCAATTAAGCCCTTAATGATGGGGATTGTATAGGCGGCGTGTGTCATCCTCTATAAAGCAGAGACGCATACTAGTTTGGATGCTGGCGAGACTGAAGACCAACCAGCCACTCGTTTACATTTTAATGGAGCGAGGCTTACAGGAATCCAGTTTTGCCTCTTTGATTTAAGCAGGAAGCACTTGAATAAATATACAGTTCCTTGACAAGCAAGAAAATAGGAAGTTGGAAGAAGAAAAAAAAGCAGGGCGAATTAGACATTTGGGATGGATTGCCAGCTTATGCCAGAGATGCAGAGGCCCATTTGATGTAAGAGATTTGTAGCAGAAGCGTAAAGAGAAACGGGGGGCATGAGGGAGAGATTGAGACTGTTTAGTAACACAACTCCATCTCCGCTGAAGATTAAACGGCTTATCTGAACTGTTTAAACGCGGTTTTCCACCAAACACGCAAAACTCACAGCACTATGTTCGCTCGATGATGTGAAACTTCCTTCTCTAAACATATTTGCGATAGAGCCCTGACAAGACAGTAAGAAAGAGAGATTTAGTCATCACAGGATCTCCAGAGGGGCTTTTTTTTGCACCATCCAGCATTATTGGAGCTATAAATACAATATAAGGTGCTGAATATCCAAACACACTCTCATAAACATGGAGCGACTGCTCTGCAAAGCGCCGTGCTAGATGGGGAAAATTTTAAACTAGCTGGTCATTAAAAGTTTAAAAACCAGGGCCATTCATGTCACTCACAAAAAGGGGGAAAAAACTAGGGAAAAACATACCACTGAACTTCATTTCTGATTTTTTATTTATTTATTTATTTCTGTTTTTTACTGAAAATTATTCACTATAAAATTATATAT
>JAUMHG010000060.1:19024777-19043845 GCA_032359395.1 Enteromius anoplus | reverse complement strand
TATATATATAATTGATTTATTGATTTATTTATATTTAATATTAAATATACCTGTCATGTTTGTACTTATATTCTCTACATCATATATATATATATGTATGTATGTATGTGTGTGTGTGTGTGCATTGATTGTAGAAAAAATAGAACAAAATATATTAATATATAATATATATATAAATTGTATATGTGTGTGTGCATGCCCATTTATATTTGTGTTATTTTTTGCAGAATTTAAATTACAATACAAGTGCAATTTTTGGCACTTTGTAGTAAAAAGTTGACATATCATATATATGTATAGAACTTTTATAGTACAATGTGTGTATGTGTGGTGCAAAACAATTAATAGCAATTAATGGCATCCAAGATAAAGGTTTTAATTTAAATAACATCTGTGAGTACTGTGTATATTTATTAGATACTTACATTCATATAATTTGTAATTTTTTCATAAATATATTTAATGTATAAACATGGCATTTTTCTTAAATAGATACATGCATGTGGGTTTATTTATATATACAGTAGATAATAAATATACACAGTACACATATACTATTTTAACAAAAACTTAGTTTGGACGCGATTAATTGTGTTGACAGCACTAATGTATATACTGTATGTGGTTTGTGTTTTGGTAAAAGTTTGTCCCCTCTGTTCAGAATGGTTGGACCTGAACCAGGAAGTTAGATTATTACTGTTTAAAGTATAATCATACCTAGATCACAATCTAAAATGCTTCATCTCTCTTATCCAGTGACGGAAGTCTGTCCACCAAGCAGATCGTTTTCCTCCAAAGACCAATGTTGCCTCGCAAGAAGAAGGATTCCAAGGTGCGTGACCTCTTATTCCAGTCGCATTACTGACATTACTGCTGTCAAAAACACACACAAACACGGTTTGCGTTAGTTTTTACAGGGTTCAGTGCAGGCGTCAGGCATTTCCTTAAAGCACCACATAAAATGGGGGCAGAAAGCACAAGACGCTTGAACAGAACAATGCATAATTTAAACAAAGATTTAGCTCCATGTCACTTCAAAGAAAACCAGAGCGAGTGTGTGCTTAGTGGGTGTTACTGCGTGTTTGGCTTTCCTGATGATATTTACTTACACGCCAGTGTTGACTTTTTACATTTTTTGGGAAGAAAGGTTCAATGCAAATGAACTGAGCTAAGCTTTAATCAACCTGTCACACTTGTCATCAGTTGTATATGTAATTCAAAATGGGAATTTGCAGTCACAATCACAACCATAACAGAGGAGAGAATCTAAATGAACCTTTTCCGAAAACAAAAATGTAATGTGGCATGCATGCCAGGCCTGAGCTTCCTGCCTCATATATCTCGTGGTTGCATGAGGATACCACAGCTTTGTATGTACTCTTTTTACTGTATGTAACCATCATCTCTCATATATTCCTAAGTGTAATACGGCCATTGTTTTTGTTTCTTTTGAGTGCATATACATTGCAATGACCTCTGATATACTCCACATGGTTAAAAACTAAAGTTAAAAATACTTGAAAGACCGAAAAGTGGCAGTGACGTCTGTCATAAACATTTCTACTGCTGGAGTGTCGGTGATTAAATGGATAAACATGGATTTATTGTCAGTTTGTTTAATAATGATGATGCCGGCTTGCTATTTGAACAGGTTTAATAAAGATTAAAAAAGCATAAATCGAGTGATTATATTGTACTATATTAAATTGAGATTTGAAATGCACACACACCCACAACTATTGAAAGAAGTCTCATAAATTCACCAAAGCTGCATTCATTTCATAAAATCCTTGCTGAACAAAGCTATTGACTTCTTTTGTATTATTCATCCAAAACCTTTAAATGGTAATCTATCACAGTGTCCACAGGATTCAACCGCGTTCAACATCCATGATCATAATAAATGTTTCTTGAGCAGCAAATCAGCATATTAGAATGATTTCTGGAGGATCATGTGGCACTGAAGACTGGAGTAATGATGCTGTAAAGTCAACTTTGATCACAGCAATAAATTACATTTCAAAATGGAAAATAGGTATTATAAATGCAATGTGTGTCTTACAGCTTTACTGTATTTTCTAATCAAATAAATGCTGCTTTGGTGAGCAGAAGTGGCTTCATCATGTGTTTATACTTTCTCTGTGAACAGTTTAGCTTCATCAGAGATCAAACATTATCAAAATGATCTGGGTGAAGCTCTCCTGACATTAGATTAGCTATGGTGGAGCTCGACAGGTTTTTGACACTTACTTCACACAGTACTAACTGACAGCGGCACAAACTCGTTCACAGGCGGCGTGACGGAAGGTGTCAGTGTGTCTGGGTGAGGCACCATAACACTTTTAACCATCCTTATTACATGCTTCTCTGGATGTTTTGTCTTTAATTCATCCATCATGGCATTTAACAATCAGAAATTTCCTAAAAACCACAATCAAGTAGCATTTTTTTTTAGCCAACAGAACACTACATGGGGCGAAATTGTCAATTTTTTAATGCCAAAAATCATTAGGATATCAAGTGAATATTATGTTACATCACGTGAAGATATTTTGTATATTTCATACCGTAAATCTATCAAAACTTAATTTTTAATTAGCAACATGAACTTCATTTAGACAACTTTAAAGGAGATTTTCACAAAATTTGTATTTTTTTGCAAAATTAAAAAAAAAAAAAAAAAAAATATATATATATATATATATATATATATATATATCCTAACAATCATATATCAATGTTATGATAATTCTATAATACTTCTATAATAATAATTAAAATAATATAAACTCAAATTTATATTATTAAATTTATTAAATCAATGTCATATTTGTATTCATAATTTATGTTTAATCCAGTTAGTAAAAATTTAAATCAATTCTGTCCAAATGTACACAAGCTATACATTTAAATACATATATAGGCTTATACATTTAAATGCACATTATTGCATTTGTTGTTTTCTGAATAAATTATAAAAATTAAAAAAAAAAAAGTTAAAAAATACATTTTAGCAGCGATTCGTAAAATGATGATCAAATGAGGAAGCAGCATTACAACCAAGCACACTTTTGTTATTTTAAGGGCAATTCATTCAATATTTATCTGCCTATCCATAAAAAAGTTATTAAGAGTCTCTGTCGACATTTTCTGTTTCAGAAAGTCATCTTTAAAGCACGGAACAAGTCCAACAAGAACTCGGTCAAAGACGCACCAAAGAACAAGAAGAAGAAAGACTCCACACCCACCGTAGAGAAAGAGATAAGTGATCAAAAGCCCTGTGACGGAGCCAAGAAGAGCGCTGAAGAGACAAACACAAGTGTGAATGAACGATGGGAGGAAAACCAGAATAATGAGACTGATGCTGAAGTGCAGAGTGAACAGAAAGAGGACAGAGAGGAAGGGAACGAGACAGAGGAAGGGACACAAGGAGCAAGCAGGGAAGACGTAGATGCTAAAGAGGAAAAGCGTGGCGTGAAAACAGAAGCTGAAATGGGCTCCTGTCAAGACAAGGCCTCACCTACTGCACAAGAAACAGGGCGACAGGAAGAGGAGGTGGACAAACAGGAAAACAGCTCAGCCATTCAGGATTGAGGACGCGCTCAGACCCACCGAGCCAATGGAAGTGGACCTTCTGAATGTTATAAATGCTACACTGCAAAAAAAAAACACTTTGCTAATCGATATTTTGTCTTGTATCTAAACATCCTTAAAACAAGTTCGATATACAAAGCAAGGAAGCAAGAGGTGTTTTATTGATCTTTAGATACTTACGACAAAACTACTTGTTGATGTCGCGTAGCTTACGGTTTAAGGCAGGTAAGCTGTCGTGCAAACACCTCACCTGACATTTCCACCTCTTGTAACCAATGCTGAACATTTAACTCTCCGCTGGTAAGCGGGCGATAACATCCCTTCCCCATCAATGAGCCGAAAGGACTCCGGTATCCGGTAAGAGGGAGGAGATGGGAAGAGATTGTTATCGGTAAATGCACTGGATGGGAAAACCACATTAATATTTACTCAATGAGCCCAGAGGGCCGAGACAGACTCAAAGACGGCATCTCAGACGCACTCTGAGGAGAAGGTTACTGCTGCGAGAAGCAATCTATTGTGCTGTGAGGTGCATATGTTTGTGTATGTTTTTGTTTACGTTTTATATGAATATTTCATGTCACCGTCCAAACAAAAGAGTCAGATTCTCAAAACTGAAGAGAGAAACACACTGGGGTATTTCTATTAAGTTTGTTGTGCGGTTGTTGGTTTGGTTGTTAGCATTCAGAGCCGATCCACCACTGGTTTAAAGGCACAACTCGCACAGAAACTTAACTTCTGTCATCATTTACTCACCCTTGCGCTGTATGTGTATGACTTCATGGGTAAAGTAGAATACGTGAATGAAAGCCGATTTCTGCCACATAAGAAAAACAATAATGCATTAGTAAAAACTAAATTCGTTATTTTTTCAGATAAAAAGTTAGGTCTATGAGATAAAGTGTAGAAATTGACATAAAATGTCTCATAACTCATAAGAAATAAACAATTTTGACACTCTAATAGTAGAACTTGACATAAAAAAATGTCATTATAAAGAAGTCATAATTCTTCTTTTTATTAGTATGATGTTATGGTATACCATGCATAATTGTGATATTATTTTTGTCACAAAGATGACAATTATGCGATATTGTATTGTTAGCTTAGCCACAAGCTTAATTAACAAATGATCCATTGAATGCCTTGTAGAAATAAATGGTGATTAAGTGATGACAGAATTATCATTTCCAGGGTGTATTATTGCTTTTAAAAGAGGAAGATGGCATAATAAGTGTCTGTTTGGGCTTCGGTTTACCTCTACATGGAGACAATCTGCTCTAGCTCTAATACAAACATTTTCAACATTGCTCTCAGAGGCAATAAAGCATCACAAGTGATTTTGTTTGAGAAAGTCAACACCAGAAAGATGAGATACGCTCATGAGCGGATCCTTTCCGTTTTAATTAGCAGAAGATTAAGGGGCTGATCACACAGGACCTTTCTCTGGTGTTAAAAACAGCAGAGCACAACAGAAGGTGCGTTTATATGCACATTAACTCCTAGACACTGGCTAATGTTCACCTCAAGATGATTTTGATTTGTAACTAATGAGTAAACATTTGTTAAAATATGTCAAATTCCAGAAATAAACTTGGAAAAACATGCCACAAATGAAAAAAGACAGAAAAAAGAAATATTTTTAGAATATTTCACTGCACAGAATTCATAAAGATACTGACAGTTTTTATTAGGAAAATGTCATTTTCCGAGGAGAGCGCAATATGAGAGTGAAACTTCATGGTGTTATTATACAGACCGCCGTCGATTTTCAATTTGCATAAGAAAATAAATGGATACGTGGATAATCCATAACAGAACATTGCGATGGGATAGTGGGGGTTATTTCATGACAATGATATTATTAGCCTGATCTTCTGGGATGTTTCAGATTTAAAGTGAACAACAGAAAATGAGGACGGTCGAGGAGATAATGCGGTTACGGGTTCACGCGGTTCTGTGGCATTCATTAATGAAGCGAATGTCTTGTATTTTAGAAATCAGATCCCTTAATCCAGCAGAATCACAAGACTGCTTTCAGATAGAAAGTGTTATCCTGTCTAAACTTGTGGTTTAGGTTTTTCATAGAAATTGCTATTACAGTATTATTTCGCGTATGATATATGACATATTACTTCCAATAAACAACATCTGGGTAACACGTGTTTTTATACCAGAATAGGCAAAAATAGTGAGTTTACATTACATTTCAGTCAGCATAACGGATCAACCAATGAAACCCGGTTTACACAGAAGTCCATTTCAAACCAAGGAGCTTGGTCAAGGTAGTACATCTGCATGGGGAAATCTTTGACCTTCACACGACATTCCTGATTGTGTAGAATCCTGTTGACAACAGTGAAGATTAAAAAAAACAATAGAACCCTGCCCTAAATGTAATGGATTTAATGGTTATAATAGGAATTGTATTGGTCTTAATGGAAACTAGAATGGTGTCTACTGGTATGAGATGGATTCTATTGGTAGGGTGGTAAATCCTATTGGAAAAACGGCCAAAACACACTTCAAAAAGGAAAAATCGAATGGCTCATAATGGTATTTTAATGAAAAGCATTAGAATTTCTGTGATGTTTTCAACTGGGCTATTCAGGTGATGTCTTTGCATTAGTTAAAATATCAAACTAAGTGACATTTATTTTAGACAAAAGAGCCCAGCTGACAGGGAATGCTATCAAAACGTTCTGGCAAGGTTCTCTTAACGATATGAACTGACATTATTCCAGTAGCATTAATAGAACGTTCATTCCAAGTTATTTGGTGATGTTGTGCTCTCAAATGTTAGCTCAAAAGCATTATACAGGGTGGGTCATTTATATGGATACACCTTAAAAAAATGGCCACCATGGTCACCACCCATCTTGAAAAGTTTCCCCCCTTCACATATACTAATGTGCCACAAACAGGAAGTTTGAAAGTTCCCATTTTATTAAGGTGTATCCATATAAATGGCCCACCCTGTATATTGTTTATGGGTCTCTTTTCATGAAACTTTTTAGTTGGACAGTAATCTTGCATTTTTAAATGTTACTACTCGTTTCAGAATGTTGAGAGAACGTTCAAAAGTAACATTCCAATAGTGTTAGTAAAATTCTAAAATGTTCCCTCTAAAGGAACATGCCCCTTTTTTGAAAATAGGCTCAGTTTCCAACTTTTAGCTGCAGCTTAGCATAGATTGATTTATTTTTTTGAACTTTTTTTGAAAATGAAAACATGTGGCTTGGAGCTTTACTCTCATTCCAGTATAATAATCAAGCAACATTGCTGCTGTATCATGGGTGCAGTAGTGCAGTTTTGATAGCATTCCCTAATCCATCATGTGCATTGAGAATTGTGTGTTTAGGTGTGGTCACAATAACTTTCGCAAGTGAAATAAAGGAAACTGAATAATCAGCTTTTTTTCGTTCAAGAGATTCCTCGCAGATTTCGCTCATGATCAAGACGGTTGCTCAAAAGTTAAAGTGACTTCTGTGTAAGCAATAATCCATACCCCTTTTCACACACAAAAGTTCCCTACTGCACCTTAAAAAGAGTAAATTTCATGATTTCATGTCGATTTTTGTGCCCACTGTATACCTCACCTGAGCTACATCCGTACTCCATTAAGTCAGCATTGTAGTGTTGGGCGTCTGGCCGTATTTATAATCTGGGTTCACAATGTCAGGGTTTTCCTGCATGTGGTCTCGAGGGATGCTGTGTGTGCGGTTCTGCATTAGCTCTAATGGCCAGAGGGGTCACGTTTAAAATCATAATGGCTTTTCCGTTCCCCCCCTCCTGCTGAGACAAACGTCTGAAGCACTCGGCCTCATCAGAAAGGGCGTCAGCTTCCCAACTCCCTAATAAAAGATGCCGTTTTCAATCTGTCCGCGTACGCTTTCAAGAAATTCATTTTGCACTTCCCTCTTACATGACGGCGGTTCTCGTTCTGCTTCTGCGTGGTGTGTGACACGTTGTCATTATAATTGTGCTTTGTCACAGTGCTGTTGTTTGACTCTAGCTGGAGGGGAAAAGCCTTGTTTATTGTTTTAATACAGGGGAAAGACAGAGCTTCTCTGACGCTTCAACTAGAGACGAAAAGACATCCTATTTTCAGTTCAACATGTTCAATCTCAGCTTGTATTTTTCAAGCATTGCTTGTTGTTGGATCTGTAGGCTTTTCGAGGAGGTTAATTCTGTGGATTGTGTTAAACAATGGCGGAGATTTCTACAAAAAAACATTCAAATTAGCATAAACACTTAATAAAGAAACAGACAATGTGTAGAAGTTTGTGAATGACGGGCGTCCCGTCTGTGGGCGCTGATTGTGTGTGGGCCTGCTTATCACTGACGGATAGCAATTATGTTACAGTATGTGCTAGTATGCATATTGCTCTACTGTCAGCATCTGCTCTGATAAGCTTGGCTTATCTAGATTGAGTTCCACGACTCAGAATACAAGTGTACTGCATAATGCACAGTATGCCATCTACTGTTTTATTAGAATGTTAAACAGCGTCGAATAAAGCTGTAAGCCAGAAACTATAGAGCAAAACTGCGGGAAAATCACAGTAATACACGGCCTCGAGTGACTTACTGCTTTTATAGGAGCAAAAATCAAATCACATCTATTAACCATGCATCAAGTTAAATGCATTGCATGCATGAATATGCATTATGTACACTACTTTTCCAAAGTTTATAGTCAGTAGAAAGACTTTATTTTTTACTTTTATTCAGTAAGGATGCATTAAATTATCAAAAGTGACGGTAAAGGATGTCACAAAATATTTGTATTTTTAAAAAATACAAGTTTTCATCATAAAATTCTGAAAAACTTAATCTATCATGGTTTCTATGAAAATATTATGCTGCACAGCTGTTTTTATCATTGATTATTACAAGAAACGTTAATTATAGCAAGAATGATTTCTGAAGGATCACGTGACACTAAAGGCTGGAGCATCACAGAAATATACTTTCCAATAGAAAAAACTTATTTTGAATAGTGTAAAATATTACTGTTTTTACTGTATTTTTAATCCAATAAATGCAGACTTGATGCAGACGTAATAGACTTCTTTAATAAGCCCTTTGTTCTGTCGAGTAGTATCCCATGCAGTACATATACATGTATATGCACGTGCATCCAGATAATTATGTAAAATTAGTACTATAATAGTATGCTTTCTCAAACACAGCCTTTGTTAGTTTTTCAAACCCTGTTAAACAAATACACACATCAGCTCCACAATTCTTAAAGACTTTGAAGGTTAAATTATTTCTGTGTAGACACACTTTATGTGGTTTAACCAGCTGGCAATGATGAATGGTTAGTGTGTGAAGGCAGCATGCATGATCTTTACCGCCCACTGTTCACTGTGTAGATTGAAATGCTCACAATAGCATGCATGACATCATTGAGTTCATGGACGTTAAGTCCGGTCTGGGTCAGTCGGATCAGTCCGTGGGTTGGCGAGGACACGTCAAACGAGCTGTTAGGGAAAAACAAGGATGTGGAAGAAAGTGAGGCAGGATCAGTGAAATGTTGCTGAGTAATATTTACCCTCCCCTTAGTATTGACAGGGTGACCCGTGACTCATGCCACGGTTGACCTCGTCCGCTGTCGTTTTTTTTTGTGTTGTATGCTAAGAAATGTGCCAGTTTATTAGTTATATAATGGATTTTAATGTTCCTCTGCGGCAGGGGAGGATCAATGTTGCTACTAACGCACATTTAAGCACGTGCACCTCATTTTGCGGTCCATTTACTGACGGTTTTCTTGCTTTTTTAGAGAGTAAAAGAGTCAAAGATGCTGCATTTCCCCTCTCAGCCAAGCACGCTTGTATATCTCAAAGGATTTTGCCATTTCTGCCTCAATATTTTTGCAGGTCGCTTCTTTGATTGTCAGTCACTGTTGTGCCATTGTGAACATTGATCAATGTTTTTCATCGTTTTTAAGGACAAGCAACATGATAATGTCATCTGTACAATTTGTATGATATAATAAATATGATTTATATTTGATTTGTTTTGGAGGTTTTATTTACTGTTATATCTGTCAGCTTCTTTATTGCTTGCCTAATGAAGCAAAGTTTCTAATAGAGGTCATATTTCATTTAAAAAACTAAATTATATTTTACATTAAGAAAATGAAACCTTCTGTTCAGGATCATTAAGATATTTTTTTAAGCATTGAGGCACAAATTTTATGACTTTGAGTGATAATCTAATGAGAATCATCTGGGAGAAAATTGTTAATTACAAAAAACTTAAAATGCCTGGACACATTAAAGTAAAGGGAATGTGCTTAATTGTTACCAAAACACTTTTGCTTAAATAGCCCTAAAATAGTTTTTTCTTCCTTCATGCAAGTTGTAATTGCATAATTTTTGAAGAGCGTGTTCATTACAGATGTCATGAAGAGAGCTCCATAGAAGTCGTAATGATACATTAAATCAGGCTGAATCAGAATTTATACACTTGTTTACTAGATCAAGAAATATGATTTTGGTCTGTACTTTAAAAACAGCATTAATGGCACACAGCATCAACTTGGCATATACCCAAACCAAAATTTATATTATAGTTCACATAAAAGATACAAAATAAAAGTGCTAAAAGTGTACTCACCCTCAAGCCATCCAAGATGCAGATGAGTCTGTTTCTTCTGATTTTGGAGAAATTTGTGGATCATTGTATTGTTTTTATTAGCAGTTGACGGCACCCACAGTTGCCAAGATTTAAAAGATATTATTGCTTATAAGGAAAATCTGACGAGAAACTTTGTTTCTTTATTTATGTTCGTCGTATCCTCCAGTACATTTATTGACACTATGTCTGCTCGAAGTTAATAGCCAACCAGTGCAATAATAAGAGCTGTAGCGTATGTTTCACCGCCTCATTAGAGAAAAATTACAAATAAAAAGAAGGCGCGTGACAATGTAAGCAATGATAGTATATACTATATAACTAGATGCCTCATTAGTAACTGTGCTCCAAATGACGCACTTTGTACTATGCACTTATACACTATGCATTGTATTGTATTTAGGATGCTACCCAATGGACTGTTTTTACTAACCAGAAATTCCAACAGTCTCACGACCAATCTGTACATATTCGTGCGTAATCGTGCTAATTCATACGACCGCACTCAATTTTGAAGGATTTTTCTAAACCCCAGTGACGGGCAGGTTTAGGGACAGGGTTAGGTGTAGATCATTTATACAAATTCATACCAAATGGCAACTGGTAAAATACGTACGATTTAGCAAGAATAGTATGCATTTATACAACTGAGGTTGTACAAATTAGCTATCTTGTAAAATTGCCGCGAGACTAGGTTGGAAATTCAAAACGTTTCAAACACTACATAAGAAAGCGGCGACCGTTGAGCGCACTTTTTCTCTTTGGAATTTCCAGTGTGAACACTTCCGTACTACAACACGACAGAATAGCACACAAGTACATAGATGCCTCATTAGCGACTTATGATTCGCAAGCCGTCCGCCATATTGTTGCGGCCTTGACTTGACTTCATTCACCACAGTAATCACAGGATATTCAAAAGATGCCACACTAACCCAACTACTCTGTGCTAACCTACAGTAACTTGAATGACATCAAGATGGCAGACACTTCTCCGTCCTTGGAATAAGGTGTCTATATAGGTCTATGGATGATAGAAGGAGCGGGATGTAACGTATTAATTATAACGAGCTATCCTAATCTTAAGGGTAAATAGCATTTTTTTAAGGCTATGAATATGGGACTACAAGCTCCCCTTCTGAAGTTCTTGTGTTCTCCTTTTCCATCTCTCCAATTCTATTCTGCTCACATGTGATTGGAGATGAGATTAGTTGCTAATTTTTATAAAATAGCTTTAAATAGTAAGTGTTTTCAGTTTCATATTTTGCAGGCTCATACATCATTGATAGTAAGTGATTTAAATGATTGTTTTTGAAGCTGCGGTTTTGCCTGTTGGTCAAGGGAGAGTTGGCAACAGTGACAGCACCCATTCACTACAATAACGTGAAACATATCGCATTACGTAAAGGTATCAGGTACGCAGGGGCACCATCCTAAACAGCTCTGTCAGGCTAACCCAAAACACGTGTGAGCACATCATCGGATAGTGTATAAATGACCTCCGTGAAGCTTTTTGGGAAAGAAATACGCGGCACGCGAAATCAATGCCGCGTCCATTACCACAAAACGCTAATGAAACTTCAGTGATGTAGAGAGACGAGGACGATGAATAATGGATAGACGTTATTTCTTGTGTGGAACATCAGAGAGAGCATCATTACCTTACAGTAATATCTTAAAACAGGCAGCACTTTAGGATTTAAATGAGGAAAGTATACCAAAACGACCGTATAACCTTGGTTTATGGACTAACATATATTAGGTTTGTTTGCTCAGGTAAAACCAAGTTTGCAAATCTAAGTATGTAAACCTGACTGAAGGAACACAGTGTCATCTAGTGGTTCGTGCATGTCAGCACTTCAACGGAGACAAAAAAAAAACAGCTAATCTTGTAAATATAACAGTATATGAATATGATGGGAATCATCCGATATCATTCATAACAGAAGTAGCACCAGTGTGTAATTGTGCATGCGTAATACACAATTTCCTCCGAGCCTCTTTTCCACTCGAATCTTCTGCCTAATGGTAGTTTTTGCTCTCAAAGAGAGCAGCACTTCACATCAGGAATCACTGCAAACGTGAACACGGTCTAGGCGGATTATCCAGACCTCATTTAATTAATGCAATTAAGCTTTGCTCTCCCCACATGCCTGCTTATCTGCTGCTGTCAGAGCCAAAACTGTAAATGAATTAATTACCTCGATCTGCTTAGTTCATAAGTGCAATCTGAACTGAAGGATAAATAAGCATCAGCTTGGCTGCGATGCACCACAACAAAAGAAACTGTTTGCACATCAGTGATGATATGAGATGTGTTATAGCAACTAGTGGAGGAGTCTTCAAATGGGTCGTTCTCTCTATTTTTTCAAGAGGGAAATATATAAAAACAATGTGAAAACGAGAATGAAAAAAAATTTAGTTTATAGGCTTTGGGATGAATTTTTGTTTTCTATATCTTTTTTTTAATGTCCTGTCTGATGCACAGATGCTATAAACTGTCGATTTATTTATGATGTAATTATATATATATATAAAAATTTAATATATATATATTTTTTATAATTATATAAATAATAATAATAATATATATAATCATATTTTTTTTTCTAAACATATAAATAAACTAGGTTTAAAAAGTGTTTAAAAATGTATAGGTTAATCCTGTATGCTTAATATTACTTTCTAATAGGCTGTCCTGGCTTATATTAGCAATATAATATTATATAAAAATAAACAAATTTGAATATTTTTGCTATTAATAAATTGCAAGAAATTGCATATCTGACACTTTCAGATCAAACAAAAACAACCAATTCAATCAAATCAAATGTAATGTAAGATAAAATTAAAATAAAACTAATACATGCGTAATTATATTAATAGGGAAATGTAAAAAGTTGCAATATTAAATAAATAGTAACTTTTATTAATTTACAAAATTCAGAATAAACAAATGATTTACAGTTGGGTGATTTACAGAGTTTGTGCTAGAAGAACAGAAGGCTGTGAGAGTTTCCGAGGATAGATGTTGTGAGAGATCATACAGCCCGCAGCTCCATCTTGGTCATTACGATTATAATGATTCCCACCACAAATCCCAAAAATCCCACAAGAATTCCGATCACAAGCACGGCCGTCTCGACCTCCTCAGAGTCCTCCGGCACCTCCACCTCTGAGGGACACAGACATTAACACCAACATTAAACGGCCATCCAAACATCTCAAAACATGTCAAATATATACAGCAAAAATTAGCAGAAATCTACAACATACATTCGTTACTTCACAATTTTTCTTTTTAAATTAACTAATAATAAAGCAATATTTAACATGTATTATTAATTAAAGGCATATTTGATTAAATATATAAATATAAAGGCATCAAAGAGGCCTTTTTAATTATCTGGGTCTTAAATGTTGTTTTTTTTTAAATATATAAAAACAAAACAATTCAACATGCTTTTATTTATTTATTTGATATAAATTCGTTACAGATTTTTTTGTTCCTATTGTTTAGAAATGTGGAAATAATAATAATAATAAACAACATGAATTCTAGTATTCTTTGGCTTCACAAAATTATGTGAAACTGTAATCTATAAAATATTTTTTATTTAATACTGATAAAGCAATAATTACTATTTAATAGTAAAAGAAATAGTAACAGTATTGTTTTATTATTTAAATCCAGCAAGGAGGCATTTTATCCTTTGTTTGGATTCTGTTATTTAAAAAAACATAGTAATAATTACAATAATCATAACAATAATAATTATTAAAAGTAAGAGTACAAAAAGTTAAATAATGTAGTATAATAATTACAAAAAAGGTTATTCGGCTAGCTAGTTTTTAATGTAGAATTTTGGACTTGATTCTTTTGTTCCCGCTGCATAGAAACACTAGAGAAACTTTCCTTTAAAAAGTCAGTTTCACTATGTGTGGAAAAATCTCACACACCACGATCAGTGTTCAGACTGAGCGACTGCTTGCGGCTGGAACATCTGATCTCCCCACAAAGGAGAAGTGCTCACCCCAGAACCTGGTGATGTCCTGCTCCATGCCTCGGTGTCTCACGCTGCAGGTGTAAACGTCTCCCCGCTCAGGACGGAAGCTCAGGTAGGAGAAAACACGAAAGCTAAAGTCCGGGTTGGAGTAGTACTGCGTCTCGCTGACGTCCTGCACACTCACCGGCTTTCCGTTCTTCATCCATGAGATGTTCACCGGCGGCGGGTGGAAGTTAGTCACTGAGCAGATGAGGGTGTTTTCAACACCAAGCTTCACGTCGCTCTTGGCATACAGCTGCGTGGATGGAGGAACTGTGATATAGCACATATGAAACAACATTAGCATGTACTTAAAGCGCTGTTTGTGTGTTTGACCATCACAATCAGCAACGCTCACTCAACCAATCCCGCAAGTTTTGGGCGGGAATATCTGCAACTATGTTTCCATCCAAAGATACAAATTAAACTTTTGCACAAAATTGAAATATTGCATAGGACATTTGCAAATAAAGCAGTGTTTCCAACCAGTGAGTTGAGGAGAACAACTCTTTCATTATTTAGAACAAATGACAAATAATAATAGGAAAAAAAATATGAACAAAATTATAATTTGCTGTATATAACTGTATGCTGCATATAATCTAATTATTATGTATATAATTATTTATTATATACATTAATTACTTATATATTAATTATATAATTATTTTGGTTGGTATAGTTTGTTGCTGTCCCATCACATCTTTTTTAATGCACATTAAGGAATTTATTCTGTAGTTTATGTGCACATTTTCTTATTGGATATGAAATTTAACTTGGCTGAGCACACAAGTTTTTTATGCACATTTTCAGAATTTATGCGCATCTTGGCATTTCCATACATAATGTATATTTATTACAGTTTTAGTAATTAAAGTTTTTTATCTCCTGTTTTGAATGGTAATAATGAGCACATTCCCCTTCAGTTTTCATTTACAAAATGAATCTGGGTATTTTACTTGAGTGTAATTCTGAGGGTGATTTAATTCAATGGTGAGTCTTATTAAAAGACACTACAACAAATACTATTTTTTATAAAAAAAAAAACTTTAAAAAATTTTTTAAATTAAAGATTAAAGAGTAAATTAAACATTTTATATTGCAGTAAAAAAATATAATAAAATTCTTTAACTGAGCAGTGTTATTTTAGTAATATTTTTATACTATTACTACTATATTTTTTAATTAGCTTTTAATTAAATTTATTTGATTATTATTATAGCCTTTTGTAATTTGTTTTTCATTTTAAATAGTATTTAGGGTTTATCTATTTCTATTTTTTTGTCTGAAGAATTATTTATATACTTTTATAGCCTTATCTCTGCACTTTTTATTTTGAATGTGGTTTTGTCCTTTTAGTTTTTACATTGTAAATATTATTATTTATGGTTCATTTATTTTTGTTTCGGCTTTAGGTTTAGCTCAGTTTTTATTTCTAGTTAGTAGTTTTAACTAAAATACTTTTTTTGCATTAAATAAAAGTCATTAGAATTTTAGAGCAATAGTGTGCTTAATTACTGTGTAAATCATCACGATACAAAACAGCCATAAAAATAGGTTTCCTTTTCTTTTTAAATTTTAGGTCAAAGTTGCCATAAACATGTATACTTTACCGATGTATTCAGGGGGATTTTTTTCTCCTGCGATACAGCGAGGACTATTATAGAAGCAGGTGCCGATGGAGTAATGCGCTAGAGAAGGCAGATTGCGGTCAAGGGTCCAGTCGTCTGTGAACTCTGGCAAACGTTGCTTTGCGTTGTAATGTATAGGGTCGAACTCCAGCTCAAAACCAGCGTCCATCATCTCTATATGACACTATGTCAGCTGACGCATGAAATGCTTGACACCTGAATGAGAAAAACCTTCTGTTTAACCATCAACATACAGGAATAGAAACCATAAACACAATGTCAACAGGTTCAAACTAAAATATCAGTCCAACCGATTTAAAAAGTAGTTTTAAAGAAGATAAAATCATTACCTTGAGCTCTTGAAACACTCCAAAAAATGTCAAAGGTGCAGAACAGAGATGAACAAGTGCAACATTTCAAGGCCAACAGCTGAATGCCATGAGCGGGGCATTTACTGGTAATATTTATTTCCTCCTCGAGTTATTACTGCGCACAAGAAGATTTCCTCATGCCTGCTAGAAACTAGAGCACTGAATTCAACCAGCTAAACAGGTTTTGCTTCTTTTGTGATGCATGAAACTACTGTATTTTTTCTGTAATAACTATTCTGCACTGAACAACAGGACCCATCATAATTAAAATATATGGCATACAAATAATTTAGAATATGCTCTGACCAAGAAGTAATATGAGCCACTTTATCAAATTATTCTTACATGAGGTATCGATAAACATAACTCAATGGTCTGTTCCACTTTTGATGAGAGGAATTTCTATGCATGTATGGATGTATGTACATACCATGCAAATCATGCATTTGAATTTTTTATTTTTTTTCCAAAGTACTTTTTTATTGTTATCATGTTCTTGCGTTTTATTGTTAGTAAGCTATATCTTAACCAAAATCCAAATAATCCAACTGCATCTTGACTGAGATAAATTGGAATGCACGATGAGAAAAATTGATTTTTGAAATATATATCCCAATACATAGATCCCAACAGCCTTCTTATTAAATTTGGCAGGAAACTTGACAGTTGGACTGGTTATGTAAAATGTCATGGAGATATATCTAAAACTCCCCCCCTCCCCAAATTGTTCTTTGGGACAATAGGAACCTTGACCTCATGAAATACCAGCAATCAGAACTTCTTTATGTCCTTGTGCTAAACCGAAAGAACTCGGCCCATTGTGTGTGTGTGTGTGTGTGTGTTTTTTTTTTTTTTTAGTTTACTTGTAAACACAATTTAAACACCCACATTGTTCAACAGAGTATAGCCCGTTTAGCAGGGATGCACCATCCAAAAATATATAAAATAGAATAAAATATTGAAACACCACTTCAGACCATTCACTTGTTGTATTTGTATTTCCATCCAATTAAAAACCAAGGTATAATCTGGAGCGCATAAACTCTTCATTATACTGCAGATAGGGAATATTAGGTCATAATGATCTTCCATGGGTCTTATATATTAAAAAAAAAGAATATTTCTAGAAAAGAGAGGTTAGAGCAATGCAAATAAAATACAAACGAGAAAGCAGCATGATATTATGGACTCTATATATATATATATATATAGACAGTCTACAAATGACTGTCTATTGCTTGAATGGGATTCCTCTAGTCTCGTCTACAAACCAGATCTCTCCGGTTAACATTCAACTTACATAACTTATTCAAACCACTCGATCTAGCAGCATTTCTTGGTGCTCGTGAACCAATTTCAGTCCGGTGAGGCTTTATGGTTGTTGTTTTTTTGTTTGTTTTTTTTTCAATGAATATTATCTCTACAATTTCACAGATGCCTAATCAGACAGATTTATGACAAAAAAGTGTCACTTGACATTGATTCAATCATGGGGAAAAAAATATCAAATTGCATCAATTTCTTACATATCAAAGCAATGGCAAAATGAAACCAGAGAGCAAATTGCGAAGCCATATGGAAAGTTACTGAACTGTTCTACATAAAAGATTTTCATGCATTACAGCATGAAAACCTTAACGTTTCAAAGCGTTTTTTCTGTCTCATTTCCCCATTGAAGGTCCTTTATGCAAGTTTTGGTTGCTCAGAAAGATCTAAATACTGGCCCTGATCTTTAAAGCTATGCAAAAAAGATGTTTCAAGACTAAATCAAAAGGTCAAAATGGAAGCAAAAACAAAACAACAAGCTATTTCCATCAACTAAGAAAAGTAGTTATGATTACACACTCCTTCCCATTATGGGCATCTTGGTAAAAGTCTTCTTTATAAAAGAAACAAAATCCTAGTATATACAGTTTTTTACACTGAAGTAAACATAGTTCCTGGATTCAGGAGGCACGGAAAACAAGGTGTGTGGAGCTCTGAGCCTGCTTCCTGTGCCTTCCCAGAGTCCTCTTCACCTGGAGTCCGAGTCACTGGTGTCAGACGAGGAGGAGGCGGAGGATGAAGAAGAAGAGTCTGAGCTGGAGCTGCTGGCGCTGAGACGTGACGCCATGGCATGAGGCTCCGCGCCGCTGGGCTTCTCTGCTGGAAGATTAAAACAAAACCGGTTTACACTCGTGAAGGAAACTGGTTTTGCAGGTGTAACCCAGCAAGGCTTGACAACAGTGAGATTAGCTGTTGACTTGGGTGGGTATATTGTTCAGAAAAAATGACAACAATGAAAAAAATGTTTGAACAGGCTACTGAAAGTAGGTTTTGTATTTTTAAACTAGACAAATGACCTACATTCAGGTTTATAATAGATTAGAACACAAGAAAAATTTACATTATAAATTTTATAAACGCCTACAGTATGTATAGATTATACAATCGGTTTGCACCTTGACTGTAATTCAATATTATATTGAAGAATTTGTAGGGCTAAATGATTTAAAAAAAATAAAATAAAAAAAAACTAAATTTAATTGCAACTGATCTAATATAAGGTAAATAAATAAATGTGATTGTGATTTAAAATGTGATTTGGAAAACAACAGTTATATATTAATATGACTATAATAACAATTATTATTATTGTTGTTGTTGGCAAATAAATTATAAAACTGGTATAAAAACAAATGATTAAACCAAAAAGGAAATTACTATTGCACTACTGTATGCAATTTATTTTTTATTATTATTATTAATTTATATTTTTAATCTTTTCAATAATATATATTA
>JAUMHG010000060.1:18979092-18994234 GCA_032359395.1 Enteromius anoplus | reverse complement strand
TTTGGAGCGGTTATTATTCGAAAAGAACGAACCTGTAAATGTCTCAACTGACCAATCAGAATCAAGCATTCCAGAGAAATATTGTATGACTATAAATAGACACATGTAACCATTTTCAAAATATATGCTGTATGTGTATGTACTTATATATACATAATAAACACATACACAGTATACAAATTATGTTAGCAAAAACGTTTATTCTGGATCCAATTAATCTTACTGAATTGTTTTTCATTAATATTTTCCATAGAAGAGAATTGCTAGTACACTTGCATGAGATGAAGATTTTAGAAAGATCCAGATTCCGACTGGTGTCATTAACCGAATTCTCTCTTTTGTCACTACTTCCATAGAGTCTGACTTGACAGAAATACCATTCAGTTATATATTTATATTTCCCTAGAAATGTTACTAAAGTAAAATGGGCTGCAAAAAACGAAGGTAAAAACCTAGGTACAAATGATGAATGTGTACACAGACAGTCTTTATTGTAAAAGAGGTAGAGAATACAGGTGTTTCACTGTACAGAGAAAAGACAGCACTGTTGATATACTCATTCAAACAGTAAATAAAGACAGCAAACACACTTCATTCATGTAACTGATACATACACCAACCCAGTAAAAAATAGAAACGCACACACACACGAAAAGCAAACAAACAAACAAACAATCTTTGGATTTTTCTCTATTGCCCCCTTCACCCAAGCCAATTCGATCTGAGCTTTGAATAAACAATATAGAGCAGTGATATCAATAATATAATAATATAATGAAGCAGTCTTAATGCGGTTTAAAAAGTTCCCCTTTCAACACCCAGATATTGCAGTATCAAATAGTGTAAGTTGTAATGTAGTAGAAAGTGATGATAAAACTAAAATAAAACATGTGACGGCAACTAAGCGCCATAAACGTATCCAACTCTTCATCCAAATGGAGAATAGGGCCTTATTCATGAAACAAAAGCTTAACAAATGCGTAAATGAAAACTTTTTATGTAAATTGGCATCTAAGCTAGCAGTTTCACTAACACTATGTATATTATTATATATGTGTTTTATATACCTACGTATGCATAAACTGTGACAAATGTAAATTAACTTTACACATGTTTAGGTGTGTGATATTTTGACAGAAATCTGGTCTAATCACACTGAACTGAACGCCAAAAAAACGCCAAGAAAGCGCTTTTAAAACGCTTCTTATAAACAATTCGCCTAGTGGTTCATGAACGAGGCCCGTTCTTATGTAAATTACCGTATTGAATGGAATACGACAGTTGTCATAAGAATAGCTTTATGAGCGGTTTACATGGAAAATCTCTGCTCGTGTTTCATGAACGAGGCTCAGTGTCAAATCTGACAAAGAGCTTCTAAAAACAAAACAAATGCGAAAAACTTAAACTGCATTTGGGTAGAAGAGTGACCATCATTCGTTCGTCATTCTGAGCGGGACGCCAGCAGACGGAGCTCATCAGTCCGAGTTGTCGGAGTGATCACTGACGGGTGAAGTGGCGGAGGGTGGCGTGTTCTGCTCCTGCCAGTTGCCATTAGTCTGTCGACACACACAAAACTACTGTTATAACCAGAAAAACACAAGTCGTCCTTTACAGAAATCTCTTAACACAAAAATAGTAGCATGCATGCCTAAAATTAAGGCATATTCACAGTGAGTAAAAACATGCATATTTAAATATTTACAATGATCTGGCTTAAACTTATGGTTGATCTGTATAGTGGATTTTACTGAAAGTAACACAGTAGCATTCATCTTATATATTGCCGTATATATATATATATATATATATACTGGTTTCACTGCATAAGCTAGATTGTAAATGCAATGCTTTCTTCTAATAATAAATGAAAAGTTATTTTGTACAACAAACACATTTATAATTTTATCACTAATAAAAGAACACTATTATTAATATATAAATATATTCCAATTACATGCAATTATATATATATATATATGTACATACACACACTAACAGATACTAATATTTGAAACATTTAGAACATGCTATATTTTTATTACTAACATTTATATTATATATTATAACTTACATTACTACTAATATATTACCATTATACTGCAATTTTACATCTACTTAAACTTAGATAATTTACATTTTTAACAACACACATTTTATAACATTAACAACTTAAACCTTTATATAGATTTTTTTATTATTTATTTATTTATTACTGTTTATTGTTTCTATTAATGATAATAAACCACTATTATTATCATCATTATACAAGACATACTCATATTGCACAATTAAAACGATTAGTTCACCCAAACATTTACTCACTCTGGTAGTTTCAAACCTGTATGAATGTCTTTGTTCAGCCGAAAACACAAAGGAAGATATTTTAAAGAAAGTTTGTAACCAGGCTGTTTTGGGTCACTATCGACTTGGAAGTCAATGGTGGCTAAAACTAACGTTCTTCAAAATATCTTCCTTCAGGTTTGGAACTACTTGAAGGTGAGTAAATGATGACAGACTTTTATTTATTAATAGTATAATAATATTATTAATAGATAACAAAATTATTTTTAACGTTCATACAGCACCTTATTTACTATTTAATAAATGTAACACTATTTACTACTTAAATAGGTTCTATTTTGTAAGTGAGACCACGTATGTGCAATGCCTTTGTGTCTCATAAAAATTAATGTGCCACTCATCACTCTTGATATGAAAAGGCCTTAATTATAATCAGCAGAGCATGTGAATTCTTGCAAAACAGTATGACTGAGTAAAGATCACAGTGAAGTCACTTAAAAAGCAAGACTGATAGTTGGCAGACACAAGCATGCACGTGATGAGCTCCTCACCCGGCTCTCTCTGGTACTATAGAGTCTTTCTGAGAAGCGTGATTGAGCGTCCTACCAGAGAGAGAGAGGAAAAGGACATTTAGGCAAAGCAAACACACAAAACCACATCGTTCCCTCTCTGAACCAGTGAGATCCAAACACATGCACAGAGATGATGACATGCAGCGGGCCGAAGGAATGCTGATTGAGTTCGAGAGAGTCGTACCTGAGCCCCCATGTGATAGGGAGGCTCTCCGTTCATTGGAGGAACTCCTAGGAAGCAGTCAGCTGACCCCGACAGCGAGAACGACCCTGAGCCTGAAAGAATGAGAGGTAGTCATGTTTTCTGTTGATTAAGAGGGTTTTTGCGCTGTGATACCAGAAGTATAAAAAGCTTTTCTATGTAAAAAAATAAATAAACCTATACATACATTTTATCCTAAATAGAGCCTTACAAAGTAATTCAAATGCACACGTCAATTAATAGAGTAAAACACAAAAGAAGAAGCTATTTTAATTTAGGAAACATATTACATTGTTATATACACTACTGCTTAGTTTGACACAAGGATGCACTAAATTGATCCAAAGTGACAGTAAAGTCATTTATAATTTAGCTTTGCATCATGAGAACAAGGGACATTTGAAAAAAAACAAAAACAAATAAACAGTTATTTTAAATTGTTAAAAAAACGGTTATATATTTATAACATCAGTGGTTTCCAATGATTAACCGCAATTAATCAAATCCAAAATAAATGTCTTTGTTTGCATGATGTACTGTGTATATTTGATATGCTTATATTAAAGACATTTATTTATGATATAAATTAAATGAATACAAATATAGACGTGAATATTTTCTAAATGTATACACGTATGTATGTATGTGTATTTATATATAAATACTAAGTATCCAAAGAACACACACATTTATTATTGCAAACAAAACAGCTATTTTGTATGCGATTAATCACGGCCAGTCATGTGACAGCACCGATTATATAGTTAAACATCTAAATATGTATATATATATATATATAATCCCTTTACAACTGAAATAGTTGCACAATATCGATTTTGCAAATATATAATTGATTTGACCAATTCATCTCAGTCAATCAAATTTAATGATTTAATTCAAATCTGATTTAAAACATTTTTTGTTAGCATTATCTCTGCTGTAGCAAACTATATGTAAGTCAATGCTGCGGTTTCCCAATATTTAACAAATATGTCACTCGGGACTTTTACGAATCTCCCAAACTAGTGTGAAAATGCCCAGTTAGAGCCGAGACTAACCAGTGGAGTTTGGAGTGTGGGGTGATTCCTCGCTCTGTGTCGCCCCTAAGGCCGTCTTCATGGCATACAGATTGGCCTCTTCCTGGAACTTCCCAATGTTCTTCTTATAGCGAATCCTCTTGTTGCCAAACCAGTTGGACACCTGTCACGATTTCAGAGCCAAAATGAAACTGATCTGTCTCTGATGACCGGACGCTCCCGTAGTGGACTGAGAGCCAGGCTCCTCTCAAATGCTCAGAAAAAAAAATAACAAGCCTAATAGATAGAGAAAATAAATCCGACAGAGGAGCTTGTACCTGAGACACAGTGATACTGCACTGCTTGGCCAGCTCTTCTTTGGCCTCCTCGCTCGGGTAGGGGTTCGAGAGATGTGAATAGAAATACTCGTTCAGGACCTCTGTGGCCTGTTTGCTAAAATTACGCCGTTTACGCCTGACAAAGCAAGAAAACGTCATATTAATAAAAAAATCAACATCTGCATGAAGAACAAGAATCCAAGACTTTTAACAGTAAAGAATATTAAAGAGTAACTTGAAGGAAAAACAATGTGTACGTTCTGCCAAATGTCTTCAGATTCTTAAATCAAGACACATTTACTGGAGAAGAAAAATGGCATGAGATAAGAAGTTTTGTTTTTTATTTTACAAAATGAATGAGTTTATAACTAAAAAAATGAACACATATGCGGGTATATCCATCCTCTAACACACACATATATATTTTTTAATACATAAACTTTTATTTTGATGCGATTAATTGTGATTTATCATTTTGCAGTTTGTATATTTGTATTGGAAAACAAAATGCCAATATGTAATATCCCAAAGTGCATATTAGTCCCACCTGGCATCCAGAAAGCGTGAGCGTAGGATCATGACCGCTTCACAGGTGCTCTGCTTGAGCTGCGTCTGTATGGAGCTGAACTTGCGGTGGATGATGGCCACCATGCGCTCGATCTCACGCGGAGACACGGGCCGGGTGCGAGACTGCTCCCTCAGCAGGTTCATAACATGGGTAGTGAACTCACTGCAGGCCTGGAAACAGCGATGAGGTTAGAAAGCAGCTCCTTTCTGTCGGAGGAGACTCAGAACTTTTGTCTTCCTATGTCAGACACACATTTTAGTCCTCACTTAAAGACGAAGACTGGGTAAACAACAGATCAAGATTTATTTCAAGCTCAATAGAGTGCAACAGTCAGGTTCCAGAAGTACGAATACATTCATTTTCTTCACAGAACAACTAATTTTAAGCAATAACTCAATAAGCATTATTAAACAGTGGTATATGCTTTGGTTGATTCAAACGATTTTTTACTAAAATCCTGTTCAAAGTGGAATTAATCATGCAAAAATAAAAAATCTCCACTAATCAGACACCGAAACAAGCAAAAGATCTCTTTAGCACCCATCCACTCCCATGAAGCACTGCAAGTGTCCTAATCAAGTCAGTCTTCCTATGATCTCTAACTATTGAAATACTTGTATGCATCATTTATTAAATTAATATACAGTTTCATTTAATTTTATCAACGTCTCTAAAATGAATAGTTCTTTATTATATCATTCACAGGGCTTCATGGGAAGTAGTTCTTTTCCTCATTGAAGTGGTTAATCTTAGAAAAGTGGGCGTGCACTGCTGCACTCTATTATTGTGATGCAGGATTCTGGACCAATGAGATTTTCGCTGTGGGCGTGGCTACCCAGCACAATGGCAGCGATATGTACCTGCTCATATTTTTCCAGCTCTGTGTGGTAAATGTTCCGAATTTGGCTCAACTTGCTTTTATAGTCGGAGTGCTCCAGTGAGCTGTCAGGTGACATCCCGCCAGAGCTGGTCGCGGCAGAGACCGCGGCAGCAGCTCCGCCCCCCTTCTCTGGACCGGCCACACCTTCGGCCAACAGCATGTTGTCCAATCGCACAAGCTGTGGGTCTGGAGGCTCCTCCTCCTGAGCATTTCTCATGGAAAGACCTGCAAAAAATAAAAGAGTCATCCATCCACAGCTTTGTATTGTTACAATGTCATTAAACGACCATTGTGTATTGTTTTATGTGCTGCCTGCAACATATATATATGCATATATATATTATTTGCTGTATTAAACGTTTTACGAAAACAACAGATTCACATTTTTGTATCCCTGCTCACTAACCGATCGTGCATTATGGGTAATTACATTTTTCCATGTTTCTTCTCTCACCACATCCCTTTTCCTATGTATCATGATTCAAAAATAAAAACTACTCCTTTAATATTTGCCACATTATGTTTAAATTTAATAATATTAACCCCTTAACTGTCACCCCCATTTTCGGGAAAACACATGAAAAAGTACTATACAAGCTTAAAAAGATGTAATTCAGGACATATATTAAAAAAAAATGTAGGTGTCCCGTATTCGGAACGGTGACAGTTAAGGGGTTAACAACATACATAATGTTATAATAATATAAAAACCTTTTACAGAGTGTAATAACTGAAATAAATGAAATACCCAATTATTTATCTGTGCTGAAAACTAAACCCCTTTTCAAGGGTGTCAACACTACATCAATTTTCTCAGAGGAGAAGCAATATCACAATGCAAATTTATTTTATACTGTAATGGCAGTCAACGACCTACAAGATAATTATATATTTGAATTAATTTAAATTTATTTCCCGGAGCAACACAAGGTTAAGTGCTTCCGTCAAGGGTAGGACGACTCATTTTGACAGTTCCTGTGTCATCACTGCTTAATATTGCAGTCACCCTAATTACTGCTTTATTCTGTTACACATAGACATTTTCATTTATACACTTTACAAAATGTTTCAAGACAGCACTGTGCAATAAACAGTTAATAGCACAGGGCAGTACTGTATGATTGATGGCACACAGCATGCCAAACCACGGAAATTAAAAGACTCCATTAGGCACAATGCCATTTAATTACTAGCCATCACAGTAAACATTTCTGTCCTTTTATGGCACTTCCTAAATTTAGTCTTCATACAAACCAAAGACATTGCACAATTATTAATAGTTAAACTCTTGCATAAAAAAATTAAAAGGTTTGTGTTGATAGTGGACAGTTATTTACCTTCTCAAACTAGCCAATTATGACTTTTATGTTGTACTGACAACCTAATGCATGAAAATGTGCCCGTGCATGCAAAATAGGGTTTGAGATAATATCACTAAAAGATTATTTTTCATTTGTTATTCAGGAACTGCACATGTGGTTAAAACCAGAAACCGGTTATTGGTGTGCTTATTGTGCTACTTTAAAAATGTAAATGCATGCAAATAATTTTGAATAATATTAGTGAAAATAACAAGGTCAGAGACTGTTTTTCTTTTTTAAGATTAAAAAAAGCTATTATTTGAGAGCAACTTCATTTTTCAAAAAGTCAAACCCGGTCAAACCCGTCATCATCATGCTTTTGTTGAGTAACATGTCCTGTTTAACGTTCAAATCATGCAAAAAAAAACCATGCAAACGACAGGGTTCGGGAATATATTTATGAACTAGAATAAAATACAAATGATTATTAATGAATAAATGTTACAATTGTTGTACACTCTCTGGCTTTGTTCTTGCAGAACATGGCGCCTGTGCCGAATCCAATGCGAACTTTTAAACCAATTACAAAGTTGCAGCTGTGATATTTACCACTTCTAAAACAAAATGCATACCAGTTACTCACCGGTTTTCTCTTTAATTTCGCACAGGACGCTGAATAAAGCCGGTTTCATCCGATGACAGTTTAAAGCGTGTTTTCTGTGACAAAATAACAAGTCAGTTAGCTAACATTAGCCTCTTAGCTACCGATGTAACAGTGACAGCAAAGACTCGCGTTAAATATAACATTAAAGTTGTTGTTACTGGTGAAAATAAAATATGTCACAACCTCCCTTTATATATAAATTGTTTTCTTTCTTTTCTTCTTTTTTTACCATATAAATATTTAATTACACAATTCGATTCTCCTGACACATTAGCCTTTAACCTTAGCTTTTAGGCAGTGATTTGTGTTTTAGTGAAATGAATAAAGCTACACATGTAACAAGATAAATAAAAAATGATTTATGTGCTTCTAATAGCGATTTATTATTTTCCAACTTATACATAGCAAAATCAAAGAAAAAGAGTTTGTTTGGAGTCAAGTAAAACGTAAACAATAGCAGCTAACGTAAAGCCCGTGAACTTCAGCACACATTCTAATAACGTTAATTGTTTTAACAGTAATAGCATTTTGCATTTTGGGTCTTGTTAAATCAAATAAAAGTGTATTTGAGTGGGTTAAAGGCGAAGTAATGTCATTAAAAGGGTTAGGTAATAGATTATACTATGTTTAAGCATACCCTTGTCTCACGCGACCGTTAGCTCAATGCTAAACTTCTAAGTTTTCAAAGAAATAATTTTAAATGACTCACTTTGCTTGAGCTTCGTCTAAACTTTGGTCGGTAATCGTCATGATCTGTTGCAAGATATCTCCAATGTCTCGGCGGTTGTCGTGACCATTTTCGGTGCCTTCGAGGCCCGCGGGGTCTCCTTCGGGGCGGTGTTGAGAAGGCTGGTGCACCGGGTTAAGGGGACGCATTCCCGGGTGCAGGTTCAACCCGAGACCGCGGCTTGCGCTCGGCCCGTTGCCTGTGATGGGCTGCTGCGGCTGCAACATCCTGAGCTCTACATTAATCTGGATGAGTGTGTGTGACTGTGTGTGTGTGTGTGTGTGTGTGTGTGTCTGTGTCCATGCATCACCACGATGGAGTCCCCTAGCGATTGACACATAGAAAAACGTGCCCTTGCATGGAAATAGACATTCTGTAAACGCAAAAGTCAAGATATTGAGACCACGACCGTCTATTGGCAAGGGTCAAAAACGATATGAAAAAACACAGAGATGAAATTAAATGGAACCACATCAAACCAACTGAAACGTGGATTCATGCTTCTAGGACAATGTAGCCTGAATGCACAAGAAGTTAAGGCTTTTTGTGAAGCTAAATCTCACAAAACATGAATGTTCATGTTCTAAAATCAAAGGAAAAACAAAATAAATAAATGAAAACTAAATATAAATGTGAGTATGATTTAATTTACGGCCAATTAAATAGGAACAAAAAAAAATATATATATACATTTTATTACGATAATGATATGATGTTAATGAACTATACGTGGAATTAATGTTTTAAATGGAAATGTTTGAAACTGGCTTAATTACACTTGAAATAATTAAGAACAAATTCTAAAAGAATCCTTTTACAATAAGTGTGTTAATTTTCTTATTTATTTATTTGTTTGTTTTATGGGTGAAACATGAACTCTTGTGAAATTTGTGAGATTCTCATGTTATTCACTTTTTTATTAAGGCACTTCTGAATTATGAAATGTGATATTCTTGCATGCACTGAGTTGCTCAACATAGGCAGAATTCCTTTTTTGCAAGTGCATAGTTTACGTGTCATCATGTCACAGCCTGAAGGCTTTAGGTCTGCAGTGTAATCAACAGCGGGAGAAACTAGACATGTTTCTTGGTGCTAAATAGAACATGAATGCATCTTATTTTAAATTCTAGACGCTTGATCATCTTCTCCTTTATGCTCAAGTCTTACTCTACATCACCAAGTCTAACTTCTCGTTTTGCTGGTAGTCAACAGGAAATCTGCAAAACCACAGACTGTTAAACAAACAGGCCGCTAGTTTCAACATGCAAGACTTTCAGAGCTGTTGAGCGTCAGCACACCTTTCCCTTCGTATGATTATAAAAAAGCTTCGCATTTGAATAAGAGTGGGTTTAAAGGGAGCAGTCTGCATCATGCACTTCTATACTACATTTCTATACGTGAATCTATTCCTCTAGTTAAACTGAAAGGGGCCAGATAAATAGGGGTGGATCAGGGCCATAAGAGAGGAACAGGAAGAGACAGAGCAAGCAGACTGTGAAGCGGTGAAGTTGTCGATGCATCGTGTCAGCTTTTAGCTCTTTTCAGATTCGTTTGTGAGAAACACTCAGAGTTTAGTCGAGATATGTGGGAGTTAATGCATGTTCGTACAGGGAGGTGAGATGCATGTGGGCTTTACTTGACATTCCGCTGAGAGGACCCCATTTTACTCGTCTAAGGTTGAGAAGGTAAGCAGGGCCGTAAAATGTCACCCACTATCGAAATCGGACTCAAAATAAGTTCAGTTACATATTAGAACTATATAACTGTTTTGTGAATTTGATCTAAGATTCATTGTCATATGTCTACCGCAGACTATGTTTCGATTGCTAGATTAAAAGAGGCTTTATAAATGATAAATATACTTTAGATATGCTGATTACATGCATGACTGTTCAGTGTCTCGACTTGTTCAATATATGGAAATGAGGGATGTCTAACTTCATACTTTTTATAGGCTCTCATATTTTCTTCCACCTAAAGCTCAGCAGAAGCTACTATGAACTGCTCAGAGGTCAAAGTTGAAACCTCGGCGGACGAGCAGTTGGAACCTCTTCTCATTCTGGAAGAGGGGGATGAACCTTCGGATGTGATAAACAACATCGAGAGAGGAAGGACCGTACTGAGAGTTAGGACGACTGATGAAAACACAAAAGATGACATTACAGAAGCCACAGAGGGAAGTTCACATGATCACAACAATGTCCAAGTAGGAAAAGGTGAAAGTGAAGCAATGCAGGCAGAAATAGATGAGGAGCGGAATGTAACTTTGGAAAGTCAACAAGAAGAGAAGGCGGAAGATCACGCGGGGCAGGAAAATATTGAGAAAACGGACAAGGGATCATCGGACGGGACGGCTGCGGGAACAGAGAAGATGCTCCAAGCAGAGAGTCAAGACAAACCAAACGCTCAAGGAGAAGTAAAACTACGGCCCAAAGACAGACTGAGCCCTGGCGATGCAAAGCTAACGGTAACGTTTAATAATTACGCAAAAAATTGATTGTGTGACTAATTGCATTGAGAAGACACCATGAAATGGCTTGACAAGTGAAGTTTTTTTTTTCCTGCATTGATGTATTTCCTATTGAATCACTAAGTGGGTGGGTCCTTTGCAGTTCTTGTGTTTTTTGGTTTTAAGCCAATAGGTTTTAGTTACAGCTCCTAAATTGTAATTCTAGATATTTGAATAATTTTACTATAATAAATAATAATTCATTTTTTATTATTTCATTATTTATTATATTAACATATAGACTACTTTTGTAAAGGTTTGGTGCTGGTGTTTAATGTTTCTAAAAAAAAGTAAAAACTGTCATCAAAATGTATCAATTTATTATTAGTAGTAATTTATTCCTGTGATTTGCTGCATCCAGGCATTTTTGATTGGTCGCAAGGTTCACATGGTCAGCTCTTCGTGCTTCTAATATGAAGAAGAAACATTTCTCCTTATTATCAGTGTAGAAATCAGTTGTACTGCTTTATATTTTTAAAGAAAAAGTGATACAGGGTTCTTTAATAAATTTACATTTTTTAATTATTTTAATGCACCCTGAATATAAGTATTAATAAAATAATAATTAAAAAACAATTATTTTAAGCTAACAGCCATGGTCTCATTTTTTATTTTTTTTGAAAGCTTCACATAATGACACAGACTGTTTCTTTAGTTGTCATTGGATTAGAAAGCATTTGAGTTTTCTTCAGAATTTTTAATATCTCAAGAAATGTTATTTTAAAAGATAAAAGATAAAAATACAAAAGTTTTAACCCTGAACTGACACATCCCATTATTTATTAAAAATGTAAAATCATTATGAAGTGTACACCACTTCTGTAATATTTCTAATATTTGTTATATATATTTATATATATAATATTCTTCTGTAAATACAGAATATATATATACTTTGGTTTTGTCCTTGCAATCTAGACTCTTATGGATAGACTCTTTTGATTTAAAGGGAAAGTGACAATTATGTCACCATTTATTCAACCTTGCATCATTTCAAACCTGTATGAGCTTCTTTCGTCTGTTGAACATTAAAGAAAATACACTTTAAAGGATATTATTTACCAAACAGTTGGTGGAGGCCAAAAAATACTGTCAGTGGCTGCCATCAACTGTTTGGTTGCCAACGTTCTTCAACATATCTTCTTTTGTGCTCAGGTAAAGAAAGAAGCTCATACAGGTTTGGAAAAACATGATAGGTGAAACGTTTGGATGTGATGATGATGTGCCCAGGTTCAGAGGATATCTCCAGATTTCCCAGAAGCTTTGTGTGAGCTGTTGTTCGCGTTACAAGAGGGCCGGCGGCTCAATGACCAGCGCTGCTCGTTTCGTCTGGAGCACCGAAGGAGATGTTATTCAGAGCCCAGCACGCCTCGCCACAGCCAGAGAGGTGAAGACACACAAACAATTCCTCACAATAATCACAGACAATAACACCACCGGAGCTGGGAAGTAACCCCCTACATTTCATCAGATTCCAAAAAATAAACACTTTTAATTACAGTAAGTTACATTTTAAAATACTCATAATCAGACTGACTACACAGTGGCAATAAATTACTCATTTAATAATAATTCATTTATTCTGCTTAAATTTTATTTTTCGTCTTTAAAATTTTCCTTTCTAAAAAAGCCAGTTTTGTGGACATTAGCAGATTAGTCAGGTGGTGACGCCTCGTTTCACACAAAAATACTTTTAGGTTTATGAAAGGTTTCAGTGTTGCATCAACGACTGATGAATACATCTATTCAATTTCACATATTCACATTATTTTTTATTTACATTCTAATGCAGGTATTTCAAAACGTTTTGTCATCTAAACCTGATTCACCAAATATATTTCCATTTTGAAATAAATATTTCAACAACAACTTATCACATCTGCATGTTCATGGTTTTTTGATGTTGATTAATGGTCACATGTTATGCTGGTCTCTTAATGAGCTGCCCGGAGGCATTGCAAATATGGACTTTCCTTGAAAGGGACTTTGCATTAAAATAATTTATTTACATCCCCCTGCAGTTCCTATAACAAACCCTAGTTTGGGAAGCCCGGATGTAATATAATGTTTAATGCACTTCGTTTTGTAAATTATAATGAATGGAACTGTGATTTTACATCAGTGTGGTACAATACAATCAATATTTGAATCAATATAATAAACAAGTTAAATCAAAAGTAATCTGATTATATTACATGTGATTATGTAATCTATACCCAGCTCTGAACGCGACAGACAGGGCTCTCATGAAGCGTGTCTTTCCACACAGTGGTGTTCTCCTCCATGACGTCTCTGCAGAAGGAAGAGTTCTTCGATCTGCTGGCGTCCTCTCAGGGTCGTCGACTGGATGACCAGCGAGCAGAGCTCCAGAACGTTCCCTCCGCCCCTCCACCTCCGCTACCCAAAGCCAAGCAGAGGAAGAGCAGCTGGAAGATCCCAGAGGTCCCCCGGGCCGTTCCCACGCAAACACCCAAAGAGGACTTCTACAACATGATCGTCAACTCACAAGTGAGTGCTGCTGAGATGCTGTTTAGACACAATCAGCCTAGTCTGTGACTGGAATATTTGTCTTTGTCAACGAAAACTTTTCTTTTTCTTTTCTTTTTTTTTTTTTTGCTAACTTTTCTTAACACAGGAGTTTTCAAACTTGTTGATGCCAAGGGCCCCGAATATGATGATCCTCTTATTAGGGCAGCTTTACAGATAAACTGAAAAAAAAAAAAAATTGTAAACATGATTTAAATGAATTAAATGAATTAATTTAGTTAACTTAATTATTAGTTAGTTTAGTGTTTATTTCTTGCCATCAACAAAAAAGGCACAAAAAGACCGTAATGATTTTACTTAAATATTAATACTTATCATTTCTGGTCAGTAATATCAAACTAGTCAAGGTTTTTTATCATTTTTAAACTCATTATAATTACGATGGTGATTAATATTATCATATTAACATGTTTATGATTAATGTAATGTATAGTCAGTAATGTCAAATTGGTTAGAGCAAATGTTTTTTATTTCTAAAATTAACAAATTATTGTTATTATTATTTTATTATTATTATTTTATTATAACCAATATAATAATTTTAGTTGTTATTATTATTATTATTATTAATCATTAATTTTGAAATGTTCATGATTATTACAATAATTTATGGCTAGTAATGTCAAATCTGTTAATGTTTTTGAATTCTACAATTATTATTGCATTAACATTTTAATACTACTACAACTATTGCTCTTACTACTACTACTTATAATAATAATTGATATTATTATTATTATTATTATTATTATGTATAATATTAAAAGGCATTTTTGTTTCTTTCTCTTTTTTTTTTTTAATTACAAAACATTTAAAATGAGTACAATCATTTCTGGTCAGAAATGTCAAATTGGTAAAGGTTAATTTTATTATTATTATGAATAGAATTCTTTTTAATATATTTTGCCAGGCTCAGGGGCGGCTGGAGGAGCAGCGCAGTGCAGCTCCAGGACCGATGGACGATGAAGATTTCTTTTCTTTGTTGCTGAAGGTTCAGGGAGGAAGAATGGATGAACAGAGAACGGAGCTCAAGCCTGTTTATTAATAGATGCTATGATGAGCTGAGAATCAAACGGAAGGTTCCTCCTTTACAGGGTCTGTGTGAGTTTATCCTGTCTAAATAACTAGAAAGATCAGACTATAAGTATACGAACACTTGCACTACTTCTCAACATTGCTACAATCACTGCGCTTGCTAAAGGTCATTTGAAGGATCTCTGCCTCTTTCTGTTATCTACATGCTAAAATAAGGAAATAAATGTTTAATTGTGCATTATAATGTTTACATTTATTATGAAAATTTATGTAAACTCGATTTAAGTTACTGTCTTACATCCCAGATTCAGTCACTAGATGGCGACAGAGACTAAGAATTTTACTTGAATGAGACAACCGCACTGCAAAAAATTAATTATAAACAAATATATATATATATATATATATATATATAAATAATATTTTTTTTGCAGTGTGGTATGTATATAAATATATATAAACACATTAAAATAATATTATAT
>JAUMHG010000060.1:18964237-18976901 GCA_032359395.1 Enteromius anoplus | reverse complement strand
ATATGGAGAAGAGGAGGGGTCCAAGTACTGATCCCTGAGGGACCCCAGTGACCAGACGATGTGATTTAGAAACCTCTATATTAGTGTTATATTAGTATTCTTTACCAACTGTTATAGTAATGATTAGTATTATGAATTTGGTTTAATTTTTATATTTCTAATGTTATTATTTTATTAAAGTTAAGTTATTTATCTTGTTAAATAGTAAATGTATGTTCTGTTGTCATTTTTTCAGTTTTCAGTTTTCTTGTAATTGAACTTAATTTTTATATATATGTATATAATATAAATAAAAGAAATGAAAAGAAAAACAATAATTTAAATTTTTTAATGACATATATATATAGCATAAAAAAATGCATAAAATAATCATATATAAAATAAAATTTTTAAAAAATCACTTAAAACGTAAATTAATAAAAGAACTCTGCAAGGTTTAGCATCGGTCGGCTACTGTAAAGAAAGCGTGGCATTTCTGTTGAAGGTGTGTCTTTAAACTGTGGTCATGGGTCGGCAAATACCATTCACCCGACGCAAATCTTCTTTATCACGTTGACAAGCGTGCGAGATGCATAAGAAAAAAGAGGGAACAAGAACGTAGGCAGCCAAACTGTCTAAGTTTTCTCTGTAGTGTTTATATATGGCATAGTTGCCATAGCAGCAGGTTGGCATGGGTGGCATCTGTGCCTTAAATCAGATTAGAGGAAATGAGAGCTCACATGGCAACTGCTGGTTTCACCAACGCTGCCAACCTGCTTATAATGACTGTGTAATCAGAACAAGATTAAACCCATACTTAACGCTTGTCCCGGCACACATACACACGTACAACTTCATGAGCGCTTTACAACTGTTTTAACATCCACGGGATCAAGACGAGAGCAGCCTCTGAAGATACTGAAGCAGATCCAGATGAAAGCAGTTGGTTCGAGTCTCTTGTGGACGGCAGTAAATCCACCACGGCCATCTGGGAGGCAGCATGACAACATATGCACTTATAATACAGATTTATGATGCCGCATTTTGTCCTATTAAAGTCCATTCACATAATACAATAAAGTGACTCATAATGCAAAAAGCCACACTGCTGCAAACAGCCAAACACAGTGCATTTGGAATATTATAATATTTATTTTATTTGTTAAATCTCCCATTTTTTCCTTTTTGCACATGCAATGCTGTTGTACTGTGATCTGTTCTTTTATAACACAAATTATTAAAAATGCAGGAAAACGTATTTTGTTTTAACCTGAACTTTCTTTTCATCAAAGCATCCTGAAAAATGTATTATTATTATTAAGCAGCACAACAGTTTTCAGCATTGATAACAATAATCAAAAATGTTTTCTTGAGCAGCAAATCAGCATATTAGATTGATTTCTGAAGGATCATGTGACACTGAAGACTGGAGCAATGATGCTGAAAATTCACATAAATATATTACCATTTTAAATTAAATTCAAATGCAAAACTGTCATTTAAAATTATAATAACATTTCAAATGTTTACTGTTTTTATTGTTACCGTTTACTGTTTTTAAATCAAATTCTGGTGAGAATATAGGCACTTTTATATTCATACATCTTTCTCTTTAACCCGAACACTAAATACAGGTCTTGTAATTGTAGCATTTCTGTTGGTCAGACTCTGATTAATCTAATAGAAATGTTTTTCAGGAGTCATTACATGCTTCGCCTTTAGCTTGTTAGACAAAAGATGCCATTTGACTTCCACAAACAATGCATGTGAAAAGCAAAAATGCAACGCTTGCATCCGCTGTCAGCGCAATCAAGAATAATAAGACATTAATGGCTTAGGCCCAGCTGGTTTGCCGATGTCCATTTATCCGGTAATCTTGCTCTGCTGACAGAGCGAAACACCATTTGTGAAGTCCAGAAGAGCTACTGCAAAAGAGTCATGCTAGTGCAAAATTTTTTTTTAAATAGCCAATAGTGGTTAAGCCTGCCCTATCTACTCACTAGTAGCTTTTATAGCCTAGTTTTGTCTTGCAAACAACTCCAACTCAAACTTTGAGGGAAACTTTTAAATAAAAATCGAATGAGATGGCTTCAAAACTCATTAAAAAAACGTAAGAATAACAAACATTTGCAGGTCACAGAGTTTATTTTCTGCAGTAATCTAAAAGGCAATGGAAATTTTTTTGTCGAGGGATCCATTGTGATACTAGTTGGCCTGCACAGCTCTATAGAAAACAACCATCTGGATTCCTAAATGTTCTACATAAACCGAACGCAGGGAATTAGCAGCATCCAAATGAACTTTCCAACACAAAGCATATTTGCTAAGAAACTAGGACACGTCGTCGCAAGGTCTTCGGCCTCTCTAGAGTCAGAAGAACTTCCCCGCAGTCGTAACTTTCACTCGAGTTACTTTTGACTGGGCTAAAGGCTAAAGGCTACTGGAAAGTTTATCCGCATTGCCGTGGCAGATGGTCCAAACGAATGTCTGGCCTCAAGGGCACATCCAGCTGATTAATTATCCACTACAGACTGTGTCATTACTCATAACCGACTTGAGTTAATATCATCCTGTGCTGTCCTGTAATTACGCTGGGAATTCACACTTGGGAACTTGGGATTTATTCTCTGAGCTGCCATTATCAAAACAACCCACCTACACGCCACAATTCAACATCACAGACAGCCAGGTGTGATTATTAGGGAGGATAAAGCGGTATTAAGGCGCAGAATAAACTGGTGTCATTTTGAACAAAATGAGGTCAAACAAGTACAAGTTTGGAGATTGTTTAGGGACATTAAGGCAGTTTGCCACAGCGAACATAGCAAACAAAGTTTGTTCTGGCTAGTAAACGCCTTCATTGGTCAGTGGTGATTATGTAATAGGTGGGTGTGGCTTTGGGGCTCCGCCTTTCATGCTTAACACTGTAAAGCAGTTTGCTTTGAAGCAATCTATTGTTTAGTAACATATGCAAATACATAATACTAATAATATATGTACACAAAAAAAAGATAAAATAAAAATAAAAGATAAAATGAGAACAAAATACATCTGTACAAAGCAATCTAAACTTTTTATAAAACCATAGTAAATAAACACAAACAAATTAAATCATAAACAAAATGCATATAAAAGTAAAAAAATAAACAAAATCAAACATACAATGTACAAATAAAAAGAGCTTATAACAACTTTGCAGTGAGTATATGGGATGCTTTAGGTTAAACTAGGAAAGGTTATGAGGTTTTTTATCCATGCTACAACGGTGTGCTCCAATGCGTCTGTTTTCTGTCAGAGATTTGCCGTCCTTATTAAACGCCTAGAGCGGGTGTAAAGCGGGAGAGGAAGAGGCAGGGGATCAGTGACCCTGGCAGCGGGAGCTAGAGGGAGGTGAAGGCAGTCACAGAGACGCACTAATGAGCTCACTAGTTCTGCCGGACGACCGCCGAGGCCGAAACAGGTACCGATTCGGTGAGAACTAGTCACAATTAGGACTGTGTCTCTGAGCGCATGCACAAGTCTACATGACTGAGGTGTCGCTTCTTGAAGAAGGGATGTGTTTGTTTGTGGCAGGACAGGACATGGGTTTTAGACAGTGTCGTGGCCCATGTTGACCCTGGCCATCTGGCTGGGCCGTAGATGCTGCTCTTGTCCCTGGAGAAAGAGCTAGCAGCTGCCTGCATGTTCTCGCCGGTTGTGCTCAACATGTAGTTGATGTGCATCCAGGGCAAGTGTAGTCTACGGTTTAATTGGACTCATTTAATGAGAGAAGATCAAACTAGGACAAATAATGAGATATAAATAGCATTCCGGAACACAAATATCAATGAGATACTTTCTTTTAACATCCTTTTAAAACCTTTTACTCTTTGATCACAACTTTTCATGGAAAACCGGATATTCTTGGTGTTTTAAATAAGAGTACAATGGAGGTCTACACTAACATTGACAAGTTCCCTCCTCAGTGAATTGATGAGTCATTCAGAAACTGATTGTTCTTATTTAAATATCAACCCCTATTAGGTTCAAACATAAGAATAAACAAAAAACAAACAAAAAACGATTAAAGAAAAAAGAAAGACAAGCTCATAAAACCACACAAATAATAAAAAATAAACAAAATAATAATAAAACCTAATAAATATTTTAAATAAAAAACTAGTCTTTTACATATTCCAATAATGTTTAAATAAATAAAAAATAATTAAATAAAAAACTAAAAATAAATACAACCATACTATGAAACAGTTAAGTCTTCTACACATTCAGATAATGTGTAAATAAAATTAAAAAAATAAATAAATAATTTTATTTAAAAACAATAGGAGTTGTAAACAAACAAACACATAATTGTAGTTAAAATAAAAAAACATAAATAAACTAAAAAATGTAAACTAATAAAAGTAGCTTTAAAAAAAAATTCAACAAATACATAAATAAATAAATATGAATTGCAAACATTTGAAATAATTCTGAGGTAAAAAGGGTCAGAGATAACCAATAAAAAAACAAACAAAAAAACAGTATTCTGTATTTTAACAGTACGGAACGACTGTTCAATTATATTTATATCCAAGTAATGATACATTTAACAAGAAAAAATACTGCATCTTATTAATCAAGCATTAGGTTGCTTATTAGACCTAGTATGTATCATTTGCAAAATCATCATGCCTTTTGATATGATCTACCCTCATGTATCCTTCAAAACCAACAATCTTCACTTAAAATGCCAATTTTATTCGATTAGAATGAAACAAGAGATGTGAGTATTATTCTGTAATCCATCATGCGCCTCCCTAGAGAAAACATGAAGTCCATTACAGTAAGGTAACAGCTTTGGATGCAAACCGGATCTTGTAGACGAGAGAAATCAGAAGAGGGTGCTGGAGAGGTTCGACTTACACGAGATGTGACGTGTCATTTTAAATACGCTTTTACTAGGTTGTCGTGACACTGTCATTGTGCTCCGCCGTGAATTAGGAGACAGTTGGGAAGCTAAAAATAAACGAAGCTGGAGTTGAAAGACATACTCATAAATAAAAAAAGAGCATCAAGATGAATTTGCGCTGTCTGGTGCTCTAGAAAAAAAGTCGCTGTGGTTGTGTCAGACTCCCACTGTCTTTAATCCCTTGTGGAGTTTTGTGTCGCTAAGCACATGAGTTCAAGCCAAAGGAATGCCAGTCTATGACACGAACACACACACACACACACACACACACACACACCAATCACAGACCACATCTCTTGCTTTCAGCATGCATCTGAGATCCTTCAACCCTGTTGGAAACATCCAGGCTCATTTCCTCACAGCTATGCGCTAGTTTTAGCTTGCATGGCCAGTGCTGACTGCTGGGAAGATCAGCATTTCCAAAGGTCATAAAAGATCACATCATGAGACAAGACGTCCTTTGAAGACATGCATTTACAAGCCTCTGTCACAGTCTCGTGAAAAAAAACTAGCAAGTGCTCGAGAAGGCCTGGAAAAATTCTCAGGCATGTGGAAAAGACGTTTTTGCATCTAGAAAATGACATACAGTAAATCTGCGCTCCATAAAGCACATCAAACAAGCATTAAAAACCTATTTCATGTCATTAGAAACCAAAAGCATTGAAAATAATAAATGCAATGGGCGATGCAAGCACCGCAGAATTACTTACTCGCTCTATTATTCATTCGGTGCATAAAACGATAGTCTTGTTGGCTCCGAGCTGCTATTACTGTATGTGTATGAAAGAGTGGGTGGAATAAACGAGTGGGTGGAATAAACTCCACAGTCAGAGATTTCTATTATTTTCTCAAGCCTTTGGAAAGGATGGGTCATCGCTAATGGAAAACCATCATTGGGATTTTGTTCCTGTTTATTCTCCTCTCTATTAGTCATTTGTTCTCGTTGCTGCTGGGAATGAAAGTCTTTCCATAAATGGGGAAAAACAAGTCCTTTTAACTCCTACTAGAAGAGACATTTAGTCTAACACATTCTGCGTAGTTTTAAACAATATTGGAGCAGCTTGTTCTTGATTGAGCAGACACATTAACGAAGAAACAATAAATAAAACTAAGAACTCACAATTCTGACTTCAGAACTCGCAATTGGGACTTTAGAATTCACAACTTATTTTAGAATTTGCTACGCCGATTTTAGAATTCGCAATTATGATTTTAGAATTCGCTATTCTGATTTCAGAATTTGAGATTCTGATTTCAGAACTCGCAATTCTGACTTTAGAACTTGCAATTATGTCTTCATATGTCGCAATTCTGACTTTATATCTCGCAATTCTGATTTCAGATTTTACAACTGATTTTAGAATTTGCCATTCTGATTTTAGAATTTGCCATTTTGGTTTCAGAATTCTCAATTCTGATTTTAGAATTTGCAATTCTGATTTCAGAATTCGCGATTCTGATTTCAGAATTCGCGATTCTGATTTCAGAATTCGCGATTCTGATTTTAGAACTCGCGATTCTGACTTTAGAACTCGCGATTCAGACTTTAGAACTTGCAATTATGTCTTCATATTTTGCAATTCTGGCTTTATATCTCGCAATTCTGACTTTAGAATTTGGAGTTCTGATTTCAGAACTCGCAATTCTGATTTTAGAATTCACAACTGATTTTAGAATTTGCTACTCTGATTTTAGAATTCGCAATTCTGATTTTAAAACTCGCGATTCTGATTTCAAAACTCGCGATTCTGATTTCAGAACTTGCAATTCTGATTTTAGAATTTGCCATTCTGATTTTAGAATTTGCCATTCTGATTTTAGAATTTGCCATTTTGATTTCAGAATGCGCAATTCTGATTTTAGAATTCACAATTTTGATTTCAGAATTCACAATTCTGATTTTAGAACTCGCAATTTATCTTGCTTTAGAACTTGCAATTATGTCTTCATATTTTGCAATTCTGGCTTTATATCTCGCAATTCTGACTTTAGAATTTGCAGTTCTGATTTCAAAACTCGCAATTCTGATTTTAGAATTCACAACTGATTTTAGAATTTGCTACTCTGATTTTTGAATTCACAATTATGATTTCAGAATTAGCGATTCTGATTTTAGAACTCGCGATTTTGATTTTAGAACTCGCGATTCTGATTTTAGAACTCGCGATTCTGATTTCAGAACTCGCGATTCTGACTTTATATCTCGCAATTCTGACTTTAAATCAAGCAATTCTTTGCTTTAATGTCTCAAAACAACAAAAACAAACACAGCGGAAATGCTTTCCCTTAGAAAACTGTGAAGTGGAGAAATTGGTCCATGCTGCAATTTTATTTTATTTTTTTCACTTTTTAAAATTCTTTTAAATTAAAATACTCGCTAGAACACTGAGACAAAGGACGGAGATCATTAGTGAACTACAAAATTCTGTACAAAAGGCTGTACCTCACAATACTAGTCATAATAATTACTATTTACAGTGGGGGGTTTTTTCAGCTTGACAGCCAGATCACTGCAGACCACTTTTGTATGGTAACAAGTCTTTAAAATTCCTCCCCCTGCTCTCCAAAAACAGAAGCATGTGGATTTGAAACAACATGCGGGTTAAAAACAATTAAAAGAGTAAATAATGGCTGAATTTATATTTTTAAGTGAACTACTCCTTTAAACTAAAAAAAAAATTTATTAATTTTCAAAAACAAAAAAAAAAACACATCAAAGGCTTCCCACCGGTCATATGTGATTCACAGATCCCTCATTTGTTGAGCTGGTTCAAAAGAAGCTTCATTAAACATTTACAGTAGCTCAGAGTGGAGGATCTCCACGCAGCTCTGCTCTCTCTGACCTGGGGTTAATTCATCTAATTACTGCACAAAGCATACACATTCACAGCCCGTTTCATCCACACCGATTCTTCACTCTTTCATTTGCCTTTCATTTCCTCCCTTGCTTCAATCTAATGGGTTACATGCCTACCAGCTTGCAACTGTGAATTTAGCACAGATCTAATGCAATTTCACATTATGAAATTGGTGTTCAGGGACTAGTTTTTGCATTTAATATTAATCTAAGCAAGATGGGGTACCGCAATAATCTGCGATCCCTATATGAGATACATGCATAATATGCACATGCATAATTATTTCTGAAACATAGTGTGTGCATATAAAATCGAAAAAACCAAGTCAGCATTATAGAACAATTTCTACATGACACTGAAGACTAGTAATGATAATGAAAATTCAGCTTTGCATCGCAGGAATAAATAACATGTTACAATATATTCAAATAGAAAGCAGCAATTTTAAATTGCAATAATTTGTCAGAATATTACAGTTTTAGTTCATTTTTGATTAAATGAATGCAGCCTTTTCATCAAATTTTTTTTTTAAACTTCCATCTTTAAAACACACACACACACACACATACACAAAAAAGAGAAATGTTCAGTTCAAACCATACAAATTTTTATGTTCCTTGTGAAAATGTGTAAAGTTTACTTTCATTTTAAGTGCCTTATCCTAACTCTATTTTGTGCAAGTAATAAGCGGCCTTTTTTTTTTTTTTGGTAATCAAGGATATGCAATATGTGTTGATTAAGCTTGACCTACGTTCATATAAATCAATACACATGTCAACAAATGAAACGACCTTTCTCCATTAAGGCCAAAATGACTTGAAAGAAGTCCATCGCCGTTCACACAGCTGTGTGAAATGTAAGTCAGGCTATCTCTGCTTCCTGAAAGAGATATGTTTGACTGGACAGATTGTTACACAGAAGGCATTCGTCTGAACTTCAGACAGCTGCGCTCAACACAGCCAGCGCAGAATCATCTCAACATTCACCTGTATGGCCATGAGCAGCACTTCCTTCTTACATTTGTCTACATAAAGTTGAAAAAAAGAACAGAGAACTGATTACGACTGAAATTAAAACTATTTAAATAAAAGTACAAAAATTTAGTTCAAAATTGCTTATTTTATTATTCTCTTTTTAATTATTTGTGACATTTAATTTTCACACCAAATCTTCTCTATAGTGCTACATTATTTGTATAACGTTTCGTGTTTGCATGTTGGTCAAGTCTGCGTTGGTGTTGCGTATTCATCAGCTTCTTTGTATCTTGTATTTGAATAAATGTTCATGCTTTCATTGAACCTTCCGCCTCCGAGTCCCTGGTTCTCTGCTGAGAAGCAATGCCGCGATTTCACCAAGCAGCACGTTACAGACAGTTGCCCATAGTTTTCTTGGTTATTGGTTATGTCCAATTTTATCAACATATGTAAACTACAACACTGCCCTGCCCTAATCAGCAAAATGCAACTATATTATTATATATACATTCTGTACTCTGAAAAGTGCTTTATAAAATGAATTAATATTCATAGTAAATAGTTAAAGAAAAAGTTTGATTCATAGTTAAAAAAAAAAAAAAAAAAAAAAAAAAAGCTCCGTTAAAATATTTTTTTTTTTGGTTATTTTTTTGTTTGCAATAGAACACAGCCAAAAGAGAGGCTTTAGGCCGATCGATCCAGCGGGATGAGTCACAGAAACCCAAGAACAGCAGCTTGTGTCGTCTGCGCACGGCTCATGTATCGGTCAGACACTCAGGGGTCGGCGCTGAAGGCTGATGGAATGATTGGTAAGGTCACCGCTAGGCTAAAGCTCATTCTGCCCTCTCTGGTCATCACTACAACCGCTACAGTCCCTGGATGAACCGGCTGCATGCATAATTTACCACAAAGGAAACCGTGTTGACAAAGAGACAAGCCAAGACATGCAAATATTGATTGCACTGTCCTGTAACGCACAACACGCTTCACTCTGCTTCGCCGAACACTACAGCACCAGATCAGAAATTATCTAGGGCTCAGGGCACAAATGGCAACAAAAATGAAAGAAATACCCTAGATTAATAATCAAACTAAAAAGTGGTGGTTATAAGGTTACGACGGCTTTATATACAGCAGCTTTTATACTACTTAATTTGCTTTTAAAGAACAAAAATAATAATTAATAATACAACCCTGAGAATCAGCATATTAGAATGATTTCTGAAGGATCATGTGACACTGAAGACTGGAGTAATAATGCAGAAAATTCAGCTTTGCATCACAAGAAAAAAAAGATTATTTTTAAAGTATTAAAACAGAAAACTGCATTTTTGGAGTGAATTAATGCAGTCTTTCATGTCCATTTATGTGTTTGCTTCATAAGCCACATACGGCAGAGAGCCATTATTATTATTATAAGTAAAACTAGAATTTTAACAGTAAGACGACACGTGGATGGATTATTATGCCTCTAACAACTATTAACCTATTCAACCAGATATCAAGCACCGCACAGACTATAACAACTACAGGTTATATCGAGTTTCTGACCTACCAGGGGTGAAAAAGCACCACATTCAAAGCAGGGCAAGGAGATCTCAAGGAATGCATTCACACTAGTACACTATAATCCTCTCGGGTCAGGGAGAGGCCATTGGGTTTAATGAGGTATGATAGAAACACAGGGGTCCTGCCGAGTTGAATATAATGACGAGTTCCCATTTCTCGGAGCAGGAAGTGCTCGCATCCACATGAGAATCCTGAGAATGGAACGGATCCAACGAAGAACCAACTGCTTCAACACCCGGAGAGAGCGAAACTCCAGCATAGAGGACGGCGACAACAGGCGCGCAGGGAATAATGCCAGACTGGATTTCTAATTGCATTTGATTTCACTTGGACTCCTAATGAGCCGCGCTCAACCAAGCCCATTTGCACTAATTCCTGCACAACCGACACGAGCACAAAAACAGCAAAGACCCGGAGTTGAAAGCGGACGGCAAATCATGCCAAGTAAGCCTGGTTAACGCTCTCCCTGGCCAAAACTGTGGGCAGGTAATTAGTTTAACAGCGGGTGGGATTAAAAAGCGAGCTTCCAGCCGAGGTCTTTGGTTATAGCCTCACACAAGGGAGTCCGCAGCGGAGCTGGCAGAACCAAAACATAGTTTTTATGAAGCAGGGCCAATTCCGAGTGCGGGATCAGAGCCTCGCGCTAACGGACCAGGTGTTGAAACCACCTGGTTCTCTTCAGTCTTACAGCAAACACCAGAAAAAGATTACATTTTCAGTTAAACTCACATGCACTTAAAATAATGTCCAGCAGCAACACAACTGTCTTTGTGACAGTTGACATATTAACAATTACAATGAGGAGTTCATTTTTTAATATGTAATGAATTAATAATGATTATTTTTTTGAAATATTATATATGATATATGCTGATATACAACTGACTAGAATAATGATATTTTTTTTACAGGATTATTTTCCAAAAATGAAATGTAAGGGCCTTTAAATATGTTTTTAAAGTATTTTTATCTTTATATGACCAAAAATAGAGTAATAAAAACAGTATATTTTAAAAATTAATTTATTCCTGTGATTAATAATTCATAATATTAATGTTGAAAATAGCTCTGCTTCTTAATATTTTTGTGAAATCCCTAAAATTATGATTTAAAAAGCTCAAAATAAAATATTTGATAAAATGATGAATGTCAGTTTTGACTGGTTTAATTTGTCTTTGCTGAACAAAACTAAAATAAATAAAACTGATGCCAAACATTTAAATGGTAATAGCTAATAACGATGAAGGTTAACCTGATTTAAAATGGACTATTGTGTGTGTGCTGTATTTATATTCTTTATATTTATGTGAAACTCAAAGTCAATTTGTAGTTTGCAATAAATATTAAGAGTGCCTTTACCAATAATACATCATTAGCACTAAAGTTTTTTTGTTTTGTTTTTTACTTATGATGATCTTGCAAAGCTGTACTAAACAAATTATATTAGATAATTATATACAATGAAGAATGCATTTATTTTTTATTTGTCATATCAACATGTGAGAGCACTGAGAAACACTAACCCCACCCAAAAATGTTCCATCTGCAAGAGAACATGAGATTGATATCGTCAAGAAGTGTTTATTCTGCCTGTGCCATTGTGGTAATGTTCAGACAGGTTTGGGAGATGCACCAAGTGGCCAAAGCGCCAAACGAACTCGGGAAAGGTGCAACCTGATCTGCAGCAATCCCCAGCGTCACCAGAAAGTGGACAAAGGCCAAGACAAGTCCAGGCAAAAGGCAACAAAACTCCAGTGGTGGGAGGTGAAGCAGGTTATCAGAGACAAGGTAGACATCTTGATTGAGTTGTGCTGGAACTTCTAAATAAAAGTTCATGCCAAAAAGAGTGTTGCTATTGTAAACCAAAACTAAAGCTATTAAAAAAAAACATTTTTGTTAATTAAAATAAAGCCAAAATAAAATAAAACGTAAATATTACATGAAAAAATGTTTAAAAAAAAAAAAACTTTTTCTGAGTTAAAAAAAAGTATCTAAAAAGTATAAAAATGAAAAAAAGCACAACTAAAATGACAAAACATTAAAGCCAATGCAAATTATTAATACATAACGTAATTATAAATAATAATACTGTATCACTGAAATCCCCTACTGTTGTTCTCAAAACAATGATGTTTGGTTTGATTGGCCTTTAAAAGGCCATTAAAGGCTATTAAATCTTTCAAATATTATTCATATTGACTATTTTGATTATACTTTTATGGTGTTACTGTTATGACTTTACAGAGCAATGACAACACGCATTCATATTCACAATTTCATACTATATATGTCTTTAATTATTTGGAATGCGCTTCTAGAACCATCTCAGCGTG
>JAUMHG010000060.1:18921811-18941651 GCA_032359395.1 Enteromius anoplus | reverse complement strand
CAGACATAAAACACAAAGTTCGCAGGAGTGCCCTCCAGTGGCCAGCGCTGGCATCTCCAGCTGATCATGACAAATATATACACGTAATGTCATTTTAATGTACATTAAATTAAATAAATTTTTTCATTGCTCTCTCTGCCTTTAACCCCAACATTTTAGCCTTGTGACTCAGAACACAGCTCATTCCCTTTGAAATACTGGGGGGAATATCTAAATAATACATCTTTGAGTACTAATAATTTTCCATCATCATAATCAAAATGTTTTATTAGAAATAGTATTAGATCGAGTGGAATCTTAAATGAGTTTAAATTGATAAGAAATAGTAAATAGAAGGGAAGTCTGATTGAGTCTAATTGGCTGCAGTGTGTTTAAATTTTGACATTTGGAGCTGGCAGAGTCTTGGCTCATCTGAACATTCTGTGAATGGGAGACTATGGGATTTGTTTACTTTTAATCTTCATTTTTATGAAAACCGAAAGTCGGATCAGTTAGAAAAGATTTAGCACTAGTAAGATCAGTCTGAAGATCTGGGCTGAGTTTGGAGCCTGTAGAGTTAAAGCTCTAGGAGGAGTTAGAGTCAGAAATTTTAGTCTCGGAAGAATAATACGTTTCTCAAGCCAACTTAATAAATGAATACAGGCTCAAAATGAATCTGTGGAGGTTTGGACATTATGCTCAGAACAACATGACCAATGCAGGGTCATTTAAATTCCCCAACAGCCTCAGCAGAACCTAAAAAGCCATTATATCCAGTGGGGCCATCATCATTAAGCATCATTAGCATGCTTTTGCCACCGTGGGCTGTTGACATGGCATATAGATTTTAGACACCCACGGACACCCACGGACCACCACAGTCCATTTACTGACCGTCTGATGCACTCTGCACACAAAAGACCCCAAATCCCATCTTCAGGCCCATGTTTTTTTTTTTTTACTTTTGAATGAAATCTAAAAATGTCTGCACCGATTTCCACTCATCTGCCATTTTTTTATTTATTTTTTTATTTTGTCTATTGGACTACACGATACAAAATATAGCTTCCAGAAGTTGTTGGTTTTTGTTTTTGTTTTTGTTTTTTAGCAGATCCCATTGAATAAAAGAACATTTCAGAGAACAGTTATTAAAAGAACCACATAATAAGATCTGAAAATGTAACGCCTCGTTAAGGTGATTCTGAGTCGACTCTTTCTTTTGAGAGACAATATATTTCTTAATCATGCAGGTTTTTCATTAGCAACTTTGTAGACTGTCTATATTTAAACTGTTAAAAAGATACATTTTGAAAACGCAAATGACCTGCTCTTTAACGTGGTGCAGTCACTTTTAAAATTAATTGTTTAAATAAAGTTAACAACATCTAAAACATTTTTAAAGGCATATTAAAACAAAAACTGTGAGTGGTCACTTGTTGGTCTCTTCTTGTCTAATGAGGCAGTGCATAGCTAAAAGTACTGCAATAAGACATAAACCTTGTAATTTCAGTGCCTTGTTTTGAAGTTATTATGTCAAGTGGTGGAAAATCTTGAAGAAGCCAAATGATATCTGCAATCTTTACATACGCAAACACAAAAATAAATCTTGCTCAAGTACAAGTGTGCACTAGAATGCTTTCTCTTGGTTTTCCCTCCAGGAATATTTAGCAGTTAATTGAGTTCATTTCCATTTCTTAACTGAGAATGTACTGTAGCCTGTTATGGTTGGTTTGTGCACCTAAATTCCTGCTCTTCTGGCTCACTTATCACATAGAAACGCGCAGCACTCTGATCTCCAGCAGATATATTGTATGGGGAAACCGCAGGAGTAATGTAACATGCGGCTTATCAGTTGACAGATTGTTTGAAGTCTGACAATATTGCTGGAGGAACAGAGCTGACAAGTACTTCATCAAATATTCTTTGAGTTACTGGGAAAGAGTCTGTTATTAATAATACAGCAAATGAGCCAGAACCAAAATAGGTGTCAAACTCTAAGTAAATGCCGATGGGATGGTTGCTATGATTCAGTATGAATAAATATTACCTCATACTTCACCTGATTGTTGAGACAAGAAACGGAACAGGCTACTGGACTGCAAACACCTTTTTTTTTTTAAATTCTTTATTATTATTTTTTTTAAAGCAGCCTATTTTATTTCCTAATGAATCAGTGTTATAGTATTTATATACTACTATAGTATTTTTTAAATATATTTTTCATTTGCTTAAATTCTTTAGTGTTTTTTTTTTTCTATGGAGCTATAATTTATTTATATATTTAATTTATTATTATCTTTATTTATTATCTAAATCTTGTTCTATTTCAATTATCCGCTAAGGCAATTTTAATCATTTTAATTTACATTAATGTTTTCATTTATCTTTTTGATTTTTTCCCCCAGCTTTATTTAAATTACCAATCATTTTTTATATCATAGTAGTTTTAGTTAACATTGTAGTTTTTATTTTTTATTTCTGTCACAGTGTCACTGAATTTTGCCAGGCGTAGTTGTGAATCAATGCAAGTTTGACATCCGCATGTTGCCAGTGATGTGCTACTAATAAAATGCACAGCACATGTAAATGTTGAGTAAAATATTTAACTTTAACTTGATTGAACTTCATTGAACATTCACTGAGCTCACTACAATGCATTCTGGGATTGCATACTGCATGATGCTGTTTACATATGCAGCTCAAAGCCCACTAGGTAAATGTTTCACAGCAGAAGCCCTTTTTAAAAAAGGAAGTGCATCAAGATTAAAGAGCATGAGTTTGTCAAAGCCTTTCACAGAGTTTGCTGGTATTAATGGAGTGATGAATAGTTTGCATTGACACTCCAACTGCTTGACAAAGAGGCAAATCTGATGTGAAAATTTGCCAAAACACTTCGGTTGAGTTGACATTCACATTCAGTGGTTGTTTAACCAGGGATGTTTACACTAGTGCATGTCATTCGTTTCCAACCAAATGTTCAACCTATTGCGAAAGTGCATGACATGGTGCCATGAGCACATCAAAACACTGAAACGAGATACAATTAACAAGCAACCACCTGCAATGATATATACTGCGCTGTGTGAACTATCTGTCCTAGATATGAATGACTACATAAGCATATGGAAAGATGTAAAGACAACGTGCCTTTGTGTTCTAATCCTCAGAGGTCTAGATCTTTCCGTAGATAAAATCTATTGCAGATTCTTTTGCGCAGTCATCCGTCAATACGGAGGTTTAATTGATGTAGAAATAATCTGACTGTCAAAGGCGAGTTAATACCATCTTCCCTAGTTGCTTACTTATGACGGTGCAGGGAGAATAACATCATATCAACAGAGCTGAATTCCTAAAGGCTTCATCTAATCTCTATGTGCTGTTTGCAATCGGAGGTTGCAGAATGAACAGGCTGATACAAGTTGCGACTCCAATGACAAGACGATGAGGGATCTGATAGGATCTGAGACGTGGTTGACTTTCTGAGCAAGGCAGGAACTATTTTTGAGTTTACTGAATCAAAGATTGACACGTTGCTTTCACACTAGAAGCCAAGAACCTATAAACTTATATGCACAATATGAGAAGAATCAAACTTTTTTTCAAGTAAATAGCAATAGCACGACATGATTTGAGGTTGCTGTGTGGAAATTCTAGACTGTATTAAAGCAGAACAATACCGTATGTTTGCAGGTTCGTGCATACTTGTTTCTGTGTAAAACATACAGCCAGTGTGTTCCCTGTCAGAATGTCTGTTTTTGTTTCGGTTGTGACTCCGCCCACAGCCAGTCTAGCACAAAATACTAGGGCTGCTAAGGATTTTTCTGGTTGACCAGTAGTTCTTCATTTTAAACATTTTAAACACGTTTATTAATAAACCATTCAAATCATTAAAATGAGCCTTTAATTAGACTAATAAGCGCTTAAGTGCACAGACAAAGCTTGCTTCAGTGCACCGGCAGAAGTGATGATTATGTATGTGTCAGTGAAAAACAGGAAGGAGACTGCATTAAGGTTTTTATATTTTAATAAAGTACTGCTTTCTTTGAAGTCAATGACACTGACTCGTCATTTCTTTAGTGCACGCATGGTTCATATGGATTACACAATATGAGAATATTTGTTTTCCATTTGAATCGATTCATTTGAAGTCTGCATTTCACACTCTAGAGTTTATATTTTGAATGTCTGTAAAGATATACGGAGCGTTTCGCTCTCAAGTTCACAGGCCAAGACAGCAGATCCTGTGAGCGCACATTTCTCTGGGTTAACATTAAATTGAATGACCATTGAAAGTTGCTAATACTTACATATTTCAGATGGTAAGTCATATTTGAGGTTAAATGAATGATAGTGGTGCATTGGATGCACCGGATGTATACTGTATTACCATAGACAAGCCGTTAATGATCTGTTAGTCACTGACTGCCTAACTTCACCTGTGGATTTTTTTTCTATGACTAAGCAACCAATAAAAACTTAGTCAACCAATCCCCTTTTGTCGACTATTAGGGAGCAGGCCTAGAAAACTAGGTCAGAAATCCCAGAGTCTAACCTACCTCAAAACAAATATTTCAATATTTTCTATGACTAGAAGTGCAATAAAACATGGATAAATCAACTCAATGTTAGTTGCCTAGCACCTGGTGTTGGATTGACAGGCAATCTCACTAATTATAACACAGAATCTGCCATTTCTGTCTGACAAGCCACAAATGAGTAGATTAGTAGATTAGATGAGATGAGTAGATTTAAACAATACAGATTTAAATGTGTATTGTCTTTCCAATGTATTTTTAAATGCATGAGAACATGATGTGAGCGCCACGGCTTGTTGGACATAACAACGGTTATGAAGGGAGGCGGGTTTTGTGAACAGTCAGTTTACTCATTGTGTTTGCATGTCCTCAATCTGGCAACCAGCGTGAGTGTTAATTCTGAGGAGGAGGTGCTGGGAGTAACAACACTCTCCAATATTTTCAATTTGGACCCATGGGAACCGCTAGTTGTCAATATCACATACTACACCTGTAAGGCATCATTTATGATGACTATAGCATGAGCAACATGGAAAAATGTAGGTTTAGTTGAGGTTAGCATGTGTTGCAGGGATTATGAATTTTTGAAGGTCAAAACATGGTAAGGTGTTTGCATTATAAGTACTTCTGGTGAACAACATTTTAAAATCACTGTTTAAATGCCTGTAATAAGCTCTATAAAAGCTCTATAAGCTCAAAATGTTCTGCCATTTTATTTTAAAGCATAATTTACATCAGATTTTTTTTAAAGCTTTAACATTTCTTGAAAAAGGTTAAAGAGGTTGTCAGGAAGGTTAAAAGTTCTTATAGCTTTCACAGCCTTGTGTTTATAATTACACACTTCAAACTTTCAGGGAAGCATTTTTTTTTTTATCAATAATAACTGCAACTGTGGTGTATTTAATTCATAGCCCATGTTTAACTTTACAATTTAAATTTATACTTAGCCTTCAAAATTGATAAAAGATGTGTTGTTTTGTTAATATTAATACAGAGATTTATCAACTTTTAAATCTGTTTAAACGTTTATTTTCTGCAAATAATCCAAAAGCTAATGGATACATCCTATAGGGCAGTGGTCTCAAACACAATTCCTGGAGGGCCACTGCTCTTCAGAGTTTTTGCTCCAACCAGCTCCAAATCACGCCTGCTCGTAAGTTTCTAGTGATTCTGAAAACTGAATCAGGTGTGTTTGATTAGGGTTGGAGCTAAACTGTGCAGAGCTGTGGCCCTCCAGGAATTGAGTTTGAGACCAATGCTATAGAGGATTTTTGTGATGCTAACTTCTGGGTTGGTCTAAAAATATGTCATGCTCTATAGTAGCCTTGGAATGCTCGGCTTTCAAAAACACTCATAATGACAGACTTTTTGTGTGATGCCAATAAAAAGGTGTTTTGAAATGCTACACACCTAAAAATAGAAAAGAAATGCACTGTTCTCAGCCTTGCCGTCAGGCCTGCAAGCCCTGCGGTCTCACGGCAGGCCATGGAGACCATTTATATGCAAATACATCTGACAGTTTCAATGTGTTTGCATAATAAAAGACAGACGTTTGATCAAGACGAATTTCAGATCAGAGTGCTTAGGTCTCCAGTTTTGTCTTTTCATCTGACACTCACTTATAAACGCTCAGAACCTCCTCTCTCCATTTTGGTATCATTTCTTATGCTTCGCTCACTTTGAGCTTAGATTGTGCTGAGATTCACGTGTTTATGTGCGTTTGAGATCAATGGAATAAATCATATTGATGCTTGGTATTTACATAAGGTTGCATACTTGATTAAACTTGATATCTCTTTAATATTTTATTGTTTCTCTTTGGGCTCCTTGACATGTTTTCTCCTGTTAAAAACAAATCAAGCATCTCTATATAAACATTTTGCTAGACCAAATAGTTTCTCTGAAAAAAGCTCTCTGAAATACTTCACATTTACCGGAAAATACTACATTTCTGAGTGAAAGGATTGATCATGTTTTTCATTAGTTATAGAATTAAATACACATAAAGATATATTTATAGTATATGCTGTTAAAAATAGGAAATACAACTTGTGTATGATCTTTGATGTAATCGCATAATCAGCTTCAACTGATCATAAATCAGCTTGTGAACCTGCTATTACACAGGAGACTTATTCAGTTTCCATAGCTCGTTTGTTAAAAGAAGGCTAGATTGTTAAAATGGTTTAATATGCATTAGATCATAAATGCATTGCATAATAAATCTTGTCATTAAAAAACATGAATAATGTTTTGAATTCTTTTGAGGCCATTTTTCTCAAAAATAAGATTCAATTAAATAATTATCATCATTTAAATGATTATCTCCATAATGATTTGTAGTTTGTAGAGATTTTTCCCTGATGTTTTTCTGCCACAATGACTCAAGAATCATGGATCCAGTCACATAAATGTTCATGTATGGCCTGACTGCAAAGTCAGTTTGACTATTATTCATGAGTAAACAAACATATGAGATACAAATTCATGCTGAATGCGGTGTTTCTGTGCTCCTTGGAAAATGTTCTACAGAGATTTTACATTTAATAGCTAAAAGGGCACATGCCAGGGCGATATCTTGCACCTTTTTAAGTATGAGATTGTGGATCCTGGGTGGCTCGCACATTTTTCAATTGAACCTGAGCCTGCGTGGAATTTCAATTGGATAAAATGGAATCAATTCACCAAGAGTTTTAATTTGCACATTTTGATTAGTCCCATTTCTCAGAGCTGTTCCCAATGAATACAAACCATGTCTAATATGCTAAGCAATGCCATCACCTTTTCTCATTACCATGCCAAACAGACATGAGAGGAGGGCAAGCGGATTGTACATGTCGACCTGTAGCACTTAAGGGTTTTGTTAAATCTGAGGCATACCAAAGGCCCTTTTAGGTGAGCCAGTTCAATTTGTTTCCATTTTAGTCCGCTGTTGTCAAGGCTCTGTCCCAAAAACACACTAAATTCCAAAGGAATAGTTCACTTAAAAAATCAACACTAGCTGAAAATGTCCTCATCCTCAGCCCATCAAAGATGTAGACAAGTTTATCCTGTTCATCAGAACTGATTTGGAGAATCTGACCATTGGATCCTCTGCAGTGAATGGATGCATGATGCAACTCCAGTGCATCAATTAACATCTTGTGAAGTGAAATGATGCATGTTTGTAAGAAACAAATCCATCATGTCCAACAAACATCCATGCCTCCTCGAGTGAAGAAATGCATCATTGGCAAACAACATATTTCTTTACAACCCTTTTGGATTGTAAATGGTTCTTTATCGTTTCATGTTTTCTCAGATTCTGACAAGATGACTTTTTTACTGGAGAGAGCAATTTTATGGCGGACTCGTCTTTTAGCTGGAAGCAAAAGTAAAATATTATGCATTTGTTTTTCTCAAACAAGCAGATTTTCTCTTACTTGTGGATTGTGATGTTTTTATTTAAACTCATCCACATCATGGATGGTCTGATTTTCATTAATTTTTCTTTTTTTGAGGAACTACTCCTTTAGTACTTAAAATCAAGCTTGTTTAGCTAGAATCTTCTTCCACATTTAGGGCATACACATTTACATGTTTATGACTAATATGCAATTTCACATTATGGTGTTTCAATGAAGCACTGCATTTCTAAACTGACACGGGGCCTTCCACTGTGAAATCTGAAATTGTTTCCTCTGAAAATTCCTGTGTGCCTTGGCGAGATCTAAATTCATTTAGTCTCTATCAAAGGAGCAGTAGATCAATGGCAGAGAATAGCTTCGGGTCTGTGCGGCGAACGCCCCTTAATCACCTCTCGCAGTTTAAATCAACTTAGCACCATGAAAGAGTCTCAGTCCTTTAATGACTAGCCTTTGGTAACTGAGTCAACTCCTCCTTAATAGAAGCCAATCAAGGCCTGCAGCAAACTACACGCAAGGAGTGAAATCAGTTATCCCTGACTGCACATCGATCAGTTGAAATATTTGAGGGTCATGTTTATATGTTGATCATGAGAATAGACTAATTTGATGTTTTTTCGTTTTCTTTTGCTTATGTATTAGGGAAAGCAGTACTGTTTCTACTGTTCAAGAATTTGGGGTCAGTAAGATATTTAATGGTTTTTAAAGATGTTTCTTATGCTCATCAAGGCTGCATTTATTCGATTAAAAATCCAGAAAAACTGTAATATTGTGAAATATTGATTCAATTTAAAATAACTGTGAATAAAATAACCCCAAATTTTTTAACTGTAGTGTATATACATATTTAACATACAAAAAACATGAACAAACAATTACACTTATAAAAATAAATCCCACAAAGAACCATTCAGTCAAAGGTTATTTAATGAACCGTTCCTTTCTTACTTTTTTATAATCTAAAGAACCTTCTTTCGCCTTCAGATGAAGGTTCTTTTTGGAACCATTTAAACAAATAAGGTTCTTCTATGACAGCGTGAAGCAGCTTTATTTTTTAGTGCAACGTTAGACCACCATTTTTAATCGGCCTACACAATTTTATATCATTAACGTTACTCTTTGGCAGATGGTTTTATCCAAAGCATTTAACTACAGTGCATTCAAAAGTATACCTTTTATGAGCACATAAAAGTGAAACGTAAAAGAGTTCATGCACACAAAAGAGACTGTATATACATATAGGAGCCGTAGATTCACTCGACTTCCTACAGCTCATTGTTTTGATGCCTCAGCTTCGTTTAGTAACACAACACCGCCCTCTGCCAACCGCACAGCGCGCTGTCATTGGGCTCCACTGCAGCCACATCCTGTCAATCACCAACTAAGCTCCTCCCACCTCCGGCCTCCCTTGCAGCCGCTTCCTGTCAATCACTAACCAAGCACCGCCCACAGCCAAATTTTGACTGTAAACATCCCGCCGAGAGCGCGCGCCATCTTTGTCGGATTCAATGAGAGGAAACGGTTGCTAACTTCTCTCCGCAGGAGGGGAGAGAATAAACCAGCCGCAATCAACACGGATAACATATTTTGAATGGTACGTTCTGGAAAATGTGTGTTGTTGCGTGTAAATGTGCTTGAGATGTGAAATATATTAGTGTGAGGGTGAAATTTGACGCTTGCGTTCCTTACGTGCTGTTGCTAATCAACAGTTGGCTAATGCTAACAGCTAACGATAGCTTGAGAATAATTCGGCTATGCAGGAATTATTCAAATCAAACGTATTCCTTACTTTAAGTCGTTTTTGCGAACGAGAAAAATAAGCTCAGGTTTTAATAGCTTATAAGTGATATACATTGGCTATTTTAGGGATAACGTAAGTAACGTTAGCGCAGTTTGCTAATCAGCAACTTAGCCAAATGCTTGTGGGTAAATTAACGCAACTTCTTTGCATCATAAATGCATTTGTTTGAATTTTGCGTGAATTCAACTTTCTGTTGTTTTGCTTTGGATAATACGGCGTTTTGGTGGGATGCAACTGTTTTATTTCTCGCCTTCATGTTTTAATGTTGCTGTGAAGGCGGGCAATGCTTCTAAATGCTATTAATGTAATGCATGCGACTAGTACCTCAGACTGTGTATAATAATTAATGCAAATATAAACCTGTGTTTTTGGTGTCTTGCATAAGATTTGATTTTTGCATGTTTGTGCATTTCAGTGGCTGGTTGTGGATTAATTTGCATTAAAAATGGTGCATTCTGTGGTTCTCATGTATTCAGTATCTGAAAGCCTAGTGAGTTGCCTGTGATGCTTAAGTTGCTGCCTAGGTAGGCATGTTCCGTTGCATAGGTTTGGAGACATTACTATGCTCTGAAATTTTGAAACAAATACTATTGTGTCTCCTTCTAGGTGTAGCAGAGATCTCAAAGCATTGACCAGACACCAGGGCAATGTTTTACGCCCACTTCGTCCTCAGTAAACGTGGGCCGCTGGCCAAGATCTGGCTGGCGGCCCATTGGGACAAAAAGCTGACCAAAGCGCACGTCTTTGAATGCAACCTGGAGAGCAGCGTGGAAAGCATCATTTCGCCAAAGGTAAGCCTGAAATGCTGTTTCGTCTTTTGCTTTTGAGTGGTGTGTGTTCACGCGTATGTTAATTCAGTTTTGTTACTGTTGAAATAGGTGAAAATGGCTCTGCGTACATCTGGCCATCTTCTCTTGGGCGTGGTGAGGATCTACCACAGAAAAGCCAAATATCTCCTGGCTGATTGTAATGAAGCATTTATCAAGATCAAAATGGCTTTCCGCCCAGGTAGTGAATCTAAACGCATTTTAGTGAAATCTAAACATTTCGAAGCCGCCTGGGTTTAATGTATTTAGTTACTAGAATGCATTTTGTTTTTTAGGTGTTGTCGATCTACCAGAAGACAACCGCGAGGCTGCATACAACGCCATCACCTTACCCGAGGAGTTTCACGATTTTGACCAGCCCCTTCCTGATCTGGAGTAAGAAACACTTTATCTTTTATTTCCTACACAATATGTTTGATGTACATTAAGACACACACTGTATATTTTGCACTTATGATTTATAAATTAAAACCCTCTATTTCAGTGATATAGATGTAGCACAGCAGTTCACCCTGAACCAGAGTCGCGTCGAAGAGATCACCATGAGGGAGGAAGTAGGAAACATCAGCCTCATGACCGACAATGACTTTGGTAAGACTCACACAGCTCTGAAACATACTTGTGTTGGATTATTTATTAAGTAATTCTATTAAACTACTAATTATATTACAACCTATCATGATATCTATTTATAGTTCTATTAAAATTTTAAAACATTTAAAACTGCATGCCCCATTCAAAATATTGCTTTCTCCAGTAAAAATGTGACCTTGTTTGAATTGGTAGAAAAATGCACAGATCAAGCATCATTTTCAAGTGGATTTTGATGTGTGAGGACAACAATTGACTGGAGGAAACATTATGGATTATGGACATGTATTTTGGCTTATTTAAAAATGGATTTGTTTGTTACAAACACACAGCTTCACAAAATGTTATGTGATGGACTGGAGTCATGTGGATTATTTGGGTGGTCCATTTAAGTAGTCAAACGCTACTTATTCTAGTGACTCAAGTGATCCATTTAACTTTATGCTGATAATTACAAATTAGGTGACTTCGGCATGGATGATCGTGAGATGATGAGGGAGGAGAATGCTTTTGAGGTGGACATCATCCATGGATCCTCTGCCGCCACCCTGCTTCTGGAAGCTGAGCCTGGTCCTGCTCACCTCCCTGACAAATCCACCAACCTTGAGTATGACGACTTTGGGGATAACAACCTGGAAAACAGTGATGGTGGAATTCTGAGTAGGTTTTAATTAGATACGGCCTGTATATTGTAAATATGATGATCTGATACTAAATCTGGTGTATGCTCAATTTTAGTGGATAAGATTCTGAGCAATGAGGACGGAGGTGGTATATTTGATGATCCTCCAGCTATCACTGATAGTGTGATGATGCCTCAAGACCACGGCGATGATGATGACGACTTTGATGCTTTTTCCCGTAAGCAAAGCCTACAAAATAGCTGTCGCTGTTGTCTCTATAAAAAACTAGAACTGGGGAATATAGAGTATAAGCCATTTTTTGCAGCTGAAATTTTTCCTGCCTTGTGAAGCTTACAGAAATGAATACAGAAACAAACAAAAAAACTCGCATTTAAAGAAAACATTTTATTTTATTAAACCTTGCCATGTCAAGAATTATTTTTTTTTCATATATATTTAAAAAATCCTTATGCACAATTATGGGTATACTGTAATATTGTTCTCTGGTGAATTGTTGAATTTTAATTTGATGTATTTTCAAACAAATATGAACAGAAATTATTATTGTAAACTAAATATGTCTGCATTATTTCAGCTCCTGCCGGTCCTGACAGTCCAGATTCTGGACCAGTGGAGCCTCTTCCCAACACCACAGACCAGACAGAACAGACCACTCTGGTGCCCAATGAAGACGAAGCTTTTGCTCTTGAGCCTATTGACATTACTGGTAAAACTGAATAATACATTTGCATTAAATTGGTTGATCAAATGCATCTGAGCCTTGTAGCTTGTTTCAGTGATCTATATTCAGAAAGTCATGTGTTAAATATAGGTTAATAATCACTTGTGGTGTGTCCTCAGTGAAAGAAACCAAGGCTAAGAGAAAGAGAAAGCTCATTGTCGACAGTCTGAAGGAATTGGACAGTAAGACTATCCGTGCTCAGTTGAGCGACTACTCTGATATCGTCACCACGCTGGATTTGGCTCCTCCTACTAAGAAGCTGATGATGTGGAAAGAGACTGGAGGTGTGGAGAAACTGTTCTCATTGCCTGCTCAGCCTCTCTGGAACGGCCGACTGCTGAAGGTGATGGTTTGATCTTATGTCACTGTAACATGTTAAAGCTCAGGGCTGAAATAACAGGAAATGTGTGTATTGTAGATGTTTACTCGCTGCTTGACTCCACTGGTGCCTGATGAGCTGAGGAAGAGGAGGAAGGGAGGAGAGGCTGACAGCCTGGAGGACTTCCTGAAGGAGCTGGAGAACCCAGAAGTGCCCAGAGAGGAGGCGTTGGGTCACAGGAGTGACGTGATAGGTAAGCTCTTGGCTTGCTGTTGAATGCAAAGTAATATTTATTGTCTCTTATTGAAGTTATTGTGTCTAGTTATTTTAGTATTACGTATATTTTTAGGAGTATTGTTGTGTTTGTAATTTTTATCTTTATTTCTTTAAATATAGTTAAACAAAAATGGTAACTGAGATATTTTATATATATATATATATATATACAGTTCAACATATATATATATAAAAAATATTTTTCCCATGGTTTTAATTCATTTGAATTCATCCATAATATGTATACATTGAAAAATATAGTTCTCTTTTAAATTTTAGAATGGGGAAGATCATATTTGGAGGTCCCTGGCTAAATGATTGAATCCCCCTGATTTAATACTTAATACTGTGACTTAGTGTCACAGTCATTTGAAGCCTTAAGTGTAAATCTCCTACTTGTGCCCTACAGATCAGACCATCATGGAGGAGCCCAGTATGCTGCAGGCTTCCTCTATGGAGGGCAGCAGAACCACTCTGGATGAGTCCATGATGCCACCTCCATCTCGCCAGCGTGGAACCAAACGCAAGTCGCTTGAGAAGGAAGCAGCTTTGCCTGTAAGTGAACTAGATAATCATGCTGCCTAGTAAAGATTTTGGAACAAAGCCTAAAGATGCTTGATTGTCATTCCAGCCAATGGGAGTTTTGGATCAGACGCTTCAGCCTGTGGATCAGTCGATCCTTTCCCAACAGCTCGACATGCCTCAGGTGGATCTCCCTCCTGAGGACAGCATGAACCTCTCTAGACTGGTGCCAGAGCTGGACCTATTAGACGACAAGGGCAAGGAGAAAGACAAGGATGACAGTGATGAAGAGGTGAGATGTTTGTTGTTTACAGGTGGAAGAAAATGTCTTTCTGCCTTTTCCATTAGTATGTCCATTCCCACTTCTGAAAAAAAAGTACCAATTGACCAGTTGCCTTTTTTGTTTTTGGTTGGGGGGTGGGTGTGTGTCATAATTCTGAGCATTGAATCAATTGCAAAAAAATTTGCTACATAATTATGAAACCTTGAACTTGAAATTCTGGCTTAATATTTCACAATTCTGAGTTCATCATGCATTTCAAAGGGAAAAAATGCTAGGAAAAGTCAGAATCCTGCCTTTGTCTTCATTTAGAATTATGAGGGGGAAAATATCTCACTTATCAGAATTAAGAGGGAGAAAAGTAAGAATTGTGAGAGAAACGTCAGTGTTTTTATGATTATTTTTCTTTGAATCCCATTGCGGAAACAAGCTTCCATGTTTTCTGATAATTGTTTACTGGGTTTTAATGAACAGGGTGAGGAGGGACAAGGAGGAGACCAGGACCAAGAGGAGCGACGGTGGAACAAGAGAACTCAGCAGATGCTTCACGGCCTTCAGGTTTGTATTTGGACCATATGTTCACAATAAAGATGTTAGAAACAGCTTTCCTCATTCATCTGTGTTTTGACAGCGTGTGGTGGCTAAAACCGGAGCCCAGTCTATCAGTCTGCTCGAGCTGTGCAGGAACAACAACAAGAAACAGGCTGCGGCCAAGTTTTACAGCTTCCTGGTGCTGAAGAAGCAGCAGGCCATCGACCTTACGCAGACCGAGCCGTACAGCGACATCGTCGCCACACCAGGACCGCGGTTCCATATTGTATAGATGCATACTCTCTATTCTTTGTTTTTAGTAGTTGTATTTAACAGTTTTGTTTTGCTACTGTTGCTTTTTTGTACCAGTTTTGTCCTTTGGGGCCAATTGTAAAGGTTTTGAGTCAAATCCTATAGATCATGAAGACATTGTACCTACATAGGTGTTATTTGTTAGTACATGTTGGACCTCCAGATTGTCAAAACCATTGGGATTTCAGTTTCACTACTTGTTTTGTTTTCTCTCCATTGTTCTGTTTTTGTTTTTCTTCATAAGCTTTACCCCAATAAGTTTTACATTTGTAGTAGAGTTAGTTATGTGTACATTTTAACTTTTTAATAATGTCACAATTGAGAGACAAAGGTTTATTTTTCGAGACCCAAGTGAATTTAATGACATAATAGTTCAGTGTTTTGTATCTCTCTTTTAATGGCAATTACGATTATTAAAGGTTTGTTAAACTCCTACATACAATTGGAATTTTTATGCACTTGTGATTAAATTTTGATATTGATTGAAATAAATGTTTCCTACGTTACTATCATTTTACATTTTTTATTTTAGTATTTTTACTAAATGGGATCTATTGTATGCTTGGCACCAATCCAAATTTCATCAAAGGGCAGAGGTTGGAAACCTTTTTTGAAGGGCCTCAGCAGAATGTTTATTAAAATACATAAAAAATTTAATTTATGTAAATATCAGGACCTGTTATAGCTGACACCAAAAAAAAAAAATGTTTTAATATAAAGGTGAAATGTTTTTTAATCTCTATATTTAAATGTATGCATTATATATATATATATATATATATATATATAAATATATATAATGTATATGCACAGTTGGAGACAAAATTATTAGCCCCCTCACAAAATGTCAATTTTCCAGATGTTTAACAGTGGAAAGGGACTTTTAACACCAGTATTTCTTACAGTATGCTTCATCTGAAGAATTCAATTTGCCTGGTAAAAATAAAATATAAAATTCTAAGGTCAATATTAATAGCCCTCTTAAACTATCAAGGCTATTGAACAAACCACTGTTGTTCAATGACTTACCTAATTAATCCTCTAAGCTTTTAAATTACACTGAAAACTGAGGATGAGTGTTTTTCTGAACAACTAGTAAAATAAAATGTACTGTCATCATGGCAAAGAAACAAACTAAATTTATACTTGAGAAAAAGAACAAAAGAGAAGAAGCTCTACACATTTATTAAAGCAATTTCAAGTGTCAAAGAAGTTTGAAGAGAACCACTCAGTAGAAAACAGAAGCAGGACGCGAAGAAAAGTATTGAGAGAGGTGCCTAAGGACCCAAGAACTGCCAAGACATTAGTGGAGTCTGGGATTGATATAGAGATCATAGAGATGTTGCCAGTTTGGAGTATGAAAGGGACATTTTAAAAGTCACCTAATTCATATGTGTCTGTTTTCTTTCAGTGCACATATTCCATTGAATAACTATATGGTTTTTAATGATGGATTGGATACCTATTCTTTTGAAGCAGAGCGAAAGGAAAGTGTTGCTGTTAAATACAAACTTTAATTTAACGTGTTGTTACAAAGATTCAGGTTTCTGAAAATAAAAGCTGTTGTAATATTGCCTGTTATGATGTAGTCAAGTTCCTCAAAAACTACAGTTCCCACCTGCAACAGTTTATTTGCAGCATATTTCAGGCAACCCCATTTTTGTGTAGAGCCTGTATTTGCTTTATTAATTTGTTAATAATTTGTAATGTTTAATTTATTAAGAGATGTTGTCATTTTATCAGTGAGCAATCCAGACAATTTTAGGATTATTCTGCAAGGTGACAGGACCTGTACCACAAAACATGTTAGACTAGTTAGAATTAAGCACATCGGAATAGTAGCTAATGCATTTACTAATGAGCAATACATTCGGTACCGTATATATATATTGTTATTGAAAATACTGATGAAAACTATTCCTTGTTATTTTGTCTTAGTTCGGGTCATTTCAAGAATAGCAGACAGCTTGATCTTATTAATAATGCTGAAATTTTTGAACTTTTACCCCCGGTTTCACAGACAAGGCTTAAGCCTGGTCCTAGACTAAAATGTAAATCTGAGCTGTTTTGACTGAAAGAAATGTGCATTGACTGTTCTGAAAACATGTCAGTGCCTTCGTTTTGTCGATTTTTGTGCGGTAGGTGTTTTGCGGGAAATGGGAGCGCTGGGTGATTTATCAGTGTGTGTAAGTATGCGATATGCACACAGCAGTTCACTCACATTTGCTGTCCAAATAATGGTTTAAAACATTTCAAAATACATCAGCATATTTGCTTTAATGTTCAAATAGCGAATTGTAAATTTGTATTAGTGTACATGTAACACTATAATAACTGTTTCCTGGCTGTGCGTTCTTATAGATATTGAAATGTACACCCGTTAGAAATAAAACCCCTTCTGGTGCATGGTGTGCTGTGCAGTATTATAAGCAAATTAAAGATGCAGGGTTTTTTTCAGAACTGAACCTTTGGACCTTTTGCATGGGCAGGTGGAAACACCAAGAACCGTGTTTGGTGTGCCCCTCCTCAGCCTGAGGAAGAGCGGACAGATGAGGCAGGGTCTTCCTCTGGTGCTCACACACGTAGTGGAGTTTGTGGAGAAGCACGGTGTAGTACATTTAATACAGTTGTATATAGAGGTTGTGTTTATTTGTGTCAGGGATGGCGGATCAGTATAACGCTGCATATCATAAGACATAGAGACTTGTCTGATGAAGCTGTCTGTCATGAAATGAAGATGGGGAATGCGGTGTATTTAGTAAGGTGACATGTATTTGTTATTTGTATGTGCAGCGTTCCATCTAGCCCCACCATGTTTGAGTAGCAGGGGCAGTGTAATGCTCTGATTGAGCACCTGCTGGATAACCTGATCCACCTGTCGCCTGACATGGGGTCCTCTTCTAGACATTGGGGCAAGTGAGGGCCACCAGAAGACACAGGGGCCAAAAGAGGGTGACTTCCAAACACTGGGTCAGGTCAGGAACAATGAAAAAATAATGAGGCTGGTGAGGGCCACCGGAAGATACTGGGGTCCGTGAGGGTCACTGGAAGACAAGACGGCCAGTGAGAGCCACCAGAAGACACTTGAGCCAGTGAGGGTCACCTTAAGATAGCAGGGTCGGTGAGGGTCACCAGAAGACACTTGAGCCAGTGAGGGTCACCTTAAGACAGTAGAGTCGGTGAGGGTCACCAGAAGACACTGGAGTCAGTGAGGGTCAGCTTAAGAGGTCACCAGAAGACACTGGAGCCAGTGAGGGTCACCTTAAGATAGCAGGGTCGGTGAGGGTCACCAGAAGACACTGCAGCCAATGAGGGTAACCTTAAGACAGTAGAGTCGGTGAGGGTCACCAGAAGACACTGGAGCCAGTGAGGGTCAGCTTAAGGGGTCACCAGAAGACACTGGAGCCAGTGAGGGTCACCTAAAGATAGCAGGGTCGATGAGGGTCACCAGAAGACACTGGAGCCAGTGAGGGTCACCTTAAGATAGCAGGGTCGGTGAGGGTCACCAGAAGACACTAGAGTCGGTGAGGGTCACCAGAAGACACTGGGGCCATTTTTGGGTCGCTGAAAGACAACGGGGCATGTGAAGGGAACTGGAGATGGTGTGAGAAGATGGCAAGTTTGAATAAATAAATAAAAATTAAATCATTTAGAGACTCTTTTTTTGTTCTTGTTTAAGTCTAAACACAGTCTTTAGTTTTTAATGTATTAAATGTTACATTTAGCAGATATTCTGCACTTAAACATTTATTTACACGTACTTCAAAATAAGTAAATATTATTGTAATCACACATTCTAAATTCTGAATATCTAAAATATGATTTTAACAGGACGTAAGTTAAATCACGTGTTGTTAATATAGACCCTATATGGACATATTAACATAAAGGCGGTATAGAATAAACCTAATAGTTTCTTCCTGTCATGAGCTCGTGCTGTATCCGTCTCCCACTTTACTGACACAAGTAATCGTCTTTAGAGAAGATCTGAATGAACAAATGGTCTCTTTAATCACTTTCTACATTTTAAAATACAGCTATTATGCGGCTTGTGGCCAATTAACTTAAGTGTGAGCTGCTACATTATTATGCGATTAATATAACAATGCAGTATTTTACTTTTTATTTTTAAGAACGAATCACAAGAATCAGTTATTAAAGTTTCTAAATAGCGACTCTTATTTTGGCACAGTAAAAGCTTTCACACAGGAAGTGACGGGAGCGCTCCGGAAGAACCTCTTTGCACGTGCTTTGGCCTTCTTCCTCCTCATCTGACAATGGCTAGCCGCAAAGAATCAGCTGCTTCAGGTTCCAATCCACTGGATACCCCGGTGAAACAGATCCAGATCGACGGACTGGTGAGTGTTTGTGTCGGAGCGTGAAGCGGCTCGTGTGTGGTGTTCAGCTGTAGGTTGATAACTAGGGGGAGCTCAGCGCTCACCGTTCGCTGAAACAGGATGCGCGCCGAAAACACACCGTACAAATGATGGATTTTCCATGTACCTTTATACCACCACGATGTTCTTGGAAGTATTTTAAAGTGCGCAAAATGTCATTAACATGGTATATTTAGAAATACCATACTATTACTATGTTTCAACCGTTTTTAAAGGCACTTTAAAAACACGGCTGTATATTTATTAGTTGTATTTTTTCTAAGTGATGACGGTATATACTATTTATGCTCTGTTCTACTTTTCAAAAGTTTAGGGTCTGTAAGATGTTTTTATTTTTCCTAAACCAATGCAATTCAATTTCGTATGCTGCGTTTCATTAAAAAAGGTAATGCTTGTGCAAACTGGTATGCCATTAGGATTAATTGAGAACTTAAAGGAACAGATCAGAACAGAACAGAAATACAAATTTTTATACCATGTATTTACTGTAACTTTTGTTCGGTTTAATGCATAGCTGTTGAATAAAAGCATTTGTCTTACTGACCTCGGAACAGTTAAATAATTCAGTTCAATTCAAATTTATTTGTATTACGCTTTTCACGATACATATCATTGCAAAGCAGTTTTACACCAAAGTAATGTTTTACAGTATATGTAGTAGTAGTTTGTACATGTACATATGGCATAGATGTGAGGTAAAG
>JAUMHG010000060.1:18892734-18918305 GCA_032359395.1 Enteromius anoplus | reverse complement strand
AAAAAATATATATATATATAATATTTAAATATATAAAAAAGTACAATGTATAATTTTTTTTAAATGAAATTAACAATTTTCCCAGTCATTAATATTTCACATTAAAGTTAATAAATAATACAAAAAAAAAGATAAAAATAAATCAATCATATATTTAGTTAAATCATATATATATATCTCTTAGTTAAAATTAACAAGAAAAAAAAAAGTTACAGTAAAAATTTGTTGAGGTTATCTGTGTAATATTGGTTTTATATCTGTAGGTCATTATGTAACATTTCCACATGATCTGAGCCAGTTCTCTTATTAGGCCTGATTTCAAGCATTTGAGTGCAGCTTTCTCCTTCAGCATTGCAAATCTGAAGTATGACCTCATTTATACGCGTGTCGTGAAACTGTTCAATTTCGACGTTGTCAAAGGCTGTTCATTTTGAGATGAGGTTCAGCGTGCGGTTGTTAGAGATCTTGTTTCGTCATTGTTTTATGAAGATGGATCATAGGCCTCGTCGTAGCAGAACAACAGTCATCAGGCTACGGCTGCGCGTCCTTGCTCCTTGCTAACTGACAGGGACAGACGTTAACGTGATCCGTGGGGAACGTGTTATTGTGTTCACCTGATTGCCTCGGGCGTGCGGATTGCATCACCCCTCAGCTGAGGCAAGTTTGAAAAGCAAGAAAGCCCACGATGGCTTGCGATGCGCCGCAGAGAGAATGCTAGTCATTGCAAAACGAAAGCGCCTATCAAAAATAGAACTGGCAAGCGTGCAATTCTCCCGAGTTCAGGGGGGATCATTAGATGGAGTGTTGAGGCTGTGTTGTGCTGCTTTGATGGGGCTGTGTAGTCTGCGCGCCGCTGGAACGCATGCCGCATGCCCTCATTAAGTATTCTGTTACTGTCACCCAGCTGATAGAGGAGGAGAACAGGGGGGTGTGGAGCGCCACTTTGAATCTGTGGTAAAAAGCCAGCCCCACGAGTTCCCTCGCCCCCTCCGGCCCATGCTGACGGCTCGTCTGACGGATGGGGTTCAGGGGAAGTCAACGGCGGATCCGAGCTGATTGTGGCATCGATGCTGCTCTCTGATGGTTGTTATAAGATGCTTCTGCATCAATGGTACTAGAGCTTTTAGAATGTGTCAATGCCTTGAGCGACTTTTATTTCAGCTGATGTCAGTTCCAGTAATATTAATAGACTTATAGCATTAATAGACAACAGCAACAATAAATTAATGTGTGGTTAATATTTAAATTATTTAATGTTAAGTAGGCGAAAATCATTATTTAATAATATTGCAGTGGGAATTGTATATCGAAACAAGTTTAAGAAGTTCAGAAATTTGCTGTTTAGTTTTCAATTTGTAATATTAATTTATTTAAATTTGATTGGAATGAAATTGTATGTTAAAATATAAGCTAATACATTAGTTATATTTAGGAAATCAGGTAATTTAATTAAATTTTTTTTCTTTTATTTAAATATTTTTATTTAAAAGTACATAATCACTTGAATGCAAATTGAATAGTAAAATATATAAATTAGAGAGATTTGGGAATTTTAGCATGTCTTAGCGGCAATTGTTTAGTATTTAGTAATTTTTATATATTTATTTAATTTTGTGAAAAAAAAAGGCTCATTAATGAATCATCGCAGGAAGGTGCACCATTCAGTTTACTTTTATGCTGAAGAGCCTCTGAGAGGTTATTCACATCATATTCTCTCTTTTAAAATGTAAATGAGTGTAAATGTCAACATCATTTGTGTCTAAATGTCTGTAGTCTTTCACGCAGAACATGAGCGCCTTGTTGCATCAATATAGACTTTTACATGATATTTTATTCTTATATAATTTTAACAGTAATATGAATACGTTTTTGTACTGCTGCCAAATTTAATGGAAAATAAAGTAAAAATCTTTTGATTTTGAACTGAATTTATTTTGTATAGTTTTGGTACAGCATGGGAGATATTTTGTTGTTGATTTGGATAAATATCTACAACCTACGTAAGTGACTAGGAAACTCTCTTTTTACATTACTATTAGGTTACAATTAACAACAGAGCCCAAACGTATTTTTAACACTTTTTTCAATGTAATAGTCAACACTCAACTTAATATATATATGTATGCAAACATGTAAATTGCACAATGCTCAAATGACCTATTTTCATCCCTATTAAAAAAGTAATGTATTTAAAATATTTTTATTTCATACCAAGTATAGTTCAAATCTATTCACATATTAACTGACAAGAAACCCAAGACCCGCTGATATAAAAAATGTAATTAAACTTTGTGGCGTATTACTTGTGCACAATGCATATTTCTTATTAATAAGCCTAAAATGCATTTTACAATAGTTCCACTTCAGCACAATCCGTATACTGAGTATGTTTTTAATTGGACTTAAGCACTACTTCTGCACAATAAAAAAGTGCATTAAGTGCAAAATTAGTTGTTCCAATTTAGTTGTAAGTATAGTATATTAAAGTACAATTGCATGCCGTTTTATTAAGTACATAAATATATATGAAAATGTATTTGTAGTATGTATGAAGTATAAAATAAATGCAATACAAATACAGGGACAAGTAGGGAAAAGTTTAGCTTGTGAAGTGTGAATTTTTTTTTTTTTATTATAAATTTTTTTTAAATAGTACCAAATCTGTTCTTAAACGTAAACAAAAAAATGCTGCATTGGCAACAAAGGTTGGTGTCGGATTCCAAGAAACAAACACCACTGAAACAATTAACACCAGCGAGGAGTGGATCGTTCTAAAACAGCATGTTTAGTCGTTTAATCAGCCGTTAATTGCTTGGAATCAAATGAGCGATGATTCAAACCCTAAGATTGGAACAACGGGAAATTGGATGCTGCTGTTTCCTGTGCTTTAATGCGTTACAACCGCTCAGGCAATTAGTGGCGTTCGTTTCCCCCCACATCTCGCTGTCGTATTGAGCGTTTCTGTTTGCACAGCGTCGTCGTCGTTGCCACTGGCTTTGTGTTGTTTTGCCACGGCGGCGCAGACTGTATTGCCCAACCAAGCTCCGCTCAATTCATTTGAGGAAGCAGGTGTGTGACTTCCCTCCTGAATGATTTAGGGGAACGGGCTTTTTCACAATTCTTCCAGCACGACGCCTCGACTCGAAATGATCAGATTGGCAGAGTATTGACTTTACCGCTTTTTTTTTTTTTTTTCTCTCAGTTGACCCTAAAGCCTGTTACAAACCCTCAAAGAGGCAACAATAAGCTTTGGAAAACAACATATAGAGCCTCTAGCTCATGTGGAAATGAGGTGCCGTGGACGCCCACCATATGTCTGACCACCATCTGTGTGGAGTTTTTAAAGCCAGACAAAGGTTGTAACTTTGTTTACGGGAAGTCCATCCATAATTAATTCAACACGCCAACGTGAAATGCTTCATATATCTTTACAGCAGGGATGTGGCGCGCGCTGTCAGGTCATTTGGACTTGACATGTTACTCGTACCCAGAGAATTGTGTGTAATATTGCCTCTAGCACACGGTTTTATGAATGTTGTGGTAAATGATGGCAGATTTGCTCCATGTGGCTCCAGGCTAGAGGAGGGGAGCGATGGGAATCGTAAGGTGTTTAATGATTCCGATTCCACGTAATGATTTCAGTGCCTTTGCGATTCCTTTAATGACTCGTAATGCAAAAAAATAATTGATCTAAACTATATTACTTCTTGTTATGTCACCCTCTGAAATGCAGTTTTCTGATTGGTCAGTTGCAGTGTTTTGCAGTCCTGTATTTGCGTAATTGCCGCTAAGCTTCACTGCATGTGGGTGTATTCTGTGATTGTTAACTGTAAATTATCTTTATTATATACCGTTAAACTTTAGCATTTATTTATTATATGTTAGGTTAGGGTTAGGTAGAAAGTAAGTTATTTTATTTTAAATTATGCATGAGGTTCAATTTTTTTTTGTCATTTAGCTATACTTAGTTTAAGGCTTTGCTCATGAATATTAATTACACGTCATTTACGCAGCATGCATAACTTGCTGACTGACGGAATGATGTTAAGTGTGTGCTAATCAGCTTTATAATGAACAAATCCTACTGTTGTAAAGGTTTGAGGCTCATAAATATTTAATGACTGAACACTTCCTCAAGCTTACGACGGGACGTCTGCATGAGCAGGTTAATAAATACACACTAAACCTTTTAAACAAGTTCCTGAATTTCTTTTTTTTTTTTAAAGAAACTTTCCACAACGTCATTTTCACTTTCAAATGCCAATGTTTGATTACAGTCAGTTTTGGCATGTTTTAGCATGTTCTTCTATCCTCTTTGGTGAAATAAAGTACCAATAATGGAACCTAATGTCATAAAATCACGTTTCCCAGTATATATGTATTTTAAAATGGCATTCTATAGCAGTGATTTGAGGTTGGAATTGGATTGGCCCACTCTTATCTGCTGAAGTAACAGTAAATATATGACTTCCGCCTCATCTGTGCGGCATCTGTACACTCTAAATGCATCTCCCGCCTCGACACACCGAATGAAATTACAAGTGTACTGATGCACTTTAGTTTCCCATCAGATATTGGCGATGCTGTGTCCCTTCTAAGAAAAACGAACGTATCGCACCAGGCCTTGGGCGGAGTGAACTTGCTCTGTTAGTGGGTTTGAAGAAGAGTTCTTGCTTCTGTAGGACTTAAAGCCCAGTTGATTGGTATTCAGAGAAGCTATGGAGACGGCGTAATTAGACAGTGAGTGTATTTGTTCTTCCATTAACCCCAGGTCTTTCTCCATCTTTTTCTGCTCTGAGTGGTCGCAAAGTACCATGTTAAGAAGGAGGAGCAATCCTCCATTTAGCTCTCCAACATGCATTTTAAAGCGACATGCTCCGCTCTTCACATTTTGAGCGCAGACAGATTGATATTTTCCCTCTCTGCCAATCTTGAAATCGAAGCTTGCACATATTATTATTCTCCTGAGAGCTGTCTTAAGCACATGGGCAAATATAAGCCTGGAATTAACGTCCGTCTTAGGTCAGCGGAGATGGATTAGTGTTGACTGCATCTTAATTATGCAGAACATTTAGTTGGCTTGAGTTCCCCCTCTTTCATTCACCTTCCTCCGCTTTTAATTAGAACCGTGCATTTTACTTTCCCTTTTACATTAGATACATTTACATCAAGTGCTTGAATGTAATTTAAGCCACGAAAAAATCCAACGCAGAACTTTTATTAACAGAACGAATAAAAAACATCTACACCATACACCAGGTTCCTGATCAGGCTGTGTGTTTGTGCGTCTGCAGGTGGTGTTGAAGATCATTAAGCACTACCAGGAGGAGGGCCAGGGTAGTGAGGTGGTACAGGGTGTTCTGCTCGGCCTGGTGGTTGAAGACCGTCTGGAGATCACGAACTGCTTCCCCTTCCCCCAGCACACCGAAGATGATGTCGACTTCGATGAAGGTGAGGTGCGCGGCAATCTCCAGAGCTCCGTTCGCTGGACGGTTAATCATTGATGATTGCGCTCGGTGCTCTGGGAAGCGGCGAGAGAGGGATTATTTGGATTTCAGGGCGAGAGAACTGTGAAAAGGGGAATTGCTTTTCGCTTGTGTTGTTTTTAATAGTGTAATCACGATTCGTTTTGATTAATAGAATTTGCATTAAAATACCTGCTTTGTGTGGGGCGACTATGTTTTATGCCACCGCACATCCGAAACAAGCTGCGAACGGTGTTCCTGAATGAATTAATTGCTGTTTTATACATCATTAAATCAAGACAGTGACTAAACGGTCAACTCTGATCCTCTTAGCAGCATGAAAAACAAAACTCGTCATATTTGGAAGAAATTAGACTGTAATCATTAAAGCTGTCACTGCAAATTTACAGTTTTATCGCAGCGGTTTGATTCCCACCAACACTCCCATTGCTATAAATGAAGCTGTCTTTCTCTAGGAGCTCCAAAGGTTATTTGGGGTTCTGTGGTGTAATATATTTATTTATGCTAAATATATTTTTATAATAATAACAAACAAGTAGTTGTAGTAGAAGCAATATTTCGTTAAAATAGTCGTCTTATTGTAGAATGTATTAAATATCAAAGGTAATGTTATTAGACAATTATTTAAAATATAGATATATATTAAATATATTATTTCTAAATGCATTTTTTTTAACTTGTAGTGTTTTTGTATTTTATTTTGTATTTTTTGTATGTTCTCTATCCATACTTTGTATTAAAGAAATGTTGTCATTTATTAATGCAAAGTCATCGCAAGAAGAATTATTGCTATTGTTGTAAACTGAAAATTGAAAATGTATAGTTCGGGTTCTGAGGGCCTCAGCTCCCTGCAAACAATTTTAATTGTTTCCAACACATGCCAGCAAGCACAGGAAAAAGGAAATTTATTTCTACCATAATCTATGCAAGAGTTATTCTATTCCAACTGTAGGGAGGAATAAAAAAAAAATTCATCCAATTTCCGCCTACCCCAAAAATTCCCCCAAGTCGTGTCATTTACGTGTAAATAACTTTGTTACAATAAAATAAATATCAAAGTGATTCATATCTGCATAAAATAGAGATTCTAAGCTTACAAATGGTACCACGTATGGGGTTATTGGTGCACACAAAGGGTTAAAAATTCAAGGCACCAGAGTTTAACAGGTTAAAGTGTTTTTTTTTTTGTATTTCAGTAAGTCATTGTATTTGAGTGTTCAGCAATCACAAGATCAATCACATTGTATTTTATTTTGTTAGATTTTAACAATAAATGCATTAGGGTTGGGTCGATAGACGATGGCATCATCCATCGCCGATGGCCGATTGACATCACGATCCTCCGCCCCGCAGCGGCAACCCGCTCGCGAAAAACACGCTTAATTTATGGCGGCAAATCCATGGCATTTATAAGCGAGCGCACAACTGATGCTGGCGAGTGCGGTAAATCATTTCCGCGAGAGGAAAACAGATGTACATGCGAAGAAACGGGGCCCGCTAGCTCATTTCAAACCCTCGCACATGCTTGATTTGATCATTCCTGCGCTCGATCTTCTCGCAAACACTGTTGTTTTTGTCAGTTGTGGGGCGGGGCTTGCTGTCTTAGTTACAACTAAACACTCCCCCCAACCGCCGCTTACGACGACGATGCCATCGTCCATCGCGATGTTTCATATTAGATATCGAACGACGCCAAATTGGTCGAAAACCTGTTGTACTTTTCCATTAATTAAGGGCAGAGGAAGTTGAGATGAAGTATTTTAAAAAACCTCTGGTCAAAAGTTAAATTGTCATGTTAAAGAAACTTCTGTTGCGTTGTTAAATTACATGCTATTTTGTGTTCGGCACAATTCCAATAATTGTATATGCCTGTATCATTTGTGCATGATGTATGTCTACCTGGTTGTCATTTTTTATTCTGGCTAATTTAAACACCTTTGCATTTAAACAGTTTCTTAATTCACTCAATAGTCCTGATTATTTGAATTGATTGTGGGTCTCTACCCTTACATTGATTTTCGCATCATACACTACTGCGGTTATTTCCAGCTCGCCTTGCGTTTCTTGCCATTTTCACTCTCCAGCTGTAGGATTGCGTCGTTCTCTCCAAGGTAGGAAGTGTTTATTAGTTTTCTGCACTGGCCTGGTTCAGCGGTGGTTGTAATTATCTCCTGGACCTTTATCGGCCTGGCGTCAGGCGTCGTGAAGAGGTCAGCACCCATCCTTGGCACTTTGACTGAGTGAATGACCTTGCCGTTAGAGGCTGCTTGTTAGCGGCGTTGAACCGTTTGGCTGGGCTGAGCACTAACAAGCTGCAAGTCCAGATGCAGCAGGACTAGAGACCAAACCGGTGATGGTGTCCAAGGACGGCTGCTTTATCTCTTCAGCCAGCGTAAGAAATATCGCTCCCTAGTGCTGCCGTGGCTTGAATCAATACAGCAATGCCTGTTATGTGGATACAGAGATACACTTGCCGTGATAAGAGCAGGCCTGAACTCAGGTACTGTACATCTGCTCATATATTTACCACTGGGATGCGCTCTGTTATTTTAAAGCAGCCAATAGATCAAGAGGCTGGTCTCTTGCTGTTCGCTCTCAACAGTACATAAAAGTAGATTAGTAATTCAAGTTTTTGTCACCAGTGAAATTTCTCTGTTCTCCGTACTATTGTGCAATAAATTATGCTAGTGAACCCGCTCGTTTAACATGAAAACTGTCGCGACTACAGAGGGTTTTAACAGAATAAATGAATGAAATGAACTGTAAAATGATGAAATATGTAAGGGAATGTTGCAATTAAGCAAACTGAAATGTAAGCATAAATGCATGCCATGTCCTATTTAGTCATTCATGCTTTTGATTTTATTTATTTTTTTTACTTTGATGTATGGATTTGCTTTTTCATTTTAAGGGTATTTTTTTTTTTTACGGGTTATTTCACACCTTATTTCTGCTTGCTTTTCATTGTGCGTTATTTCAGCATTCCATTTTCCATAACTTTTTAAATGAATACATTTTTTATTTAGTTTAGACTGTTAAACCCTGGCTTATTCAAATGTTTCTCACTGGGATGAACAGTACATGTTTTTTATGCAAGCGAACAGTCAACAAAATAGAATTAAGGCCAAAGAACAAATTAGATCATAAATGTTCAGGGTTTCCGAGTGGCATTTTCACTATATCAGCATACATTTTGCGGCATAAATGCATTAATGTAAGTTGCAATTATCATTAGTTTTGATTACATAATGGCAATATACACATGCTCTTTTTGCAGCTGTGATGCCTGATTGAAGTTTTTTGTGATGATTGCTGGTTTAAGTTTATAGCATTACTGATTGACTGGCAAGTTTAAGGTTAGTACTAGGGTTGAGTCGATAGACTATGCCATCGTCCATCGCTGATGGCTGATAGACATCACAATGCTGAGCCGGCATTGCGATGCTCCGCCCCGCCGCAGCAGCAGCAACAACCAGGTCGCGAAAAACACACTTAATCTATGGCGGCAAATCTATGCCATTAATAAGCGAGCGCACCACTGACGCTGGCGAGCGCGGTAAATTTCCGCGAGAGGAAAACAGATGTACATGTGAAGAAACGGGTCCGCAAGCTCATGTCAAACCCTCGCGTGCGCTTGATCTGTCATCCTTGCGCAAGTCAAACACTCGTGCACGAGGACTCCTGCGCGCGATCCTCTCTCACCTGCTCGCGCGAACACTGTTTTGTCAGTCGTGGGGCGGGGCTTGGGGTTATAGTGACACCTACACCCCCCGGCAAAAGCGACGATATCATCATCCATTGCGATGTTTTACATTAGACATCGCACGATGCCAAATTGGTCGACATCGCCCAACCCTAGTTAGTACATAAAACCCACTTTTTTATAAATCTAAAAACTAGCATAAATATAAATTGCATGTTCTCTATCCATACTTTGCATTAATAAATTACAACATTTCTTTAATACAAAGTCATCGCAAGAAGAATTATTGCCCCCCCCCCAAAAAAAACCCTGCACTTTGCTTATAGCGCTTCGGAACTTTATTTAAGCGAAGATAACATTGCAATGGTTACTGACTAGTCTAAAAGTAAGAACCCCTTCAGATGAGAGTCAAAAACATTTTGTACATGTGTGCAATTTTATTTCCATCAAACGGTTTAAAAAACAGCAGACAGGCTAAATGAAAATGCAAATACCTTCTCTCTGACAGCAGGTGGCGCTTTTGAACAAGCAGAAATACAGCTGTTACTATGGTTACTCCTGTAAACAAAGCTTCTCCATGCATATGCACGCTATTTAATCAGCCATTATACATGTATTACATGAAAAATGTCAATGAAACCTTTCTGAAGAAAATCAGTACCCTTTTATTCATAATACGTCCCCCTTTTAAATATGCTCCCACACATTACTCGTCTTCCTGGTAGACATTTTTTTGATCCAGCACCGTATGTATGTAGTTTGGTTTAGTCGACTAGCCTCGCACATCCCTAGTTAAAGGCTCGAGTCTCTGTTTTCTTCTTTAGATGTTCTGTTGATCTGTATTGATAGCTGTGGACCCTCATTCTTCTGATCTGACACATGTTTTTGTAGTTCTTTATTAAGTTATCGGTCAAGTGCCGACTGCATGGAGGGATTTGAAAGCAGCTGTCTGTCATTCAGTTGAGTCGGTGCTTTGTTTTAAAGATATTGTAGAAAAACTAGCGTCATTTTATTGTTGTTGACATTTTAATTTTATATAGACTTGTTCCCGAAGTACAGCTACTTTTGACATTTCTACATGAAAGAAAAATGCTGCCTGTGTGGTTACGTAGTTTGGCTCAACGTGAGCTGCCTGGTAAGTCCTGTCTCATAGACCACACTTGTGACTCATCAGTCATTCCATCCTATCAAGCACACGGTGTGTTTTTCCTGTCTGTCCGTGCATGATGAGTAATGGGATGTGGATAAGTGGAGCTTAAATTGCAGCAGATTGCCTGCCTATAGGACGCCGAAGGAAAGTTTCTTACATCTGCTCCTGTTGGATATTCCTTAAAGTTTTAACAGGTGACGTTCTTCCTTCGTAAAGAACTTTTAATAAATTCATAAAAAATGTAAATGAGGAAATGTGCATTTTCTGCAGGATTAGCCATTACTATTACCCAAGTGATCATAAGGGAAAGTTATCAAACCAGTGTGGTTTTTCTGTTTTAATTAAGCACAATCAAACGTTTTGACCCAAACTAGGTAACCGTATCATTCAGGATGAATTATTTTTGACATTTACTGGATTGCTAGACGTTTGCAAAAATGTGTTTTTTAACCTCCTGTCGTGCTTGGGTCAGTTTGACCCACACTTGGCTTTTAAACTGCTTGAAATACTGGTTAAACTACTTATTTCCTCTTGAAATGTTGCGGACAGTTCTTATTTAGGGCCATTAATCTGCACGCAAAGTTTCAATGTGTTTTGAATGGCGACATTGGATGCAATTTGCCAAGAATCAACACTTTAAAAAACGGCCATGAGTCCAGTGAATCATCCAAGGAGCATATACTGTTTCTGTATCCAAGTTTCACAGTTGAGAATCTGTCAAAGGTTGATTTTAATGGTTTGTTTTTTTGGGGTATCAGTCGCTAGACTGTTGCAGCGCTGAAAAGAAGTGCGAGAGATCCATTTTACACAAGAGTTTGAGAACAAAACTAACAAAAGGCAGAGAATACTTGTTGCATCTGTCATGTCAAGTAAAAGCATTATTTGTTTGTGCATCTAATTTTGTACAGAAATTAGTCAAATTAAACAGAACAAAAGAAATAACAACCTTTTTTCCCAAATATTTTATGTTTTTAGTCTAGACTATTTTTACATAATCTTTTCATAATGTCGGGAAAATTGTATTATGGTGCAAACGTACACTGGTTTATTATTGCAAAGTTTTTTTTTGACACTATATGATGGTTAAACTCTACTTAGACGTCCCAAATTTTGATTGCAAAGCCCTGAATGTGTAAGTCTAGGGTATTTATGCCCTGTTTTGTACCCTGTTCGTGAGCATTAAGAGGTGGGCTGGTGGTCTGGCAGGCTGACGTAGAAACAGTCAGACAGCAGATTGATTACGGTGGAGCTCATCCAAGCACCAGCGTGAGCTCTGGGAAGAATAGATGCGGTGCGCTTGATTATTGGTTGAATATCTGCACACATCGCTGAACGCAGTGAACTTGATTCAAGTTTCCGGGGGATCTTCTGCTGATTCATTGAGCTTATGCGAAGGGAGGTGAGAGATGACAGAGGGGCGTCACGACGAGGGAGCTGGGCGAGACATGGACGCTACTGGCTGAAAGCTTCAGGTGTGCGGCGGTTATCGATTAAGCGGACCCTACAGGGACAAGCACTGCCAGCCATGTGCGCTGCTCCAAGATTAGACCCACAATGTGGCCCTTAGATAAGCTTATCTAACCCACCGCACCCCTCCGCATTGAATCTAACAAACTTTTTCTATTTGGTCTGTGCTGTTCACATGTACGGCAGGTCAGGACAGGTGTTTTCACCCCTTTGTAATGAACTTGAGCAGCCACAATCCGTTGACATGATGTGTTTTGTCAGGTCAGCTGAACTCTTATGATGTTAAATTACTTGCCTGAAGTACTTCCTGAGATTTCATATATATGTTTTGAGTAGTTTTATAGCAAGTGAATGGTATATGTAAGAAATAATTGACGATGGAATGTGTTGAATTATTGATAATTAATGCACACTTCATGGTGGTAATGCAGCCTTGGCATTGAAACTTTATAAGTGGCATTAATTTTCAATAATTTAGCATTACTGAGTCAATTCTTTTACTGCAGTTACCGTATTTTTAGTGACATTTTCTTAATGCTTTTTCTTGGAACGAACTTACTCAGTTTAACTTTTCATTATTAGCTTGAAAAATGTTTGTTCTTCTCTTATGAGTGAATGAATAGGAAGAGAATAAATTGAAACTTGAGTTGCTATTTAAATAGCGTAACTTGAATTTGGCTTTGGCGCTTTAACTCCACTTCAACTAGTTTCACTGTAAACCTCTAGAGGTTTAATGAACCACCTGCCGGGAAACTATCGGACACCTGAACCTCTGGACTCCAATGCGCACCTTAAGGGTAAGTTAATCAGTGAGGAATCGCGATCCATTTCCCGTTTGGTTTCTCAGGGGACGTGGCCTGCCATCATGACCCTGGCAGTGTTCCCATCTTCTACTTAAATGGCCTGATTTATTAATGGTCCCTGATGCCACCACTGAATGTGTCCTGTCCAGGGTTTTAGTAGATTGCTCTGCACCTCTCTCAAGGCATAATTAATCACAAGTGCAGGAAGATCAGCCACGGTGACTAGCGTATCTTCCGGGAATCACGCCACTGTGACTCCAGAGTCAGATGAAGGGAAGCGTTTGAAGGTATGAAGTCTCGTCCCAGAGTGCCACTGATGTCTAAATATTCTCACTTTTAGGTCCCTCTGCATATATAGCAAACCTGGCTTGTAGAAATGGGGTTTCTTGTTATTTTTGGGCCTGGAAGAATCACGAAAATGTCTTTGAATTTTTAGTTTTGTTCAGATCTAATCTTTTTTTTTTTGCTGTCTCAGATTCTAGATAATCAAATAGTTTTATCTCAGCCAAATATTGTCCAATCTCAACTTATTTATTCAGCTTTCAGATGATGTCTGAATCTCAATTTTAAAAACAACACTTGTGACTGGTTTTGTGGTCCATGGGCACAAATGTGATGACGTTTGACTTAAAATACTCACATTTTTTTCTACAGAAAGAATAATAGCTAAAAATTGCACTGCAATCCAGATGCAGACAGTAATTTTATGTAAAAAAATAAATAAAAAAGTAAATTGGTATACTCTCCACACTGACATGTTTTGAAAACTGTGATTTATATTGTTGTAAAAGGCAAAAATGAGCATTTCAGTGGTTGCTTCAATTGGATCATTGCAGGATGAAAGATTGATTGTCAATAGTGTTTGAAAAAAGTGGTGGCAGGCAGAGTGTATTTTCAAATTAGCGTTACAGCTCAACAGCAGCAGAGCTCTTGAAGTTGCACTTTGCCAGCACGTCAACAGAATTAAGCGCCATCTGTCAGATTATGAAAGGCTGTGAACTGACATGTCACAATCGTATCACATTGGATAATTAATCTACAAACGAGATTTGCATTTCCAGAAGGAAATGGCAGCGCTTGCATGGCAGCAGAAGATGCGTGTTAATGTTTAGCAAAGTTAAGTTTTGGCGAAAAATAGTGACGTTCAGCATGTCATGTGTTGTATCAGTTGTGTTTGAGAATTAACACATACACTTAACCTGTACACAGCAAAGTTGTAAGTAGACCAATTGTAAATCAATATTCAGTGGCAATTCGGGTTTTTGATATGTTGTTACAGTTACACTTTGAGTTTAAAACAATCCAGTCTGTTAACATTATTTTCTGTGTACGATTGTAAGATTGTGCAGTTAATTTTTGGAGAGCCTGTTTGTTTCTGTGTCTCTGTAAATTGTTTAATGAATAAAGACCAGAGGATTTTATTGCAAAGCATTCCAGAATTATATTGAGTTGTATTTCAACATTACCTTTGCAGGCCTATACTCAAAAATGGTCATTAACGGGTTCATTTTATATACCTTAAATGCAATTAACAAGCATTAAGTAACCATGCATATTAAATGAGTGTTGAAAAAAATGATTTATTAATTCTTGATCCCTTATATATTAAGACAATAAACATTTCATCCAATTTGACCTTCATCCAGTTCATTGCAACTAATGTGGCTAAATCCAGTAAATTTGACACCATGACCTCTAAAACCCCTTTTGTTTAGAGCTTGCTTTAAACTTCAACTGTAATGTTCATTGACATCGCCGCAGTTTCTAGGAGTAAAGACGCCAAACACGAACCTAATAATAATATTATAGTGTAAAACTGTAGCTACTATAATGGCTGTTAGCTAATGCTTGTTATAATCTGCTTTTCCGGAGGGCCATATTTCATCCAGCAGGCGGCCATAAGGCACTACTGCATAAAATACTTAGTGGTTTTCGCCTCCCTAGAGGGTTCCTGCTTAATTGACTACTTGAAATATGACGTTCATGTCGAACCATTGTTGTGTTTGTCCTCATCTAGAGTCCAGATGAGATGCAGTCCTTCTGCAGATGTGAAAAGAGGCCCTTGTTTTGCCTGTTCTTGCATCAAACAATGAGGGACTAGCAAATCCCTTTCTGTCCCAGCATGCCAGAGCGCTCGTCCTTGTTATTCTGATGTTGCGCCAATGTAAGTCGTATTGAATCTTCTTGTAGCAGCACTTGAAATCCTACAGGTAATTAGAGGCTCGCCAGCCGTGCTTTCAGCAGAACAAGTGTGAAATATGAAAGCATGCGCCATTTGCAGATGTGCACCAGGACGCGGGCGCATGCGACTTCTTCTGTGCTTCTTCCTCAGCCAGCGGGAGGGATGGGGAATGCGTGAAATGCAGAGGGAGTGTCGTGGTGACACACCGCCGCACGTGTTTTCTTGCTGTCTTATTGACAGATGCATGTGTGACTGGAAGCACACAACATATCGAGCTCTCACGTCTCGTCCGGCGTCGGCGAGGCAAGCTAGCTCATTTTCTCCTCGCGAGCAGCTGCATAATAGGATCTGAGGCTCGCTTTGTTCCGTGTTCCACCGGGCATCGCAGATTAGCTGCAATTAATCTTAGTTAAGAGAGCCCTGTGTGTGCCTGACACCCTTCTACGCCGGGAGGGATGCAGCGCTGCCACTGCTGCAGAAAAGCAGAGGGGAAAATAAACATCAGGCTGCTTTATACGAGTCAATATCTTGTGCTCTAATGGGACGAGAGTCGACCAAAGCAACCCTTCATTTGACAAATACATCCCATCATTCAGGCGGCTGTTTCGCCCCTCCTTTTGCTTCTCTTTCTTTGCACAGAGCACCTCGCCGGTCCCATGGGATTCTCCTCACGGGATGTCTTCGGTCGCGGGCGCCAGCACCGGCTCGCTCTCTTTGAGATTTCCCATGCCTTCTAGTTGGCGTCTCATGAAGAATGTGCTTTTATTATCTTCCCATCGACTGTCGTATCTACAATGAGTTTGACACGCAGCATCTGCTGGGGAGCTGCTTTGAGCCAGATGCTTTTTTTGAGGGGTGGGGTCTTAGTTAAGATGTGCAAAACTACAACTTTTTTTCTGTAAACACCATTAAAGGGAATATTTTCCTCATTTTCCTCCTGTTTCTATGCATGTGTACGTGATACCAATAGTGTAGGGAAACCTTTTTTTCCTACGCAATTACGCGCATGCGTGGAACGGATCGTGTACTGACAGACTGGTTGTGGGTTCATGTCTTGGTTGGACATATCTGAAAGACACATTGTAGATTTGGGCTGCAGTTATGAATACATTTGGACTCAAGGGGCTCAAGAAGACTTCTTCGGAGTACAGATGAATCTGTGTAATGTCTAACATGATAAAAAATCAATAATAAATCTCTTCCACTTCAGTTGGTTAATAACTTGGATTCAACAAGGTGGAATCAAAGCCAACACTACATTTCATGTGTGCAAAACAGCTAGATGGAACAAACCAGAATGGAGCCAAATATTTAAGAGCTTTACTAATTCTTTGACTCCTAAAATGCTAGTGGCTGGTCATTAAAAAGCTTAGTTATGAGGCTCCCAGGGTTGTTGAGCCATTGTACCTTTCAAAAATCAATTGAAAAATGACTTTCAAATAAATTCAGTCCCAGAATACGTAATGAGTTTATTCAAGTTTATTAAGTTGGAATGAAAAAATAAATGGAAAAACAGAATGGCATCTCTGAAAAATCAATAATATCTTGTGAAACGTGCCATGCAAATAACTTTGAACTGAAAAAGCAATGTTAGTCAAGACAAGCTTCAAATGCTGTCTTTTGAATGTTTTGTAAAACATTTAAAAGGTCTTAGGGTACAGGCTGGATTTTGAAGTTGGAAATGTCATCTTTTGAAATGTGTGCCTAGTTTATGTATTTCATTGTATTTAATGAGTTATCTTGTTCACTGAGGTGGAAAAGCTTTGCAGAATGCATTGCCTGTCAATTCTTTGAAGTGTAGTTCTGTAAATCCTCTTCCTGTCGATTTCTAACAGCCAATTCGGGTATATTCACGCTGATGAATTGAGCAGGAGCCAATTCTTCAATCTGAATTGTGAACCATTCAACTAGAGAATAATTCTAGATCAGCTCAGTTTTTGTCCAAAATCTGTCCCTCATAGCCTGATTTTCATTTGTGTTAAATAAAATATGGCGTGTGCCCTGACTAATGCTCTAGAGTGAGGTAATGCTGTTGGCTTGCTGTTTCTGTATTAATTCTCGCTGTGGTTTGTGCTTAATGAACCAGGATCCCGTATTTCCGTACTGCAGCTTCATCTGGTGTTGGCAGAAGTTGCCGGACAGAAGCAGTGACGCAGTAGATTGCCACGACGGGAGGGATCTTGTTATTCCAAATGGAAGAATGGTGGGTGTCAGAGGGCCCGGTGTCGACCTTTGTTGGTTGAACGTGCACAGCAGTGGTTTCAAATCATCTGGCTTAATCTTTTTTTTGGGGGGGATTAAGCTGGCGCTTCGGATTGCCCATTCTGCAGTAGCATCACGCAGGCCACACAGCCATATCAAATTAGAGAAATGCAGCTTTGGACGGCTGAGACGCATGCATAATGCAGATCTCTATCCGTTTGATTTTCACCGCTGCGGCCTGAAGGAGCCGTGGCATTGTCTTTCGGTATGGTCGTGGCTTATTCTCAAGGTTCATTGGGAGGAAAATGAAGTTGGAATCCAGGATGATTATCCTCGGAGGTCCTGGTTTTACTTGTCGGCCTGAATATGGTTGTAATTTGTCTAATCGTTAGTGTGGCTCTGATGGTTATTTGAGGCATGAATCTTCGGCTGTGCAATTTAGATGAAGTGTAGATGAAGCTGTTCATCGTGGTGGTTAGTCTAAGGTGCACCATTATGAATAGATAACTTTCATATGTTCCAATGAATACAATAATGTCAGACCATTCGTTCCATCTTAAATTATTCATTGTAAAATCTAAGGTTTTGTGCAATGCTGCTTTTCAAATTTCTGAATGTTTTACATAAATGTTTTTCAGAAATCCACTCAAATATGTTATAAGTTAAAAGGATTATCAATTAATAATGTAAAACGGTTCTTCATAAGTGGCTTTAACAAACATTTTTCTTTTTTTTTCCATATTTTGACCAACGTAATTGAATTCTACATAGTAATTCTTGCATTTATTTTTCATTAGTGGTGCATTTGAACAGTAATTTTTAAATTTTAATATTCCAATCTTTTCTTTTTCCTCTCAAGTCATTAACTCCCCTGTCACTTTAAATCTGTTTTTTACGTTTAATCAATATTATTGAACCCAAACAGGTTATTGCTGTTGGAGTGCCTGCAATCGACCATCTATGCAAATCCTCCAAGGAATTCAGTCTTCAGCTACTCCTATCGGACGGGATCGAGAACATCTTGCTCCTCAGCCGGTTCTTGCACTACGGCAAATTGGTCGTAAATCAGATGCGTGTCACGAGTATTTGGAAACGCATGAGAACACATTACAGATGGACCTGTGGTGCGAAACATGCCCTTGATGTTTGATTTCGTATGCTGCTTCTGTTTGGTGGTGCCAGGCTGTTAATGGACGCGCAGAAAAGACTGGAATGAAATTGCGCTGGCATTATACTTCATGTCTTCTTGCCTACGGCTCAGTCTATCAGCCTTGGCCAATAATAAGCAATCCATTTGCAACTCCAAGCCTTGATGAATTACTATGTGCGCCTGAGCGGCACATGACCTGAGAAGTGGCGGATGTGAAAGCGCACAATTCCAGACGCCAGTTATTGCTCTCATGTTTGACGGGCCTGTTTGCCAAACGGAATTCATGGTTGCCCTGACACTAAGAAATCAGGCCCCACGAAAGGCAATAAATTATTCTCCAGCCTGGCACCAGCTCTTATTACCTGTGTCACTCTACATAGAAGGCCCGTGTTGGCCCTAATGGTGGATTTCGTCAGGGGAAGAATTTTCCGGCACAGTCACTGACAAATCAAATGTCAGCGCTCGTCCAGGTAATGACGTCTTTGCCTCCCACTCGGCTTGTGTTCCACACTCGAGGCTTGACAGCAGAACCCAATGTATCATGAAATTAATGGTCCTTCCCGTGGTGGCGTAACAGAGAGAAGTAATTCGGGTCGGGTGGGGTTTGACCCTCAAGTGCTGGTTGCGCTTAAAAGCCTTTGAATTATACAGCCACAGTGAGAATCTTTAGCCACCGCGACAATGGGACGCAGCGCATTGCAATCCTGGCTTTTGGCGTAAATGAGACTTGGGCTTTCTGTGAAGATCAAGGGAGCAATTTATCGCCGTGAAATACCCCTGTTCAAAAGATCTTTATGCAAAGGGAGCACCCCTTGCTCTGAAGTGTTTTCTGTTTTGTTTTGAGACGGGCAACCTTGCCATGTGAAAATATGCTGGATTTTCACTCTAAAAAAAAAAAACGGTGCGTGTGCTACTGGAGGTGTAGAAGCCTTTAAGTTCATTGTTGCGACACAAAGTCGGTGTTTCACGCTTTATCTTTCCTTTGATGACTATTGTAAAAGTTGCGTAAACGTCCTCTCGTCCATGCCTCATTTAGCATGGGTATTTTTAGAGGGTTTCTTATGAAGAAAGTGTCGTTGTGGGCCTTCCATGGGAATGCAAATTGCATCTCGGGCTGAATGTATTGCCTCATACCTATCAGCTTTTACAGCACTGTAGGGATTGTTTACTATGGCAGAGCTGTCTTTCCACTAGAAGCGGGGCCGTGAGAGTGTTTATTTTGAGGCTTGAAGATTTGAATTGCTTGTTTGGCTTCAATTTAGTTCTTTAAAACGTCGCCCCCTTGTGCATTCGCTTGGAGGAAGCCAACCAAGAGTTTCAGAACAAATTACATCTCAGTGTCTCATTCATATTCAGTGTCGCCTGTCAGGACCTAGCAGTGATGAATTTAGTTGTTAGGCCTGGTGGGCACGCTCGTATTTGCCAAAGCAAACGCTCGGGTGGAATTTATTCCGCGCACGATCGCTGGAGATGTAGGCTGCCAGTCACCTGCCTTCAGAGTCGTGGAATGGGATGGGCGTGGAATAGCAAAAGGAAAAGTTTTGCCGGCGCGCCGTTCCGCACGATTGGTGGAAGTGCTCTTCTCTGAGGGATATCATCTGCCGCTGAGCCCCGAGAGTGCTGCTTGAAGCATGGAACGGAAATGAAGAATAGTCCTTCCACTTTACTGTGCTTTTATCAAGCTGGCTCTACGGCACTAGAGCGGCTGTGCTTTTAAGGCAAGCTAACGTTTTGCATTATGTGTGGGTTTTCCCGCATGGAGTCGTGTACGTCAACCGTTTCCGTCTCCACTGGGAAATATTATGGGGGGTCTTATCTGATGTTTTTTCTTAAGCCAGCACCAATTTTAGAGTTTGTCCTTTGTACACGTGCACAGTCTGGTTGAGGCATAATCCTTTTGATATTTGATGAGATTTTGTTTGTTTGGTGAAATATTGTGTCTGTGGGGATGTCTGGTTTGCGGTGTCTTGTGGCTGTAGTGATGTTGGGGGTTATGGGGGCAGTCAAAGGATGCAAGTTGAATGAAATACTTCTAGCATATGCAAGCAATGTCTTTTTGTGTGTGTGTGTGTGTGTGTGTGTGTGTTTTTAAAGGTGCCCAGGATTGCACGCTGCTTTCCATGCCAGGTCTTGTATATCTCTACAAGCAGGAAGTAAAAGGACAGGGGTATATAAGGAGTAAAAACTGAAGTGAAGGTGTGTGTGGGGAAAAAGGAAATACAAGCGTTACCTGTTGGCTGATGTATGCGCTGCTGCAGCTTATTGTGCTGAATTGCATAGACCGGGTCCGAAGGCCAAAACTAAAAAAAACATGGGTTGCTGCTCGCAAATTATTTCAGACGAGACAAGTTTACCTGCTGAAGGTATTAAATGATGTTTAAACTTTTCACATCAAACTTTCAAACTCCCTAACTCCTGTCTTCCTTGGCGTTGTCTATTTAGCAGCTAGCTGGCCGCCCCATATCACAGCTTGATTCACGCCGCTGATTCCCCACGTTCACCCGACACACACACATACTTATCCAGCGTGTTCAATGTCCAAAAACATTATTCACAGGTAAAGTAACAAAATCCATAATAAATTGCTTCAACGATTAGAAGTAAAAAACTGTATTATTATTATTTATTATTTAAAACTATTTTGCATCAGCAAATTATTTAATAATAATAATTACAAAAATATAAATGGTGTCTATTCTTATTATTTTATTATTGATATTTCTAATAATTTGCCTACTAAATAGTGCATATTATAATTTAATAAGTTAAATAATTAATCATAGTAATGTTTTTAAATACTTCTAATAAATTTAAGTAGAATACATGATATTATTATTTATAATAATGCTTCCAGTTAATATAAATGGTATACAATTTATTGTTAATATAGGAGTAAGTAGTAAATACAATAAAGCAGGAGCAGTCAATCTCGTGTAAATAGTCTTGTATGTCTACTCTCTTTCAGGTCAACTACTGTAATAGCAGAGCAACCATTTACAGAAAATATCGCTCAAGTCGGCTGGTTTATGTCTTGCTGCCAGAGTAACACATCAGGGTTACCGACCCCGGCTATTGAATTTAACTCTATTGCTCCCCTGAGTGCCTGAGAGGTTTGTTACCGCCATCCAAATGCAGTAGCACACATAATTATGTTCAACAAGACTTGCAACATGTTGGTCAAGGATTGCATTTGCAGATCTGTGTCTGGAGAAAAACAGCACTCTTTAGGCAGGTGGTGCCTCTTTCTTCAAGGCAATTTCCTTTGTTTTGCTTTCATCCAGTGGTGCTTGAATCCCATAGAGTGGTGACAGCATGTCAGGATCCTGCTCTTCTACAGGAGGCGACCCGACCGTTCCTCATCCCTCGATTCTCTATCCTGCTTCTCCAAGTGCCTGGAAAAGCTGGCACAGGCAATTAAACTTTCCCCAGTGCATGGATTTGAATCGACTTCATCCGAAAGATACCCACTCTCTTTAACGCTGTCTCCTGGAGTGCGCACTGCACATTTGCTTGCCTCCCAGTAGGGTTTATTTATAAGCAGCTACATCTGAGTCGAGGTGTGGAGTCTGCCTCATTTTTTTTCAGACTGATTCATCCGCCTCTTTCCTCTCCTGCAGATGTGACGTTTGCGCTCCTCCAGCTGAAAGTGAGCTGTCCCTGTGTAAATCCTTGTTAAAGTTCACCGCTGTCCCTTCTTCACCCGGCATTCTGAAGAGCTGACATCTCTCCCCATAATCTGCTGCCCTTCTTCTCTCTTTTCTCCTGTCTGGCTGTGCCAGATCACTCCCGCAAACTTGCAGAGGCTTGCAGTTTTTTTCAGACAGTGCACCTTAAATTTGTATTGAGACTTATTGGATTAGGATGTAGTGTTCCTAGGAGCTGTGCTGGGGTTTATTAGAGCTGTTTGCTAAGGCGAGCATCTGCATAATTAAAGTTGATCTGCCTAGAAATGTAGTACAACTGCTGTAAGTATGGTTTTGACAACTTTATAGCTTAAGTAACACACTTGTTTAAGCGCTTTAACTTAGGTGCATGGGTTTCTGGAATATCTTACAGTATAAGAGCGTGACTATAAAGAATGTATTACTTTTAAAAGTTGTTTATTTTTTATATCTTAGTTTGTCATATATATATATATATATAATATATATATTTAAAAAAAAAAAAAAAATATATATATATATATATATATAATATACATATAAACTCAATTTTTATAATTATTTAAATATGCATTTTTAAGCTTTAAAATTGCATTTAAATATTAAATTTTTATTTTATTTCTTTGTATATATCTCCTTTCATTTGTGATTTTGTTTTTATTTAATTTGTATTTATTTTATTTTAAACAGTCAGTTTAACAATTAGTGGTAGGTTTATTTGGCTGTTTCTGTTTTTTATTTTGGTTTATTTAATTTATTTTTTGCCACTTTACATTTGATTTGAGCATGCCCAATTTCTTTTAGTTGCATTTTTCTCATATCTGTACAATAACTGGATGCAGGCGATTTTAAAATGAATCAAAGAATACATCTAATCCATCACACACCTATAGGAAGTCGCTCCATTAATATTATGCTCTGTTGAATTGAATGTGCACTGGGGAAATTTGATATAGGGAATCAACCCAGCCATTGTTCTTCTAGCGTCTCACTTTGATGCTCTCCCATGATGCACCAGCTTGAAGCCTTTTGCTCTGACTAATGAACGGCACTGGAAATGCCAAACTGTCTTTACCCAGCACAATCATTTCTCATATAGCAGATATGAACTCATTTTCTCTCTCTTGTGCTCTCTCTTCGTCTTTTCCAGTTCAATACCAGATGGAGATGATGAGGAGTCTCCGGCATGTGAACATCGACCATCTCCACGTCGGCTGGTATCAGTCCACGTACTACGGCTCTTTTGTCAGCCGAGCCCTGCTGGACTCACAGTTCAGCTACCAGCATGCAATCGAAGAGTCTGTGGTGCTTATTTATGGTGAGTCTCATTAATTAATAACACAAGATACCCACAGTGCATTCACAGGCTGGAATCAGCCATGCATTCAGGATTTGGCCATGCTTTGGATATTAAAATATGCAAAAATTAATTATTTAGATTTTATTTATTTATTTTTTGATGCCTATTAAATTTTCTCTGCATAGTAACTTTAATACTCTCAAACCATTATCACTCATAAGTTGTTAAGACATAAAAAAAAACTAAAAAACTTTCACATTAAAAGTAGAAGTACTTTTTTCGAGTAGGAGCACAAGTGCTCCTGTAATGTAAGTGGTGTAGAGTCCTTAAGAATGCAGTGCTGCCTTTTAAAAACTATTTGCAAATGGTTATGCAAAATGTGAACTATTCAATATAATCTACAATTCATGCAATACTGTGCCACTAAATAAGTGTTTGGAGAGCTTAAATGTTTTTGGACATGTTTTTATTGTTAGTGAACTAAATAGACCTGTTTTCACTGAAAGCGTTTATGACGAAATATTGCAGTAAATGGCTATAACTTGCTCGTGGAGTGTTATATTTAGACAAAATTTTATTTAGAAGTGTAAAACACCCAGACACAACTTTCTAGAGAAAAAAAATCTAAACTTCAGGAGTTTCTGTTTGAGTACATAGTAAAAAAACCACCAAATTGTTGCTTGCGTTTTTCTTAAAATTCTATAAATTCATTAGTAGTTTGAAAAAACAGAAGTAAAATTGAGAGTTTAAATGATCTAGACCTAATCTTTATGTTCTCCTGTTTATAATGAGATATGGCACTTGATGCTAACTGCTTGAATAGTTCTGAAAAAAGTGCAGGTGTGTCAGTCGGCCCAAAATTGCTCTAGGTCTTCAAGGGTTAAAAACCATTTGGTGGTCCATGGACACATTTCATTTCATTTTTTTAGTAAATTAAAAAAATAGGAAGAATGGAATGGTTCGGTTTAAACAAATGGCAGAGAATTGACAGACTCAAATAACGATACTTACATTTTCTTACAGTCTTACAGTCTCATACAGACAAAAAAACAAAACAGTTATAGTATATTTTCAGTTCACTTTTTATATAATGTACCTAACAGCCAGTGTCATAAAATGCATAGTTCTGACCTTTAATTTGGGTTTTATTTGTGGACCACAGATGTTTTAATCGTCAACAACATTTTAAGTGTTAAATAGTAACAGTAAACCGTATGCAGTAAGTCTAATTAGGTCTTTTGAATGCTATTTTTAACTATTTTTCCATCAGGTCAAAGATTGTCATTAATGCATATATATCACGATTAAGGTAGTTTTAAATGCTCCCTCTTGACTTCTGCAATGCCGAAAGACTTTAATTGGGCAACTTTCTTGGTTTCAGTGAGGGTGTATGATACTAATACACTGCTGTTTTGAGGGTTAAAGTATCTTGTGGTGGTTGCTGAGCTCGTAAAGCATAATGCTAGGTCAAGTGTTTGATACACAAACTCACAAAATGTATGCCTTGAATGCAATACAAGTGGCTTCAGATGAAAGCGTCTGTCAAATGCATAAGCGGTAAAGTGCATCTGGACAATGTTGGGTGAAGGGTATACTCAGGAACCAGAGTATTTTTCTGCCCTGTATTCGACACACGGTGCACAGCTCCGACTGCCACACTGCTGTGCCGTTCTTTATATAAATCATGCCCCCTTTAAACCCATCAATAATGCAAGCTGATATATTAAAGGCTAAATAAAAATCTGCTCACATCTCTCTGCATACCGAGGAAAGAGGTCTTGCAGTTTAGAGTTTCATTGTGAATTTATCAGATCTGACCATTATTGAGAGTATTTTGAGTGAAAATCTTGCATTACTTGCAACTGAATGCACTTTAGCAGAATGTTTGCTATTTTTAATACATTTTATATATTTAGATGTTTTACTATTTTATTATTACAAGTCAGTTTGCATCGCATTCATCAGTTCAGGCATCCCCTGTGATTTTAAACCGTAACCTTGTGTATAATTTGGTTGTGTATTTATATTGTTTATTTTGTTGTTTTTATACTTTTAATTGAGATTATTTGGAATGCACAAAGAAAGTTTCAGTTTTTCCTGTTACAAGAAATGAAATGTCAGTGGCTTAGACTCCTTAAGAATCCAATGTTCCCTTTTACAAACTGTTTACCAAAACAAGGTAATTGTTTTGAGGGCTTAGTTAAAAAGGCCAATTACAGACAATTACTAACCATTATTATTATAATTTTTTTATTATTATTAAACCATTGTTTCAAAATTCTGTCATTAAAGACCTTTGTTCGTGGTTTTGATGAAATCAAAGAGTCATCTGTCCATAGACAGCAATACAACTTAAAGGTGCCATAGAATGCATTGAGAGAATATTTTAAATTGTTCTCTGATATGTAAATAGAAGGTATGTAGCTTAGGTAAGGGGAAAAAATGCCCAGAAACGGTTTTACAGGT
>JAUMHG010000060.1:18862302-18876351 GCA_032359395.1 Enteromius anoplus | reverse complement strand
TTTATTTCTTTAAATTATTTTTTTTTTTTCTCAATCAAACTGCAGTTAAACTAACAATAAAACAAAAACATAACAATAAAAAACATGATTTTTGAATGATAAATAAATTGAGTTAATGTTTATGCAAAAGCCCTTCTCAGACACACATAAGTGTGTGTGTGTGTGTGTGTGTGTGTGTATATATATATATATATACATATATATAGTATTATTATTATTTTATTTATTTTTTTGGCTTAACATGGAGTCATAAAAAATGTTTGCGGTCATGGAAATGTGCAATGGTCAGAGATTTCGTTCTCTTGACTGTGTATATACACCTTCCTTTCTAACTCATGCAGATCATGCAGTGATCCTCAAGTGTCCTGATGCCCAGGCATGCATCTGTATTCTTGCGGGCGATCAGACTTGCTCTTCAAACGACACCCTGAACTCGCCAGCGTTGTGGCTATTTTATGCCAGCGGTGTTGTTGGGAATTGCAATCCTTCTTTCCTTTTATCCCATTCTGGTTCAGTTTTCATCTTTGAAAACCTCGTGTCTTGTTGATGCTGCTTGGGTCGCTCCCAAGTTCTTCTGTGAAAAGTTTTTAGTTTCTCCTTAGCTTATTTTCTCCTTTTTTCCCCATCTAGTATCTCCAGCGGAAGCAGCAGGAAAATGCCCAGCGGCAGAGTCGTGGAGAGCCTCCGTTACCAGAAGAAGACATGAGTAAGATGTTCAAACCTCCGCAGGCGCCTGCTCGCATGGACACGCTCCTCATCGCAGGTACCCGGGGGGGGTCAATGGCTGCTGTTCACCCTCAGTTAAACGCCTTTTTCTTCCAGCTCATCCTGCAGGGCAATGGGAATTTATAGTCCTCTGTCTATCCATGAATTGATCAATCCGGCAATGAATGGATTGGTTTAAATGGGAATGGGAATAACTGCAGGCCTTAAATCTTCACACCATGTTTTTATCCCGATGGAGTCACAGTTAGATTTGGCCTCTTGTATCGGACAACCATCATCTCTGAAGGGGATGATTAAGTACTAAGCTTGCCAATAGTTTTTTTGCCCCCATCAACATGATTAATCTTATTTAATTAAGTTTAATTTTGTCAATTTCTAAATGTAGTCAGGGCTCAACATTTTTTGATTTGTTTGCAATTTTTATACATCTGTTAGCCAATTAAATACCATTACCTTGACACAATGTATAAATGCAGAAGCCTTAGATGCTCTCTTTACTCCAACTACACGTGTCAGATTTAAAATGCACAGAGCAGGTTTAACAAATATCCTTGACATCAAACTCTGATCTTCTCATAGTTCGTCTGGCTTCTCTAGATCATTGCTGTGTGGCCGGAGCTGTTTACTTTTGGGTGTAAATAGTGGCTCCAGTTGAATAATCAATATCGCTGGGGCTTGTTGTATAGAATTAATTTATTTCCTTCTGCTTCTTCACAAGGGCAAGTCAACAACTACTGTCAGAACATTAAGGAGTTCACCTCGCAGAACCTTGGGAAACTCTTCATGGCAGAAGCACTGCAGGGCCACAGCAGCTAGAGAAATGCATCTGCCTTTCTCCAACTCTAGGCTCCAAAAGAAACCCTTAAAATGAGCTGAAAGGAAGATCTTGTACAGATTTATTGTAATTTGTGCAATAAAGATGTATGCATCTCTCATTGCCGATGTCTCATTTTTTGATGCTTGTTCGTTATTCAAGCTCCAGCATATGTGCCAAAGAATCCTGCTGCCCGCGATTACTTCAGCAAAGCTGGTAATACCACTGAAGTTCACTTTCAGACTTGCTTTCACACTGGGTTTGTGCACTAAATGACACTGGTTTGGTGAGGCTGTCGGTTCGGCTTTAATCACAAATAATTATGTGCACTGTGAACGGCAGTGCGTTTCTTGCTCATGTTCTTCCACAGCAGGTTATCCGTGCTGCAGAATGCTGGCTTTGGTACGTAAAGATTTTTATGTCACTTCCAACAAAGCAAGAGTGATTACGTGCGATCGGAGGTCGCTGTAAAGATGCATCTGCTGTCGATTAAGTTGTAGCTATAAAAACACTTTCAGTTAGTTTCTGTGCATTTTAAAGCATCATAGGTGGGCTCTCGACATGAAAGGTAGGTTTGCAGCGTTGTCCTGCATTATAAATTGCTTCATGCAAAACAGCATGTATACTTCACAGAAGCCAGGGCCAGAATGCATTATGATGAGCTTGTTAGTGAAGGGAGGTTGTCTTTTATTTATTTAAAATGTATTATAACTTAGTGCTGTCAAATGATTAAATGGGATCATTCATCCAAAACAAGTTTTTGTTTGCATAATGTGTATATTACTGTGTGTACATGTACACAGCATATTTTGAAAATATTTATTTTATATGTATATATTTATATTCACATAAATTATATACATGTATTTTAATGTAACATTTTCTTTAAATGTATGCATGCATGCATGTGTGTTTATACATCATAAATATACACTGTACACTCACATATACTTTTACTTTGGCTGAAATTAATCATTTCACAGCATTATTATAAATATACAATTCCTAATCCTAAAAATGGTCTTATTTAAAAAAATTTTTTTTTTTTTAGCTTAGCAACATGACAATGTAAAAGTAGTTGGTTGCTGCTAATGTGAAGACATTTTAGTTAATGCTTTTATAGTGACCATGCCATGAGGTTAAAGGAACAAAATGATCTGATCCATGTATTTAATTCAGAATATTTTGTAATGTTAGAGCAGCTTTTATACTGCACAAAGTCATTTACAGCCACTATAAAAACTGTTTTAAAGTTTTTAATCCACGAACGTAATTAAGACTAATAAATTACTACTATGCAGTCAATGTACAGTCATCAACATTTGAAGTGGATCAAAAATGCGTTTTTGTTTTTAGGATAACTTTGAAAAGTTTTGATACATTCATGTATTTTCAATATTTTATAATTTCATATAATAATTGCAATTAATTAATTGTTTAATACCAGTTTTACATTTTACTGCACAATAGTAATGTATTTGTCTTTATGATAACTTTTGAGTTACAAAAGAACCTCAATAACTTGAATACTTGGGCTGAGAGACTATTAAAAAAAAAATTCAATTAAAATTAATGTACATTTATTTGCTTGAATGCCCACTTACACAGATTTCCAGTATTTGTGGGCTGAGTTCACATGGTCACAGAAATAACCGACTTTTATACATTGTACACAAGTTTTAACAGCCTTAAAATACATCATTTCCATTGGCAGTAAGGTGTGGGCGAAGCATTAATTTGCAGACAAATCTTTGCTTGTTAGCATGTAGTTTTGAGACTAGAGTTTATTCTGAGTTTATGTCCTTTTTATTTATTTAGTTATTCTGTCATTTATATGACAGAAATTGATCATTGATAAGCTACAATTTTAATATATACAGGTGCTGGTCAAATAATTAGAATATCTTCAAAAGGTCGACTTACTTCACTAACTATAAAGAAAATTATAATATTACTTAAGACCAATACAAAGAAAGGATTTTTAGAAATCTTGGCCAACTAAAAATGTATGAACATGAAAAGTATGATCATGTATAGCACTCAATACTTCGTTGGGGCTTCTTATGCCTGAAGTACTGCAGCAATGCGGAGTGGCACGGAGACTATTTTAAGATTTTCTAGACACTTTTTTTTTGGAAATGGACACATTCTCCAGCTCCCCCAGAGTTAATCAGTTGAGTTTTAGCGTTTTGTAATCTATTCAGCCGATCTCCGGGTCTGGCTATAGCACCTTTAGCATAGCTTAGCATAAATCATTGAATCCAATTAGACAAGTAGCATCGGGTTCAAAAATGGCCAAAGAGTTTAGATATTTTTCCTATTTAAAACTGGACTCTTCTGTAGTTATATCGTGCACTAAGACCAGCGGAAAAGGAAAAATTTAGATTTTTCTACGCCAATATGATTAGGAACTACTCCCATTCCTGCGTAATAATCAAGGAAGTTTGCTGCCCGTAATATGGCAGTGATATCACGCAGCACCGTAAAACGTTCATATCCTCTTGCTTGCACAGGGAGCGTGTCTTGTAACCTGGGGACTACTTTCCAGTCCAGACAGCGCGAGCTCACTGAACAGCCCTAATAGAGCCTTATGAATAAAACACTCCAGCAATTAAATATATATATATATATATATATATATATATATATATATAAGATCATAATAAGTTGAGTGCATGTGAGCTTTATTCATATTCATATCAAACTTCCTATTGCGCCAGAATGGGAGTATAGTTCCTGATCGAAAATTATCGAAACTGTTTGGTTATTTTTAACTGGTCTAATTGGATTTAATTATTTATGCTAAGCTATGCTAAAAGTGCTATCGCCAGAACCGGAGATCAGCTGAATAGATTCCAAAACGGTAAAACTCAACTTATTAACTCTGTGGGAGCTGGAGAACGAGCCCTTTAACTTTTGGGGAGAATGTGAGCCTATTTCCAAGTGGAGTATTCCATTAAGGTCAGGCGAGTTTGTCCTGTTGGGAAATGAAATCTGCATCTCCATAAAGTAGGTCTGCAGCAGGAAGCATGAAGTGCTCTAAAACGTCCTGGTATATAGCTGCGTTGACCTTGGACCTCAGAGAACACAGGGGACCAACACCAACAGATGACATGGCACCCCAAACCATCACTGACTGGAAACTTTGCACTGGACCTCAAACAACGTGGATTCTGTGCCTCTCCTCTCTTCCTCCAGACTCTAGGACCCTGATTTCCAAAAGAAATGCAAAATTTATCAGAGAATCATCAGAGAACATAACTCTGGAGCAATCAGCAGCAGTCCGGTCCTTTTTGTCTTTAGCCCAGGTGAGACGCTTCTGCCGCTGTCTGTTGTAATGCGAAGATGAAACCCATGTCTTGCATACGTCTGTGGATAGTGATTCTTGAAGCACTGACTCCAGCTGCAGTCCACTCTTTGTGAATCTCCCCCACATTTTTGTATGGGTTTTGTTTCACAATTCTCTCCAGAGTGCGGTTATCTACACTTTTTTTCTACCACATCTTTTCCTACTCTTCGCCTCTCTGTTAATGTGCTTGGACGTAGTGCTCTGTGAACAGCCAGCCTCTTTTGCAATGACCTTTTGTGTCTTGCCCTCCTTGTGCAAGGTGTCAATGGTCGTCTTTTGGACAACTGTCAAATCAGCAGACTTCCTACTGCCTACAGAACTAGACTGAGAGACCATTTAAAGGACTCTGCAGGTGTTTTAAGTAGGCGATTACTACACCATTCTGTAACTGTTCACAATATTCTAATTTTCTGAGACACTGAATTTGGGCTTTTCATTAGTTGTCAGTTATAATAATCAAAAAAATAAAATAAAATAAACACTCAAAATATATCAGTCTGTGTGGAATGAATGTACACATTATACAAGTTTCACTTCTTGAATGGAAATAATCAACTTTTTGAAGATATTCTAATTATATGACCAGCACCTGTATATATGAATAGCCAGTTACTGACATACCGTTAAATCATAAATCAATATAAAAAAATAGCTATAATTTAATTATTAATTACTGTAGCTTTAAACCAGTTTTTCATTTTAGTATGCTCCTTAATGTGTGAGGAACTGCTCAATTTCCTGTTGAATATAGCATGACTGCTGGTTTAAGATGGTTTAAGCTGGTCATGTGCTGGTACAACTGTTTCCTGAAAAGCACATGACCATTTTAAACCAGTTCAAACCAGCAGCCATGTTTTTTTTCAACGTTTAAAGCTAATAGGGCATTTGGATAACTAAATAAATAGCTCATAATTTATTTTTATTTTTTATTTTTCAACATTCTTTGTTGATTCTCTTTTTTAATACCATTAAGAAATGCTTGCTTGGTGTCCTTCCTGCATTTCAGGCCCAGTCGTCGACTGAGGAAGTGATGTCCCTTTCTTTTGAAAACAAGTTGTATAAGCAAAACAAAACTTGGAGACGGTGAATGTGCTCTACTCTGTATTTTGCGAGGTGTACGGCAGAGCTTCGTGCTCTCGGGTTTGTCATTCATCCTTATGTTTACGCAGGTCTGCATCGGTTCGTTAGCCCTGTTTCCTCGCGAGGCTCTCTGTGTGGCAACTCGAGGCCTGCGTTACCGCGACCTATTGAAATGTGTCGCCTTGATTAAAAACAGCAGCTGCTCGGCCTGCGCTGTCCAAATCTGCTTGTCAGTAATGATGGACAATGCCTCGGCTTAATAAAATGAAACGAGTTATCTCGCTGTTAAGTCATGACTCTCTTACTTTTTCCCTTCCTCTCTGAAATTGCCATGGCAACTGCAGATTCTCTATGCACAGGCGATAGGAGCCGAGAAGAGTTTCCCCCACCCTTCCAAAAGTAATCTTGTAAATCCTCAAAACCTAAAGAAAATATTGATTTAGCAAAGGTGTGGGTGGGAAAGATGAATGAAGGATTTGCGTGATGAGGAGAAATACGAAAGATTGCCGATTAGGACAAGAAAAATACAGTGGGCTGGGAGATACAGGCCTACATCGTCTGTTTTGAAGGATACCGTGTTTACCACACCGCTTAAATCCGCCACGTGGTTTTATCATAAACAGCTGTCACGCGTTCATCTCGCTCGTGACACATAAGAACTGCCTGCCAGGATCCTTCAGAGAATTTATGCCAGTCAGAACAAATGCAATGCTTTTTTTATTTATTTATTTATTACCCGCCATGTTGTGGGATGCTTTGTCATAAAGCACAAGCTGCTTAATACAGACTGACCTAAACTGTCTGGGATAATTATGACACGCGGCTTCCACCCTTCCAGAGAGAAGCGTTCAGTCGGCTGCGAGTGGCTCAAAGAGAAGATAAACCAGTGATTGACTTGGCTTTATGGCTGACCCCACTTTACTGCACTTGTTTTTTCTTCATACAGTACAATGACCTACAAGCAGTCGGAAGAATTTGGAATATCCGACTTCCTTTTTGGAATAGTAAAGCGTACTTTCAGACTTTTTTTTTTTTAAGCTAAAGATGTAGCCTGTAGGCCTACATAACAGGCTTCTAGCCTACCTGATATTTTTGTAGCCTGTTATCTTGCTGCTGCATTCCGTTCCAATTTGGAATTTCCAAATTCCTTTTTGGAACCATGAGATAGAACCCTACTGATTTTGGACAATTCCCAAATCATTGATTTGTTCTTGGCATCAATCATTTGGTTCTTCATCTGAAAAGTGCCAGAAGTGTTTATTAAACAGTTTACATGAACACTGGACATATCCATGGCACACACATTAGCCATCTATCTGTAAACTTTGAAACAGGAAACTATTAAACTTGAAAATTTGCATATTCATTATGTCAGTGTGTCATTATCTTGCTTCTCTGTGATCACATGATGTTATTCAATGCACCCTAATTCTCAATATAACTGTTTTCTAGGGATTTAACGGTATCAAAATATCACGGTAATGAATGGCACGGTACGGTATTTAATGTAAAAAAAATATCCCTGAATTGTATTCATGTTTTAATACTCTTGATAGGATATACAGTAGACCTATTTGTGCAAATTTAATTCCAGAACCGTGTTAAACTCTGGAAGTTGGAATTTCCAATGTGTGAGAGAACACTTTTTTTCACACTTTTTTTATTTTTTATTAAATTTGTTCCAAATATAATGTTAATCCATTTGATCACTTAGTATTTTTGAATGAATTAAAGTGTAGATAAATATTAGATGTCCGTTTCAATGATTTAATTCTCTTTTGATACATTTTTCTTTTAGCCTATTGGTACATATAATGTTTTCTACTGAAATGAGAAGATGTTTTAACTAGAATTTTGTTTTTTTTCCCATTTAAGCATTGTAATTTACTTTGCAAGTTGCAACGGTTGCTTGGGTCAAATTATTTTCTGAAAAATACAATAATGAATCGATAACTATGACATATTATACGCTGCCCGTCCAAAAAAAAATAAAAAAAATAAAAGTATTCACCTCCTGAATTTAACTAAGCAAAAAGGTATTATGATCTGGGGTCGGTGCAGTTGGCCAGGTCTATAGGTTCAGCAATGTTATGTGCCCAAAGAATGAGGTCAGCTGACTACCTGAATTTACTGAATGCCCAAGTTATTCCATTAATGGATTTTTTCTTCCCTGATAGCACGGGCATATTCCAAGATGACAATGCCAGGATTCATTGGGCTGAAATTGTGAAAGAGTGGTTCAGGGAGCATGAGACATCATTTTCACCCATGGGTTGGCCACCACAGATTCCAGACCGTAACCCCACACTGAGAATCTTTGGGATGTGAGATGAGACTGTGCAGTGGTCAATACATCAATGCATGGTCTTGGCAAAAAAATTATGCAACTCTGTAAGGGAATAAAAGTTGCAGAAGCTTATCGGAATGATGCTATGGCGAATGCGTGCTGTAATCAAAGCTAAAAGCGGTCCAGCTAAATATTAGAGTGTGTGACTGTGATGGAAAAAATGGCAATTCACAATAAATAATGCAATATTCCATAAAAAGCAGGGTTTGTGCCTTTTGGATGGGACTGGTTAATTTTCTTTCCCTTCAAAAGACTCCCCGGGGCCTACTGGTGGCACGCTGCATTGCATTGTTTAAAATCGGCCAATAACAATGTCCAGGAAAGCCCTGAATGAGCTGTGACACTAAAGACTTGATGTGTTTTTTACATTTTCAGCAGACAGTCCAAGACCACTTACGCTCTCTTCCTGTCAGAGAGGCAGCGGATGACCCAGGCCGGCTTCTGCACACGCCTGCAGGTGATTTAGACAAATGCTTTCTGTGCGGGTTAACCTTGAGTCTGAGAAACTCGTTCAAGGTTTGGAGGCCGGTAAATTCTCCCGAAGTGTCAGCGTTTTCACATTGCTTACCTCAGGAACTGAGGAATAAATTCTCACCCAATTTTCAAAGCTGAAATCGCTGCTTTTTGCCCGCTCTCGTGGCCTTCAGTAAGAGCTCTGAGCTGTTCTTCGTGATAGCGTAAGTGACACGTGAGCGTATGTGAAATCTCTGCTTTCCAATAAGACGAGCTTCTGCCTCTAGATGGGCTTTCGCATATTTGTTTATTGCACCTAATAAATAAGTTGTTTGCTGCAAAACCTTGTCACGCTGGAAACAAATTATCTGTCAAAATCTGATTGTTGTGCCAGTAGGAATATTTAATGCCCAATGAGCGAACCATATGGCTCTCGCTCACAAATGAGCTGCCAAACGAGTCTTTATGAAGTTCAGCACAAACAAACTAATGATCTGATTACACAGACACCAAATATACTGATTTAAGAAGGCAGATATTCTCTAATGGCCATATTTATAGTGGTGCTTAATCACTTTTAACATGCTTAGGACCTCAAATCATCCAGTTTGTCGAGGACAAGTGTGCGTTTACTTTTCTGAGCAATCGAGCTTATGATTTGTGTCTAGTGGGTGATAAAAAAGGCAAAAACATCCCAAAGACTCTTTGTTTTGACAAGTGTTCAGAAAATGTTTTAGGGATTCCGTTTGGTGACGCAAGACGTAGAGACATTTCAGCTTTAAATACTTTTGACAATGCACACATAATGAGATGTTTGTTGATGCAAATGCGCGTCTAACCCTGGACTACAAGCTGAATCCTTGTTTGAAACCATCTGTGATCAAAACATGTACTGTACTATGACACATGGGACAAGTATTAAGACATCCATTAACTAAGCATATGAATGGAGTATAAATGCAAAGAAGCACTGGAGCTCTGACAGCCCATGAAGGAAAAAGTTACAAACCATTAGGTCTCATTACAAAGCTTTAGCAAGATAATTAAGCTTTCCCTTTTGTGATTCTAATGTGTTTCGTAATGTTAAATTAAATTGTCACTACAGTAGCTAATGCCACCAGACGAAACCGTTTTTTCTGAACACTTATATCATTGATTGAACTGCACTGACACTTTGGGATGAGAATAAAATCTGAATTGAACTTTGATGGATAATGACTAACTTCGCATCAACACTTTTACTGGTCTGAATTAAACTGATGTATTGTAGATGATTGAAGTGTAGAAATTGCCACTGCTACAACTGTAAAAGAAAAGTCAACACTGAATGTAACACAGTTGTGAAGTTAAAACTCAGTGCTGACATGTTTATGGCTGAATTGAGCTTGTTTTATGATTGGAGCATTGGCATTCGCTGAATTGAATTGAATCATCATTGAGCTGTATGAAGATTTACGGTTTTGGCCTGGTCATCAAATCAGGATGGATACCCTTCAGATGATCTCTGCATGTTAAGCTGGAATACAAGAAGGTATTTTTTTACAAGAAGGTATTTTTTTGTCTTTTGAACTTTCTTAAAAGTTTTCGTACCGTTCCACCCCACAGATCTCCCACACGTCCCTCTGCAGGATGACGCTGCACTACCAAGGGCTGTAGCATGAGGTGAATTTCAAATTGTCCGGCAGGAGCACAGTGGTGTTACTTTTTCTTCCCATCGGCAGGCTGAGATGCTTGTTCCAAAAATTAACCGAGCTCCCGAAGTAGACAGTATTTTAATGTTAACGTGTGGCCTAGATACAAGAGCCGTTAGAAAGGCGATCTCATTATGTATGAAACACTCAGTAGGAAAGATAGAAAATATCTGGATATAAATACAATTTGTAAATGTCTAAAAGTACAGAAAATAGACTGTATTACTCAGTATATTACTAATACACAATAGTGAGGTTCTATTTCTGTAAGGTTGCATGCTATATAGACAACAGACAGTAAGGTTGCCTACTAGGTTTTGTTACACTTTTTAATATTTTAAAGGTTTAGGGTAAGATGATAAAAAGGGTAGAAACGTGATCCTTCAGAAATCATTCTAATATGATGATTATTGTCCATGTTGAAGCAGCATTTATTTAAAAGGAATGTTTCAAGGTCTTTTTAAAATGAAAAAAGTACTTTGCAGCATCCAGTGTTTTGATTCGGTAACATGCATGACTATATGTATAACATGTTAGCACAACACTGGCGGTCTGTCATACCAAGCGTTTTTTTTTTTTTTTTAATGGCCTTTTGTGATAATCAGTGTCAGCTGAAAGTGGCTATTCATTCGGCTTTGACTCTGTATAAAAGGATCAAACGAGCTGGAAGCCGCACAGGAATGATTTGCCCTTTTCCCCCAGCTCGCATAGAGAGCTCACATGAGCTATTTAGGGGTTGGAGAATATTAATAATGGCCAGACATGACCCAAAGTTCACTGGCATCATTTTGCAGCTTGTTTTTAGCCTCCATCAATGTGAAGACAGAGCTCAATATCTGGTTTTGACCGAACTCTGCAAAAGAGATTTTACAACCTATTTCCTTGAAAGAACAGAGCACCCAAAAATATAAATTTGCTAAAAATGTACTCGACCTCAGGCCATCCCAGATGTCGATGAGTTTGTTTCATCATCAGAACGGCTGATAAAAACATCACAAGATATTAATTGATAGACTGAAATGGTGTGGATTGTCGTGAAGTTGTTTTTAAAAACAACTTTTAAATAAAGATTCTATACAGAACTGCACTTTCACTTTCCTTTTCAGTTTTCTGAAGATCTTTGTGTTTCTTTACTTTTTTCACTCATTTTACCCATCAGACGTCTACTGATATGGACAGACCTGTCTCCACGTTGTTGTAAAACAACCATCTCTTTGAATTCCATTTGCAATAAAATAACTTCAATTTAAAGCATTACATTGACTATTTGTTGTTGTTCTATCTTATGACTTAAATACTATAGATGTAATGAATCTATACTTTCTAAATTGTCTAAGTCAAAATTAGTGCAATAATAATTATATCATGACAATATCTTTAAAGAACAATCCTTATACTGTGCATGTTATTGCATCATCATGAGTCATATTTGTCTCTTACCAAAATGAACCATGGTTTACTACAGTAAACATTTAATTTCATGGTTGGACTATGGTTAGTGTGGCAAACCCATGGTTTTCAGTTAGAATTTTTGCAAGGGTTGTGTTGTTACTTGCCCTAGCTCCCTCTAAACACATTGTAAAGGGACGATTTCTCTGCAAAATTACTACCGCAACTTTACAGTAGATAATTTCCTTTATCACACAGTATTTTGAGTGATGATAGTGAATCAGTTTAGTTTATAGTAAATCGTTATTAATAATGTGGCTGCTAGCTAAGAGTTGCTACAGTAGTTGTGTTTAATTCCTAACCAAGTAAACGAACAGAAAACTACATCCTGGCTTTTGGGCTGTCATTCTGGCGGCCCTTATTTACTGCAGAGGATCCATTGATGAGCAAGTGATGAAATTTCTCCAAATCTGTTTGGATGAAGTAACAAACTCATCTACATCTTGGATGGCCTGAGGATAAGTCAATTTTCATTTTTAGAAGAACTATTATTTTAATGACTTATTTATTACTGGAAACTCAGTTTCAAGAACCCATGAAAAGAAAATGGGTTAGTTTTGAGCTCATTTTATTTGCTAACAACCATCTGAGGGTCGATGAAATTCACTTTTATGATCTGAGATTTACTAGCAGTAATTTCACAAACTTTTTAATGACATTTGATGAGGTCTTTGAGGACTTGTGGTTCTGTCACATCTCTGTTGGGCAGTTGAAACCAAGGTTGACAAAGCATGGATTGATGGCTTGATCGGCTCACTGGGATAGCCGGTGCCAGGGTTCAATGTAAGCAAGTCTTTGGACGGCAGAAGGTGGAATAAAACAGCTCTCAGAGGTTTGTGTGGCATTGACATAGAGTTGAAGGACCATAAACCCGCGGTAATGTATGAAGCTCTCTCCATTGTGTGACTGATAGTGATGGCAGACACTCATTTCCACAGCGCTGCAGGCGTCCAGCTGCCTGTGTGAATCCTGTGCCGGCCTATCTGTGGTTTTATAGCTCGCCGCATGTGTATGATTAGTGTTACTGCAGTCCGGACAACAGCTTATGAATAATGGAGAGGTCACATGCGGTCAAAAGATCCAATTCCTTCTGTGAGCACTGCTGTCGGATCTGCTGAGCTTTGTTTTCAGATGAAAAACCTGCTGTTTTGTATGACCTTCCGTTTTTAAAAAAAAAAAGTAATGACAAAAGGCATATACATACAGTACAGGCCAAAAGTTTGGACACACCTTCTCATTTAATGTGTTTTCCTTATTTTCATGACCATTTACATCGGTAGATTCTCACTGAAGGCATCAAAACTAGTCACCTGAAATGGTCTTCACTTCACAGGTGTGCCTTGTCAGGTTAATTAGTGGAATTTCTTGCTTTATCAATGGGGTTGGGATCATCAGTTGTGTTGTGCAGAAGTCAGGTTACCACACAACTGATAGCCCTATTGGACAACTGTTAAAATTCATATTATGGCAAGAACCAATCAGCTAACTAAAGAAAAACCAGTGGCCATCATTATAAGAAATGAAGGTCAGTCAGTTGACAAAATTGCAAAAAATGTAATTGTGTCCCCCAATCGCAAAAACATGTGGGGCATGTAGAGCATCACAACAAAGTGCAAATGAACAATGAAGCAAGAGGTGCAAAGACTGGTGTGATCTGTTTCCTTTTACACTGTTACATGACTTTTCTCTGCCCACATACTGGGATATAATAAAAGACCAGTGGAAAGTCGGGTGAGGAATTGTCTGCCGTCTGAGTGAGTTTGATTCATGCATTCATAATCGTTCGTCTTGTTCATGATGTGATGTATTTCGCACTGCTGCAATTTATATTCAAACATTTCCCCTTCGAGAATGTTACATTTTAGCCATGAGAAAACTGATAGCTTGTAGAAAGTCTTATTTTCACTCACAGTGAATCTTATTTGTGATCAGTTTTCAACAGCAATGGTCTGTTTTGGAGCCCAACATTATAATCAATCACTACGACAAACAATACAGGCACTCTGCAATGTCCACATGACATTAAATAAGGCATAATGCACATCTAGCCGGTTGTTGTTACTAAATAAAGCACACCAGGGAATATGATTTTGTTGAAGATCCATCTGTTCGCATTAATCCAATGTAGGCTATATTATAA
>JAUMHG010000060.1:18830616-18850431 GCA_032359395.1 Enteromius anoplus | reverse complement strand
TAAATACACTCTAAAAATAAATTCATTAGACCTATTTTCACAACTTGAGTAAATCCATGGCTAAGTTAATAGTTTAGTAATTGCCATAATTAAATTTGCAACCATTATTTTGGTTAATAATTTACATTGCACCATTTTAATTTTGGTGTATTTTACTGAATGGACATTTCTGTGAATTGATCGGATGCTGCATTTTGTAATTACATTCAGTAATAATTCTACAAGAGGCACTTGTGATTATTTTAAAAATATCAAACTTTTGGTCAGAAAAGCTCTTAAATCGTGTCTGGCTGATTTACCAAGCTAGAAATAGAAGCTTGTGTTATGTGAGCATATGTAGCTGGTCATCCGGGTGTTGCAGGCATACAGAAAATCTGCAAACTATGCACAACATACATGCTGTATTCTGCAGAAATTGGGGCAGAAGGCCCCCAGTGACATGTTGTTGCTGGTGTTTTTATTATTTAATTTAATAATTATAATTTCTGGAGTTATACTTCCATGAAGTGCATTGCATGAAGCGTTATTATTTGTGTCATATCATAACCTCTAAGCTGAGTAATGTCAATTAAAAGTTTTACAAAAAGACCCCTGCGTAATTCATAGAATGATATAGTCTAATTCATATATATCTTGTTGGTTTAAATTGGATTTGATTTATGAAAATATTATTCAAAATGCATACAATTACATTTGTACATTGAGTATTTGATTTAGTATTTTACTTAGCTAACTGAGTGCAATCGTTTGATAATTAATATTTCATTGCCATTTTGACATCACTTCAATTTAAAAACAAACAGACTTGCGTATAATTTTAGATTTGTGTATTTCAGATTTACTTAAATTTTGATTTAGTGAAATACCACAAGTATTAGATATTTTTTTATATTTCATGATCTAAGTGGAGTCATTCAATGTAGATTCATATTTTATGACACTATTTCATTCAAAAAAATTTATTTTATTATTTATTTTTTTAACCAGAACTTTTGGTCAATATTGTCCTTTTGTATTAAAGTGCATTGTAAAAATCATTGTTTATTTTTTATTATATCAGGGTTATTATAGTTAGCTAAAAAAAAATCTTTCTACCTGAAATATAAAATAAACTTTGAAATTCTTTTTTTTTTTATTTTTTTTTTTATAGAGCTAGTTGCCAAACATCATGTCTCATTTGCATTTAATTCAACTTGATGCACTAAAATGACTAAATATTACATATAAATTAAGTTTTTACATTTTCAATAAAATGTAATTAAAACTTTTAAAATATTATATAATGCTATTTATAAAATGTTATATATAGTATATGTCAAAATGCATACATTTGTTTAGAGTTTAAGTGTTTGCACAGGTTGCAAAACATGAAGACATATCTGATGCATTTGACATATTCTGCAATCAGTCTACAGTAGGGATGATTTTTAGTTGAGTTGAGGTGAGTGACCCTCTTTCATGACTTTCTGAACACAGTCTGTGTTTGTTTGTTGTTCACAGATGCCGTATCCACACAAGCAGGCTAGCTGAAAATCAGACATCTGCCTTGTTTTGAGTGAATGCATGGCTGAAAACACAATAGAGGCTGAGCTGCGGCATGCTCCAGCGCTGTCATGCCTGATAATGCAGCACGGTTACTAGACTCACTACTGCAGGTGAAGGCAGTGTGATGCAGTTTTACTGTTTTGCTGCTTTTATACGCCACTATATTGCAGATGCAGCCGAGGCAACCGAAGCAATAATCTAACCGAAGCATATAAGCAAATAACGAATGAGGTTGTAAGTTTTCACCGTTTGCCAGTTTTATTTACTCTGTTGTTGATTTTGTCATGTTTAGTATCTTCTGGAGTTATTCAATGCCTGGAGTTCATTAGTATACAGACAATGTTTAGAAGTCAGTGTGCAGCAGCTGTATATTTGCTCAGCCTTATTGCTTGTATGTCTATAAAATATTTGAAACATATTTAAAAATTGTATGCATGAAGAATTTCTTTTTTTTCTTATTTTTTTCAGTAGATGGGTAAAGTGAAAGTCAGTGTTTTGTTTTTTTATTGTTACAAGTTTGCATATGGAATGTATTAAAAAAAAAAGGAGAAAAAAAACTAATAAAGAAATTGGATAAATCATTATTTTTTTAATGATACTTTTAAGACATTAAACATGAATTGGCATCCTCTTTTAATGCTATTAAAAGTTTTGCTTTTATTTATCTATACTTTAAATTTACAAATACAGTTGAATTAAAAAAAAAAGTAGAGAAGTAAAACAATTCAAAAGCAAGTACATTTTATTTACTCTGTTTTATTTAATGTTTTTGCAAGTTTAAGGATGCATATAAAATATGGCAATATATTCAAGACTGACTTCATATTTTAAAATTCTAAATTATTTTATTAAGACACTGGCCTTAAATTAAATATAATAATTAATTCAGACTGGTCTTTTCTGCAGGTTTCACATTTTCTGTGTTTGGCGCAGATGGATGGATGGATAGATTAAAAAAGAGAAAAAAACCCACTACCTAAATAAAAGAGAAATATATTGCATGTGTGTGTTTCCCGGCGATTGATTTCCACAGCTGTGTTGGTAATGCAAATCAATATTTCATGACTATTTATGTATTTGTTGCATGCATTAAGCAGGATGATGCACCGTCAGATGGCCATTACCGTAAAATGAGCTCCTTGAAGATGATCCAAGACCCCATCACCAAGCTTTATTTTGAGATAATAATAATGCCTGACTGTATGTTCTCTTTCTTTAATTATGAATAGCTTGTAGCTTTTCCAGGCCTGGTGTGAACGCAGCGAGATGGTGGAAAGTCCTCTGAGACCTACTGGATCTCCCGAAGCCACAGCCAGCTCTGAACTCATCAGGTCTCCGCTGAGCTTTGACTCTAATGCGGAGTCGAGAGGGAGAGCAGTACAAAGCAGCGGCACGTTGCAGGCTGCACTTTAAAGATGACACATCTCAATGCTAATTGTGGGGATCAAAGCTCAACAGAACTCACTCAGACAAGGAAATCTGAGAGCTGTGATAAACCGCTTTCAATTACTGCGGCACTTCATCTCCAATTTATTTACTCACCCGCATGGATATTTGGCTCTCCGTTCTGGCAATCAAGGCCAAAGAAGCCAAAATAATTGCATATTGTTAATAATAGTCAATGTGACGGAGCAAAATGGGACCAAAAGCAATGCAAATGACACACTTCATCACGCAAGATGGCATTGCATGACACTTAGAGCTGATTTTTGTCCTGTCCTTTATATTCTGTTATGTTTTCTCATTGTCAGATGGTGCTTGTCAGGTCGTACAATATCAAATCAACCCTTAACTGACTTGAGCTGAATAATAACAAAAATTTTTTTGGACCTGCTTTACAGAAGAGTTTTTTTTTTTAAGACGTTTGCATCAATGTTATCAATGCTTTTTTTTGTTGTTTATTTTTATTTGTTAAATTATTAATGTTTAATAATTTCATTCATTTTTAATAATTTTTAAAAATTATTATTTTCATTTTTTTTTTTTTTGCCTGGAAAAGGAGTTAACGTCTGCATGGCTGTGCATTTTGCTTTTAATATGGTCGAAACATTTAGAAAAATTACAGTGCATTAGGTATTTTTATTTCTATATTTGTTATTTGACATGTCTTTTTTTTTTTTTTTTTAGAATTTTCCACATTATTTCTGTTATTATTGACACTATTATATTTATTATTTAGCTTTTTAAAAATCCCAACAAGGTTACTGTTAGTTTGATTCATGTGCAATGTACTCGGTTTATTTTCTTATTAGCCTAAATGCATGTCGTATATCGCTGTGTTCTTATCTGTTCTTTATTATAGATGCTCACCATAAGAGAAGTTATGCTGCAGGACTGCTGACCAAAGCTGTCAGAACTTTTGGATGGAGAGATTAATCGCGAAGGCAATTAATCAGCTGTCGCTGAACATGTCACAGTCAGACTGCAAGTGGGAAAATATTTTTCTGATTCCTGAAATTTGTCTTACACGGCAAAATGGAGTGCCCAGTGTGCACCCGGCTTAACTTGACTCGAGAAAAAATATTTACTCCGAGGCCAACACACTCAGCGCTCTATATGCATTACAGATGAACAGCAGAAGAAAGGAGAGCCGGTCTGCATTGTCCTGGCAAACTGCTGACTCCATCCTGCCCTACATAGGCCTAAATGGTCCAGATTAGTCAGGGAAATAAAGTGCAGCTTTAGAGTTATCATAGACACTTGAATGAAAAAGTTTCCCTTCCTGCAGTTATTTTTTCCCACTCTCACTCCAGTTAATATTGCTAAAGAAAAATAACTAGACACATTAGGGGTGAGGGCCTGGGCGGTATCGAAATCATATATAATAGTGTGAGTAATGTTACTATGCATGAATGCTATATATGTATACACCATTGCTCAAAAGTTTGGGGTCGATACGATTTTGTTCTTTGAAAATTTTCTTCAATGCTCTCTAAGGCTGCATTTCTTTGATATAAAAATACAGTAAAAGCAGTAATAATGTAAAATATTATTAAAGTTAAAATGAAGTGTTTTGTATTTGAATATATTGTAAAATGTAATTTATCCCTCTAATGCAAAGATGAATTTTTAGCGTATTAGGTCATGTGATCCATTAGAAATCTTTAAAATATGCTGATTTGCGTAAGAAACATTTATTATGTTGAAAAAATTGCTTCTGTTCAAAAGAACAGCATTTAATTGTGATCGAAAATAGCAATATTAGCAGTTTTCTTTACTGTCAAAATTAATTAATTTCATGCATTATGAATAAAAGTATTATTTCATTTTTAAAAAATCCTACTGGCCTGAACCAAAATATTATATATTTATAAAATATCAATGTCAATAATAATAATAATAATAATATATTAAGGAAGTTAAAAAAAATATTAAATCTTATTTTAATTAATATATTAATTATATAAAATTTAATAAATGTTTAATTCAATATGACTTAGTTATTTGTAAACTTTACTAGCAAACTCTAAGTGAAAATTCTTTCAAATTGTTTTTATGAAACGTATTTGGAATAAACTTGAACACAAATATCAGAGTCTAACATAGCTTTTTTTAAAACCAATGATTCAACTCAAATATTAGAAGAAAGATCTATACAACTCTAACTTTGTGAGTGGTATGCACGTATTTCTAAATCAGATGTTGTTTTTTAGCATGGAATGTTTGGTTATTCAGCAGCTGTAAACCACATTAAAACAGTCTTGCCACTTACAGCTGCACAAATATTTCTAGCACAGCATAGAACAATCAATTGAGGGTCAAACGCAGTCTAACTCCACATGCGAGTGCTAATGAGTGTTTCCATGAGGATGAAGACATTAATTAATTAACTTGGACATTAACTTAACTAAGTGAAGTGTTGCTCCGTTGCCATGTTCTCAGACTGTCACTGGCAAAGATATCAGCGCCTTCACCTGTCAGGACAACTCCATCAGAAAAAGCAAAGACTGCGCTCTTTTCTGGTGCGTTTAGTCGTGTCACATTTACTGTGGGCAAGTAAACCAAACTCTCTTGTTTTCAAGTTGTGCTTGCTGTGTGCCTGTCTATAGTGGTTAGTGCTGATTGCAAAGGGATTGTGGGATTTTTCCTCTCCCTTGATTAAAAAAAAAAAAAAAAAAAAAATCAAAATGTTATTGAGTGTTTTTACTCTGACATTTTGCTAACAGTGCTGAGAGCCCGCTGAGCACCGCAGCGCTGCCTTAGTCCCGCTTAGACAGGCTTTTGACAAACCCGCTGCTTATGTGGTAAACCTTTACAAAAATCATGACAGAGCCACGGCGCAGTGATGCCAATACTATGGGACTTTGAAATACTCCATGGTGTTTTCATTGCAAAGATGGCGTTGTAGTACACAGGGTCTAAGACGTCAGGACTTTTCAATACAAACACTTAATGCACACTTAAGTCATTATGAAAATGTGAAAGTGCCAGTGCACAGAATTAGCTTACATTTGGATCTGTGCTTTAGATTACTTTTTATGATTTTTTTGCAGTGTTGAACAATCAGGCACGTTGAGCTTGTGAACTCAATGGCCTATCAGAGGTCCTCAGATTAGTCGGCACTGAAAACAAGCCTGTCAAAGGTGTTTAGATTGGCCTGTCCTGGACAAAAATGTGCGGATACTAAGCAAATAAGATTTAATTTTGCAGCTTCAGTTATTATAACAGTGTGCTAAACTAACGTCAAGAACCAACACATCTGTCTGCATATCTTAGAAATGACTTGCGGTTTCTCCAATCACAAATGTTTTTATGTGTAGCCTGCACTCTATATTAATCATCATCATTACAATATCAAGAGCCATAATTGACAACAATAGTAGTATGTGAATTACTCAGGAGTATTTACTTACATAATCACTCTTTAATGACTTTTTGTCATTTCAAATTTTGTCTTAAAATGCTTTGCCTTTTTTGGATTGTCCGATAATCAATGAAATGCACTGTAAAAATGATTTTCATAAGGTGTAAATAAATCAGAGTTAATTCCAGGTGTTACTTGCTATTATTCGGTATGTTAAATGAGTGATAATGATCTTAATAAAAGATCAAAAAGTTGTATCTCTGCCTGATATTGTCCCATCCTAACCAACCGTACATTGATGGAAAACGAATTGATTCAGCTTTCAGATGACGTACATTGGAAAAACTGACATTTAAAACTGATTTTGTGGTCACATTTATAATTAAAATATTAACTTTAGTATTTAAATTAAGTTACATTTCAGTTCAAGTTAATTTTTTTCATCAAAGCATTTCAGCTAACGTGATCTTACAGCAATTTGCTCATTTTACGAGGCGGCTAATTTGATTACGTACGACCTCACTCATACAAATTCATATGATTTATACTTTATTGGATGTATTTTAGAAGTTGCCCAATTCGTATGAATTTTTACCAATGACCCCCACATAACCCCTCCCCTAAACCTGCCCGTCACTGGGGTTTGGACAAATCGCACAAATTAGTCACACATAAAATACGTACACATTGGTCATGAGACAGGTTCAGCTTTCAAAAATGTTGTGGGAATCCATTTCTATCTTAGATCCATTAGAGCCATATTTGATCCATTTCTATCGGCTGTGGAATACAGTGCGCGTTACGATTTCAGGCGGACTCCTGTTAATCCGGCTGTCAGTCTCATAACACTGGCTTTAGTCTTAAGTAAGTGTGGTGTAAAAGAGGCGGTTTAAGAGTGCTGCGTTTCTTCTAATACCCGCCGTGACTGGCAAGCCCTGCATTTTGTCACTCATACTGTGTTCAATCTCAGCAGGAACATCTGCTTGTGCAGCAGCAGTAATTGTAGAGTTCAGGGCCGGTCGACTGAATGAATTGACAGTGTTGCTATGGCGCCAGAGCCGCTGTTTTATCTGCTGAACGCGAGTCTGATGCTGGTGGTCTTGCGATATTCGCTCTGCTTCGACGAGGTGGAGAAAACAGGTGGGAGGGAGAAAAAAGAAAAAACACTAGGGGTGAAAAATGTAATCGGCCTGTTGAGTTCCCTGTGAGCCCCAGTCCTGCCTGTGGGGCGGCCCGTCGTGCGGTGTGGTAAAGGGACCTGAGGGTCTCCATGGAGATGAGTAATATGATCGTGCCGCCACATATTTGAGAATGAGCCGGCGGTCACGGCCTCTGCTCGCTCATGGCTCAGCAGAGAGGCCTGCTGTTATTCTGTTAGATTTTAGGAGAATGATGAAACTCACACTCGCATCTTCAGGATACAAAACAGTGTGACCATGTTCGGCTTCTCTAACATGGTATCCTTCGAGGTGCAAAGCGATCAGTATCTGCAATGTTATCAGTACATGAATTTTAATTTATCTACATTTCATAATCACTGTACTAAAATACGAGTTTGTAAAAAAGAAACCATGGAAACGAAATGCATGTACCATTGTGTGGTAATCAGTACTGCAAAGTTTTTGGAAATTTGGTCCCACTTTGGTACAACCATGTACTTGGATTCAAATGAATTATTTGGTACAATGCACATATTGTGTAAATGCATGTTTTTACATTGTACTTATATTTTTACAAATACCAATGTAATTACATAGGTATTACATAGGTACACCTAAACCCACTGTTTAACCTACCTATACCACTAAACCTGTTCGAACCGTACCATGTACTTGCGTTGTACTTATTTTTTGATGTAAGTACATAGCAGTTAAGGCCACCTAATAGAAAGTGGGACAGGAAATGTACTGCCTTAGTAGTACTACAGTATTATTGAAAGTCTATATCTATATAATAAATACTATGGCATATGGCCATGATGTACTGTAGTAAAGATAATACTCTTGTACTTTAATATCAGGCTTACATGTACAATGAAAAAACATTTCAGCGCAGTGTTATTATAATACTATATTTTATTGAAAAAGATGAATGCAATACCCTTAAAAAAAGTACTGTGACAGCACCATGGTACAATAATTGTATTACCATGGTACTTTAATGTCACTGGCTGGCACTATCACGGTACTAACATCATTTAACAGAAAACTGCCATGGCATTTTTGGACTACTTTGGAGTACCATGCAAAAACTGTAGTGCATTTCACAGTACCACAGTGTTACTACCTGATAGCATCGTTGTGCCATTGTATGATGCCAGAGCCTGCATGTATCTCCATTACTTTTACTCATACAGTGTGTTAGAGCTCAAACAAATCCTTTTTTTACCCCTCCCTGCCAGTGCTGTGGTCCAGACACATTCCTCATGTCTGTTTTCCCCAGTAAGTACCCGAGAAAGTAAGAAAAGGAAGGTTATTGGGTTCTTCGTGCTTTAGCACCCTCTTGGCAATCTCGCACTGAATGCCTTGCCCAAGGGTACAAAAGCGCTGTCCACTATCTGGGGATTGAATTGGCATTCTGCCACTCGCCCCCATCCCACCCCCAACGCCACCTGGGAGCGCAACGCTGAATCCTGTAGCTTCTGCGTAAAATTGATTGAACTATATTGTGATTCATTTCACCCGCTGAAATTACCGGCTGGCTCCCTTGTTTCCATAATTAATATGCAGCCCGGGTTTTAATCTGATGTTATTATTTATCTTGAAGCTCTTTTAGTAAAATTATTAGCGTGCTGATTTACTTTAAGCCACGGTATAGATCACTTGATTATACCTGTTATTTTCACATTCATCCTGCCATGCGGAACACATACAGCGCTGAATATTGCTGCTCGTATATAAGACTGCTAACAGATATAAGATTGTTTTTTGTTCGAGGAGGCAGCGAGATTAGAAAACAATAAATATGAGGTCATGCAATAGCATGCAGATTTTCTCTGCGGCCTCCCGTGAGCTAGTTGTGGATGTTCACGTCACTGGATTGGCTCATTACCAGTAATATGTTTATGCCCACCTCCTACGCTCTCTTTATCACGATGATTGCCGGATTACACCGCAATTGCGAAAATGTCCACTTCTGTCTACGTAAATGGTCAAATTTGTGAAAATGGATACTAATTATATGTGAACAACTCACCACTTGGATCATGAAGTGGTGTCTTTAAATGAGCTGTTTTCAGTTCAATTGAATGATGATAATCCCAGCAAATTTGCTGGCCTGAAAATGGGATTTTTAATAAGACCCCAGCAGTAGTTCACGCAAAAATGAAAACTGTCATCGCTCTCTCATGTTGCTCCAAACCTGTATGAGTTTCTGGTAACACTTTATTTTAGGGTCTCTTAACTAGTTGCTTACTAGCATGCATATTACTAGAATGTTAGCCATTTTTTAGTAGTTCATTTTAATGCCTTGTTCTTCATGATGTTATTAAATATCCCTAATTCTATAATAACTGCCTTACTAACTATTAATAATATTATTAATAAAAAGCTAATTAGTAATTTACTGTGGGAAAAGTTGTAATTATTAGTGAATAAGTGTTTTTTTTCTCTCTGTTGAACACAAATTATAATATGAAGAACAGATATAATTTATAAAACAATTAGTTTAAAAAAAATATATATATATAAATATTTTTTTATTATTTTTATTTTTATATTAAACATTGGTTAATAAAAATACAACTTGTTCGTTGTTAATGTAAGGTCAGTTAAATAATATTCATATTTATTATATTTATTAATTGTAATATACATTTTAAAATGTAATTATATATTTATTTATATATTTGATTAACTAAATTAAAATAGAAATGAAGACTAATTGTTTTAAAGGAATTTTATTGTTTGTCCATGTTTAACTAATGTAGTTGACAAATGGAACTTTTACTTGGTTGTCTATTGATATTGCAAGCGAAATGCTTTCCGTGAGCCTTTAACTCGGATACGGCTTAACATTGAATGGTTCTGGAACATGAATTTACTTTGGACTAAAGCATCCAAACAGACTTTGGCACCGGTCCAGGGCATCAGTAAAGTTCAAATGTGCTCCTGCAGTCTCTATTCACAGTGCGGATAGACCATTAGGCAGACAGATGCTCAGACTGAAGCTCCCTCTGAAGCAACAGCTTTCCTTCTGGACTGGAGTTCTGTCACAGTGGCTGCACACAGGTAAATTACAGTAGTCCGGCTGATGCCTCACTAATGCCTGCAGCCCCTCCTCTTAATTACCTTGCTTTAAGTATACGCATTTCACATGCCCCCAAAGCACACAATCACAGCTGCAATCCCAAAGACAGTCCATCTGCATTAGGGAATGGAAGGAATGTAATAATTGTGGTTCTGATTCAGATTTCACTTAACTTTTTTTTTTGTTTGTACTGAAGATAGCATAGCCATTGAAAAATCAAGATGCATTGTCTTCATTTTTGTGGGCCAGGTTTTAGTTTTATCGTCATAGCAACCCAGCTGACATTTGAGTGGCATGATTTGTTGAGTGTTGTCCTATGTTAAATCTTTTAATTCTAATTTTAATTCTAATTTGTGCTCATACAATAACAACAACAAAGCTCAACTGAAAGCTCAACTAAGATTTTTTTGTAAAGCTGTACTGTATGTTTTGTGGGGATTACTATATGTACATATTTTTTTTGAAATAACGATACTATGATTAAAGTTTTTTTTTCCTTCTTTTTCTTTTTTAACAGGAATGTGAAAATGTGTGAACTGCACTTTCAGTGGTTGAAAAGTGTAATCTTTTATTCTACTGTTTCTGAATGGCAAGCGAAAGATTCCTGACTCTCGTTTCTGTGTGTTGCTGTGTATGAGAAGAATGGAAGCTATTTGTGGTCGATGCATCTGTGTATGGACTGATATGGAGACATTCCGGGAGGTCAGACTGTAATTACTGCAGGGCAGATGGGCCGTAGTGTGTGACACACTTATCTGTCGGCTGAGAGGGTTGGAGGACGCGGTGATGAGAGCTGATAGCTGCTTCTGGATTGATTGAGGCTGCTGTCAGCTCGACTGTAAGTTCAGGTTAACACAGAACGAGGTCCAATTCTCCAGGACACACGCCTGCACATGCATTTCAACAGGTGACGGAGCCAATCAGCTGCTTAGTTGGATGACCTTCTGCTGATGACTCAACCTAATAGTATAGTTGCATTCTGATTCAAGAATCCTTACATAGTACTCTAAACTCCCTCCAAACTCAGTGGGAAGAATCTAGTATTGCTTGTTTTGAACACCTGCGACATTACTGAGCAGAGACTGCATTTGCGTTGTAATTTGTAAATTATAGTGCTGTCAAATAATTAATTGCATACAAAACCTTTTTTTTTTTTAAATAATCTGTCTGTGTAATGTGTATATTTAGTATTTACATATAAATACAAACACATGTATGGCCATATCTGTCCAGTATATTTGTATATAAGAATATAAATATATAGATGTACATATACGTAAACATTAAAATATATAAACAAAGTATTTATATATACATAACCCATGTACACAATATATGTACAGTAGCCTGTATATTAACAAAAACCTTTAATTTTGAATGAGACTAACTGCAAATCTCAATATATATTAATTTTTAATAAGATTATTACTAAATAGCTATTTAAAATGTGTGAGTGATGGGTAAATATCCCTGTCCACTTCCTGTGAGGTCCATTCTGTCTGTGTTTCTGTTTTGAGGATGTTTATCGAGGTAAACATTTTTACCGTTTTGTTCCTCTAGCTGCACCAAACAGAGTTTCTCATGCATCTGTTGTTTTTAGGTAGGTTTCCCAAACACTCAAGACAACTGATGGGAAAACTGGTGTCTGGTCAGTGGCTTCAGACTGTAAACTCAGTCAGCCTATGCACTGACAGAAAGCATCTATGTAATGAAAAACATGGCATACTTAACTTTTGCGTGTAATATACTGTAAAGCAGGCTTGATCAAATCTTACCCTGGAGATCCAATGCACTGCAGAGTTTAGCTCCAACCCTGATAAAAAAAAAAAACCTCACCTACCTGTGAGTTTCTAATGATCCTTATACACCGATTAACATGCTCAGGTGAGTTTGATTAGGGTTAGATCCAAACTCTGCAGTGCATTGAACCTCCAGGGTAAGATTTGATGAAGCCTGCTGCAAAGAACAAATGCTTCAGTGAGACACGGACAAAGAGAAATGGTAACCTTGATCTTGTGCCCTAGCCAGATCTAATATTTGAGCGTTTTTCTCCAGAGTCTTATTAGCAGAGGTGCTGGCGGCCTCCATGGATAGTCATCACATGCTATACTGTCTTAAAGGAAATTGGGGTCATAATTATCCTTAATAAAAGGTTAACTGACCTGTCATGGACGTTGAGAAGGTTGTGCGCAATGGTGCTTTTAACAGCAGCGCTGATCGTCCTATTTCGCGCTACTCTAGCGTAGATGGTCCGATCGCCTCAAAGAGTCATTTCATCTCTAACGCTTCAAACACTTCAGCTATTTATAAACAAGAGAGCTTTCTGAGCTCGTCCATCTCCCTCTCTCTGTTGTTTAAAGTCAAGGGTGACGGACGCGTAGAAATAAATTTAGAAACCTAGTGTACTTTTATCTTTACAGTATGCAGTGTCGATTTAAGTCCACCTTGAAACGGAAGCTGTTTGAAACTTTAAATGAAACTTCAAAATTAGCTTTCTTCAAGGAATCTAGGGAGGCTTCAGCAAAAAAATGGGCGAGTGACAGAAAATGAAAGAGCCGAGAGTCAGTGGAAGATGAAATGCCAGAAAGCACCTTTTTGACTGAAGATTAAAAGTTGGCCTCAGCAACCTGTGGCTGCGATTCGCGACCAGTGAGTCGAGTTGATGACAGAATCATCCCCCCGTGTCGTGGCTTTTTGTGCTTGGTTTTTTGGAGGATTTCCACTGAATCACAGCCCCGCTGTCAATCTGAGTGGAGCGTTATAGCTTTGGCTATTGCTGCGTGCCGTGTTATGACTGCAGCTGCAATAAAGATTTGTCAATAGCGGTATGATCCGGCTCTCGGCGAGCGGGTTTAAGTTCACACGGGTCTCTATAAGAACCGATGATGAGCATGGAGTCGCTGTAATTGCGGTCTAATTGCCGCTAATTATATAACGAACAACTATTTGGCAATTACAGCACAATGGAAGCCATTTAACCTGCATTCACACAGGGTTAAATGGTTTTGGCAGGATTCAGCAGCACAGCTGTCACAACGGTCGCTTGATCCCAGTGGGATGTCATTGTAAAGGAGCGATGTTTGCTTTTATCAGGGCCAGATTTGTTGTTAATGTTCTTTGGTTGCTGAATCACCAAACAAACCGTACGTTTTTCAAGCCGACACACAAAAAAAAACCCGGGAAAGAATATTTCAGAGGCCCTAACTAATCACCATCTGTAGAGTCGCTGGAAAACTTGAATGAATAGTTATCCCGCGTTGTTCAGCGGCCCTGAGGTCTGTAGTTATTAGATACTCTCTCCACAGTTGAGTACTTCTGGTCTTTTGATGAATTCTTAAAGCCCACAGCTCTGTGAATGGATGACCGGTGAAAACCAAACCTATGATTCTTAACCGTTCAATTTCCATAACATTCACAGTGCAACTTTTATTGCACCGAGAGCGCAAAGCACTCGACTCTAGAACATTTGATTTTAACGAGGAAAAATGGATTTGAACAGATCATTATAAATGAGTCTAAAATCAACTGTAGCATGCAAAGAAAGGCTTAAGGGATTAGTCCGGTCTTAAAGTGTGTTTCTGGTGCCAGTTTTTGCTGCGAGAGTTTTTCCTCCTTAATTACTGTGGCACATAAAGTCAAGTATCTTTCTAACAGAGGCAAGCTACGGCAGACGTCTGCTCTTTTCCGATACGCCGCATACCTGGTATGTTTATCGTCTGTTTTGAACCCGATACGCTTACATTATTTCAAACGTGCTATATCTATGTTGTTACAGCAGATCAAATGTTTGCACATCCACTCTCATTCATACACAAAACAGCCTTTGCAAGCCCTTGAATTTAGCAAGCTGGTTTGGTCTTTGTGTGTTAAGACAACTTACAAGGACTGCATATAAATCAGACTCTTGTTTTAGGTCGTTAATTAGACCTGAAATCCAGACACCTGTCTCAGCTGAATGATTAACTGCGGTGCAGGATATTGTATTGTACAGCAGGGATTGAATCAAGCGTTTAGTCAATATTGAGTTGCACTTCAATTTTTGGAAGAAAATTAGTGTTTATTTTCTACTAATTTCCGATATTTCTTTGACAAGATTTTTAATGTTTTGCTCATCAAGTCTGCATTTATTTGACCAATAGTACAGTAAAAAAAAACTGTATAAAATTATAATATAAATGCAATTTTTACTTACAAATGAATTTGACCATTTAAAGACAAAAGTTAATAAATAATAATGATTATAACAGTAATATTAATACATAAAAAAATGAATCTAACTTTTTATTAAAATGCATTTTTCATGTTATCAATAATTAATGATAAACATGTTTGTTAGTTGAATTGTTTTTAGTGCTTTTATTTCAGAAGGCACAAGACTTTCATCGAAGGGGGGATCCAAAATACAGTCTTTTGAGTTCGGCAGGTAAGTATTTACCGAGCATCCTCCTTTAACATCCCAGCTTTACATTTTTTTCATAAGATGTAAAAATCTTGTTGCTATTCCATTCTTTCAGTCTGCAATGTCAAGCAAAGGCAAGCATGCAGGCCAACCGGCTAAATGAGCTGATCAAATTCATGAGAATCCGAGCCTCCTGGTGAGGGAAAAAAAATGGCTAGGCTTTGATAGTAATATTGTACGGATTATACTGCTGTTGTGCCCTTGAGCAAAGCACTTAACCTGAGCCTGCTCAGTAAATACCTAGCAGTAAAATCTGTAGAGAATATGTAATACCTCCCCTCAAAATCCAGCGAAGACTAATAAAATTAACTGCAGAGCAAAGATGTTGTGGGAAATGTGCAGACAGATGATTTCCCTTGTTTGTTCTGCCACTCTGTTATTCTCTTTACCACCTTGGCAAGTGTAAGAGCACTTACAAAAAGAGTCTTGCGTCTCTGAAATATAATCTCTATAAAACTTGCATCGACTAAATTTGACTCTACTAAAAATGCATCGGCGAGTATCCTTTGGGAAGGTCCACAGACTTGCCTCTGGCTTGGATTCAAAACCTTGTGAGCTGTCTTAATGTCTGCTGACTATAGGAAGCTTGCTTGAAAGGCAGCACCCAGGAAACATCGGAAGGGACTGATTTGGAGCGCTAGGTGTGAACCAGACTCAAAACAGGTTTAGGAGTTGGCATTGTGTTTAGCTAATAATACTATAATGCAGTGTTTCATTCTGCTCTTTTATGTTGTGGATCAGTAATAGCACAAATTGTTAGGTTGTGTCATATAATTTACACAATAATTTTCTTTTACTTTATTTAATGAATTTCTTTTTTGCTATTAAAAGCATGCGTTAGATTTATTGCAATATATAATTTTAGTATATAAATTGAATTTAAAACATTTTATATTATATACATTCGTACATGATATATTTACATTTTTTTTTATTTCTACAGTATACTTTTAAGTTTTAATTTTAAAATGTTTTTCTAGCATTTGAGTTTCATGCAAATGTTTTTATATGACTTTCGGTGGATTTATATTTTTCTATTTTAGTCAATATTACTATATTATAAGTTTTTTTTCTACATTTTTTTTTCTACCTTAAATTAATTTGATCAGTGCCCCCTTGTTCTGTTTTGATCTTATAAGAATCCACTGATTTTTACAGTTTTCAATCTTTATATATATATATATTTAATTTTAATCATGCTGTGGATTTATATAATTTAATATTTTTGTATATTTTATAATATTATTATTACTATTATTAATTATATAATATTACTATTTAATGTATTTTTTGTTTTTATTTTCTTGCAATACATTATGGGATTATTTTGTGATTGGATACATATGATGCTGCGGTATAATTTGATATAAAGTACAGTATATATTTTTTGAATCAGATGTGCGAACTGCTCACTAGGTAGTGCAACACAGTGTATTTTTGCTCACTCACCTCCAGTATTTTATTTTTACCTTCTTGTCAAATTTTATGTCTTCCAGGACAACATTTGCCTCAAGTGAAACTTGAAATGTTTTTCGTCAACTACCTACATACTACCCATTTTCCCTATCAAATATATACAGCTGATCATAACTCTCTAGTCCAGCGTTCTGTAAAAAAAATAACCTCTCCCCTCACAAACTGTAAAATATTCATGGTGAGACTGCAGCAAAGTCAATGAGTGTTCAATCAGTGCGTTCCCCTTAGCCGAGCCCCCAGTGTGCCGGCCTGTGATTTATTGCTGAATTAACACACTGAAGTCTTCCATTTCTCTGTGTTGCTTTGGTGCTCCAGGGCGGCACATCAGCTGAACGTTCATGTTTAGATGACCAGGGCCAGCGGGCTCCTCTTAGGGGGAACATCTCACCAGCTTTCAGAAGATGTTTGTGTAAAACACTTGTTGTGGTGATTATGGTGTGCTGTTATTTTTATGTTGCCGTCTAAACTTTATGCAGTGGCATTACAATTGCAAAAAAAGTTTCCTGAAAACTTCCATCATTATTTGGATGCCTTGGCCCAAAGTTGGTTAAACCAGAAACTGCTGTCAAACCCAATGGAGCAAGAATTGCATTTTTAATAAAAACAACCCTGAATTGTATGACTTTTAACTAAAGGATTTGGACTTGGATTATATTTGTATTTTGTTGTGATTTTTATATTGCATCATAATATACAATTAATACATACATATTAAGTACAAATGTATGTGTATACACATAAATATACAGTGCAGTAAAAGCATATTTTGCACCTGTCTATATTGTTTTATCATATATAATGCACCTTTGTCATACTTCTCTTGCAACTTACATTACATTCACAGTAAATTGAGCAGGTCTCTACTATACTACCTCATGTTTGCACTGTTGCCATATAGTGTGATGTATATACACATATTTATAATAGATATACTTATTTATACATTATTTATATATTTTGTATTTTGCACTTTCTGGTTGGATGCTAACTGCATTTCATTGGCTATGTACTTGTACTCTGCACAATGACAATAAAGTTGAATCTAATCTAATCTAATAATATACTGTACTTTGTATTAAAAAATGTTATTACTGTATAATATTATTATATATGTTTACAACTTTTTTTAATGTAATTATTCTTAACTGCAATATATACTTTTAATCAGTACCCATATTATATATGTGACCCTAGACCACAAAACCAGTCATAAGGGTAATTTTTTCAAAAATTGAGATTTATTCATCATCTGAAAGCTGAAATAAACTTTTTATTGTATGGTTTAAGATAAGAAAATATTTGGCGGAGATACAACTTGAAAACCTGGCATCTCAGGGTGCAGCAAAAATTGAAATACTGAGTAAATCACCTTTAAAGTTAAAGAAAAATTATGTTTTTGTTATGTTTTGATATCTTTTTTAAGGTAGAAAATGTGCAAATTATCTTCATGGAACATGAAATCAATAAAAATCGATCATGTTTACCTATTCAGCTGTTGGCTATTGCTCCAAATATACTTATGACTGGTTTTGTGCTCCAGGGTCACACATTATATATTATATACACCGTTTAATTCAATTTTGGTAAAATGGAATATTGTTTGAATTAATTTTTTTGTAGTGTACATGTATATGTAGGTCTTTCTTTAGTTTCATCAGTGCTCATAAAAGCATGTCTTCCTGAGTGATTAGTCACATGGCATTTACGGCTCGAGTGATTGGCTTAACAACTTCTCTGCCCAGAACTGAGTGGCCATGAGTAAAGATGGCAGATTTCAAATTGCATACATCCTTCCCGGTGCCAGCTGAGCGCCTGCCAGACAGCTAAACGGATGTGACCTCCAGGTAAGATAGACCTCCTGGCCTAATAACAACAACAAACAAATTACACTTGACTTTAAAAATGGCTGAAGCCCTGAAATAACAACCTTTTTTGTTTGGTGTGTTTATTTTTTAGTGCAGTCACTTTTGTTTCTTTTGTCGAGACGAAATATCATTGAGAGATGCTCAACGACCTTCATGAGCTGATAGAACCACGAGATCAGTGCTTCCAGATGTGTGAAAATGGACAGAGCACCTTGCCGGTTAACAGACTAAATTGGAAGAACTGTAAGAAGGACTTGCCTGGAATTCAGAAAGCGGCGTGGATCAGACGAGGTGAGAGTGGCTAGTTATTAAATTGGCCAGCAGGCAGAACGTGGGGGCAGATGAGAACTCGCAAAGTGCATCGCTAATGAGTTTCTGTAATGCTCCCTCTCATCTTTGAACCAGACCTTCAGATGGAGCCCATTGTTGGCAGGGAGGCCAATGCAGATTGTTAGCACAGGCCTGAACCTCCAGCCCAGCTTCCCTGGATAACTCCCTCTCTCTCCTAATCTATGCTAATAAAGCAGAAATCAAAGCCCGAAATGTCCAAGTAACGCGCTTCCTACCTCAGTCATGTTCAAAGCTGTACTAAAGATGACAGAAACAAGACTAGAGCATTCTTTCACTGTGTTATGTAGCCCACAGGGGCTTTGTGTTTAACTTCTCAAACAACCATGTTGTGCTTGTAACATAAATGATGCAGACTCTCGCATGACGTCTGTGTGGGATGATGTTTTAATGCGGTTTCTTGACATGCTTTTTTTGTAATAGGTTAAAGCTTTGCGTTACTTTAAAATTTAAAAATGTTGTGTTGCATCTAGCACTGACTGAGGTGTTGAGGTGTTATGCTTAGCTTGCAGATGTTTTTCACATTAGGGATGCAATTTTTCTTTCTTTCTGTGCTATGCACAATTTTACCCCCAGACATGTTTGCTTGTAATAATACATAGGCTGTACCATGAAATTGCATTGTCAAGGTTTTTTTCATTGTATTTTATTACCTTTCTTATTTTTCTATCATACTGAAATTTGATCAGAAGGGCCTACCCAAATATATTTTCATAATAAATATATAATTGAATATGCAGTTATTTATTTTTTTAATTTTATTGTCTTTTGTGTATGACTCTTAAAAGCCCGCAGGATTTATATTTTCCCCCCTTTCTAAATTATGTAATAGAATATAAATAATATGAGATTTGACTGACTTTTTTGGATATAATGTAGGCCTAATTTAAAAAATGGTCATACTATAGACATATTAACTCCTTAAAACTTGCAGCATTTATATTTTTCCCTTTCTATATTATACATTGCTTATATATTATAATTAATATATTATTTTAGTGTTTTTTTTTGTTATATTAAAGCATATTATATAATACATTGTAGTGTTTTATATTATTTAGAAGAAGGGG
>JAUMHG010000060.1:18802103-18814779 GCA_032359395.1 Enteromius anoplus | reverse complement strand
AAATGGATGTGTGTAGCTCTTTGTTTCTTGTTCTTTGATTCAAGTAAAAATACTTGTTATATATTACTACTGCGTCTCTGCCTGCTTCCTGCTACAACAACCGTGACACTAGTGTTAATTCTTTTGGAAACTGCAGTGATATCTACAGTATTTCATGTCTCACTCTAAAGTGCGCCAAGGTACGTTTATGTCTTGAGACCAGGCAGAAATCGCACTGATAGCGATCATGTTGTTAGCAAATATTATAGTTGTGTATATGTCAAAACAAGCGCAACATAAAAAAGCACTTGCAGTACTTGATGTCAATAATTGCTTTTTAATAGCACATTTTTATCTTTATTTATAAAAATGATGTTTAATTGTAGTATTGAGTTTGAGCATTGGCCTTGGACTGCGGCACTTTGTGTCAGAAAAAAAGAAAGAAAGAAAATGTCTACAAAATGAAGTAATGAGTTTGTCGTCAGCCTTTAAAACCGAATGCCAAATGGCTGTGCAAAGGGCTTGACGACGCTTCAGAAATAACCCTCAATTCTGAGAGTCTATCTTGTGCCTTCTCTGTGTAGACTAAGGGCGGTCAAGGACCGAAATCACCCCGTGACACTGAGCATGGAGACAAAGGCTGATTTTGCTCATGATTGCCTCCAATTGCAGCTGCGTGATGAAATTAATGGTGTAACATTATCCAGGCAGAACGACTCTTTCCACCACAGCTGCATAGACGTTACGGCCCCTGCTGAACGTCCTAGAATGGAGCGTTCTGTCCCAAAGTTCAGACTGCATGAGTTTGGAAAATGAATTCTTTTGGCTTCTATGCTTATACTCTAAGGGTGAAGTAGTTAAGTTTCTAGTGCTAGTATAACTAATATGCGTGCTAATGAGCAACTAGTAAAGAGACATTAAAGTGTTACCGCAATAATATATTCATTGTATTTATCAAGTCACTGTAACTCATTGCCTCTTTTGGCTTTATTACATCATGCAGCTGGAGTTGTGGGTAGTATTTTAAATTTTTTCTCAACAAGATCTCATTTTGGTCTGTAGAAGTGCTGATTACACAATTATTAGACCAGTTATTATTGATTAAACCACTTTGACACTTGTAAAACAGTTCAAACCTTTTCAAAATCATCCACAGATGTTTGCTGATGCGGTCTAGTTTTGTTCTTATAGGGTAGTAAAATGCATTGTATTTGACTTCTGATGTTGTTTCCTCAACTTCTGCAAACTTTAAGATGCATTTGCAACTAAAGCCTCAAAATCCAACACTACCGTTGTAATCTCTACTGTAAGCTGCACAGCATTTCTCAATTTATCTTTGATGTGGCTTCTAGAAGTTTTTTAAACGTCATACTGCAACTGCAATCAAATTGAGAAGGTATGAAAACGTTTTTTACCTCCTGGAATTGTCTTTTTTTTAATTAGCTGTAAAAGGTTTGTGATAAAAGAGATTGGACACTTGCAGAATTTGCAAAAGTCTTTGGTGCTGCCTGTAAATGTTTGTTTGATGTCGAGCCTCTGGGCACAAACCAATGGATTTGTGGGTTTTTGAACAAGATTTTCTCTATTTTTTTGAGTCATTTTGAAATCCGCATGTAATGCAATAGTGATGCAACAGACACGTCCCTGACTTTTCTTCTTCACTTGTTTATAATCAGCCTTTCAAAATAGATTGCACTGGTTCTAGTAGCTGATTTATTACGTGTTGCATCAAATCTAAATGAAATGTCATGGCAACAACCTGTTCACTGCATATTTCAATCTGATGTTAGTTTAGGATTGAACCGATTAGTATGCAATTTTACATTAATTTGCGATACTTTATCTCACAGTCTTGTATGTTCCTTAAAATCTATTCATTGGTGCTTTCATATCAGCCTATTATGTCCTAAAGAAGGAGCATGCTATGACGATAGCCTTTAGCCATGATTATTTGCAGTATTGTACTGCCTCTTTTACCTTATTGCTTAATTAGATTCAAAAGTTAATGACAGGGCCTTTAGAGACGTGACTGTACATGCTGGAGTATTTCACAGATTTTTGTTTGTGGGAAACAGCTAGAAGCCAATTAGAATATTTTTGCTCTTATTGTTGTGTTATTGGGAATTGATCAGGATTCTTTCTAAGACTAATGTGATTTTTTTTTTCCCTTCACTCTAAAATCCCCTAAGAGGAAGAGAAGTAGATTATTTTTTTTGCTTAAAGAAAGTTATTCCTGTTTTATATATGCATGCTAATCCCTCCTTATAACCATTACTGTAATCAGACGATAATAATAGTTTGAATTGTAAGTTATTTATACACCCTGGTGTAGTGTTTGCTGTATGGCAAAAACTTTTTTTTTTTAAATGCATATAATAAAAAAATAATAATTTAAACCGCTTACAAGGACAATCAATATATTATGTTTGAGGCTCACAGCCTTCATAAGGTATTGCATAACTTCAGTCTTGCAATATAATGCCTGTTGTTGCAAGCTACTGCATTGTGTGGATTTTTCTGTTCTTTTCATGATGTTTCAATGTCATGTGCCACCTGCCTGCAATCATTTAGGTTGAGTATTTATTTTCTAAAACAAATGTTTTCTACACCAATGCTGACGAGCAGTTTGTTTGAGCTCGTAGAAAGTGAAAATGCAATGCAACAGTCAGAATCCATTAGAACACATTTGACGTGTAGTTACTGTATGCGGAATGGGATTTTGAGCCAATGGGATTCCAGAGTGGGCGGGGTTTTTAGGAGTGATAAATAGAAACCAAATGGTTGCTCGTTGGGTGTGCAGTAATAAAAATCTAACGAGAACCCAAAACTAAAACATCTGGATGCGTTATGCTAATGAGAATCGGGAAGAAAATGTACTAAAATGTAACAATTGTCAGAGGTGTCTGTTTTCTTTATGCGTTCTTTTGAGGTGACTGTGGATGTGTGGAGTGATTGTATCAGGTCTGAGTCAGTGCAGGCCTTTCCCTTCTGAATTCATTCTCCTTGCCTTCCTGGCTGCCAAGATTGAGGAAAAAAAATGGGAGAGAAAAGATCCTTGATCTCAGGGAGTCTGCAAAGCTAATTACGCCTTAAGGGAAGCGGAAGGGGATAAATGAAAAAGCTCAATTAATGCTGGTTGTCATTACCAGTCTATTTGCTCAGGTTGATGCATAAAAAGCCCTACTAATTTGTGTGTAGCAGGTGGTAGATTCACACCCACGATGGCGGACGGGTTGACATATGAGGAGCGGGCATTAAAACGAAAGCCCTAACGTCTCAGAGAGCAGCCATCTGATGATGGTGACTCAAACTTTCGCACAGTTATAGTAATTCATGTCACAACCGAACCATCATGAGCATCGGCGCACAAACTGGCATGATTTGACTAATGTGATTGTGATGTCAGATGTCACCAGTTGTTTTTCTTTTTCAGAGAGTTGAGAAATCTTTCTGCTGCTGTATCAAGCTCAGAGAGGAATACTAACTAGCTATACAAACAGCGCCGGGACTATAATTGTATTCCTCAGAGATTGATGCCAAAACTTATAATGAGAAATCTGCTTCACAAACCATTTTACTTACATAATATGGTGTATTTCCCAGTTTAGCAGTGTATGTGAGAAATAATTGAATTTTTTTGCATCGGGGATTGATTCAATTGGGGGGAAAATGTATGTAACATTTCAGTGAACTTTGAAATCTCCAGTTCATTCCAATGGAATTCTCGGTGTAGCAAGTCTGAGAAGCAACGGTAACCAAGAGGAGCGGCGTTTCGGGAATTTATGATGAATAAAATAAATCATTCTATCTTTTATTAGAACTGAATATTCAGTATTACATCATATTTCAGTCAGTAAAACCAGTGGCAAGTATTTCGTAGAGTCATTTTCTTGTCTCTTTACTCCGTCATACCAAAGGAAGACTTAAAATGCGCTTCTCAAACCATTTTACTTTGCAAATTTTTCATGTTGACTTGCATGTAGTTTCAGCCTCAGAAGGCACGAAACTAAATGTGATTGGTTGCTTTAACTGTCAGTCATATGGCTTCTTGGGCGGTCCTTCTCCATTTAAATGTGGCCAAGGTTCCCAGACCTATCAGTCTGAAGATCTGGATATTTGAGACTTAATTGCAATAATTTCTTCTCTTCCTGTATTGCTTGTTCCGTCATAACTCGGAAGACTTACAAGATGAAATGCAGTTCACAAACCAAAGTAAAGCAGGTTATGTGAGAAAGGATAGATTTTTTTATATCAGGAATTGATTTGATTGAGACAAAATGGATGTAACGTTTTATTGAACTGGAATGTTGAATGGAATGTTCTGTAAATCTTGTCTGAGGAGCAGTAAGAACCAAGGGGGGGCGGAGCTTAGTGAAAGTCAATTTCTGATGGATAAAGTAAGTCATCCTACCATTATCAGGATTGAATATCTTGTTTTACTTGTTATTACTTCACATTACAGTAGTAAAGGCAGTTATACAGTAATCATGACAGTTACAGACGATAGATAAAATCAATCATCCTGTCTTTTTTATAGTCAGAGATCTTTGGAAATACTGTACCTCACAGTACAGAAGTAAAGGTTGCAAATGTTTCATGTTGACTTGCGAGGCATTTTTATTTCTTTTTGTAGTTTGTGGCAGTTATAGTCTTATATTTTCTTCCTGCGTTACTCTGAAATGGTTCTGTTATAACACTTACAAACACAGTTCACAAACCATTTTACTTCCATAATTTGGCGTATTTCACAGTGGAACGGAATGTGTTACTTTCCATGCATCAGGCATTGATTAACTTCTTATAATCCATAGCGTTCCAATAAACTGGGAAACTTCCAATTCATTCCAACGGAATGCTCTTTAAATCTTGTCTGAGTTGCAACAGTAACCGAGAGGGGCGGAGCTTGCTGAAAGGGTCAAAGTCTTATGGATCAAATCGATCATCCTACCTTTGTTAGAAGTGAATGTCCTGTTTCACTTAGTAATAGATCACACAACAAAAATAAAAATGGTTGCATGTTGACTTGCAAGACATTTGTGAATGTCTTTTCTTGGGTTATGGCAGTTATGGACTCATATTTTCTCTTCTTTCTCTTTCTCTCTTTTTAAGGATTCATTTATACATGTGGTGGGACATTAAAAGGGAAAAACGGGACCATAGAAAGTCCAGGTTTTCCTCACGGATACCCGAACGGAGCGAACTGTACGTGGGTTATTGTAGCCGAGGAGAGGAGCAGAATTCATATAGTTTTTCAGTCCTTCGCTGTGGAGGAAGAATACGACTTTTTATCTTTATATGACGGACATCCTCATCCTGCGAACTTCAGGACAAGGTAAGCACTCATTGTTTGAATTCAAGAGTGTTGTGCATGTCTGTTTGCTTTACGCTTGCAGTTGGCACAGTTGATTTTTTAGCTTCAGAGTGTGCGTCTGAAGTTTACAGCCTTACTCATTCAGAAATGTTGATGGCATCATTTCAGGGACATATGCAAATTGTCTCTGTAAAACGAGAATGTCCTTCCCACTGATACCACCTGCTGCTGACCAGCAATAGCAAGCAACAAATCATGATTCATGGCTGTGACATCGACTGAAGCCTATTGGCTATAAAAAGGAAAGGGAGCCCTTCGATATGTCTCAGCCCAACTTCCTGTTTCAATAAGAAATATGTCAGCTCAAGAGAGGCTGTGTAAGTAAGAATAATGTACATTCAGCTGTCCGTGCTCATAAAATAAACCAAGACAGGCTGAAGGGGACATTTTCAAAAAAGTGGTCGTGAGATATTTGAGTTTATTTTATCCAACTGAAAAGAGAGAAACATGAAACTAGTGTTTTTTCCTGTAATAATAGTCAAAGGTACTGAATATACACAATTCTGTCTTTTCGGTTTCTTTTTTATTATTAAATGAGCTTGAACTATTCATTTGCGCATAGAAAAGTCACTCAATTCTTACGTTTAACAAAATGTACTGTAGCTCAGAGTAATATTAGAAACATGAAACTAGTGGTTCACAGGAATAATAGTCAATTATTAAGCATTATTAGTACCATCAGGTATATATTTTTTCTATTATATGCTTTTTTATATGTATTAAATCTGAATGATTCTGCTTTTTCTACCTCTTTTCAAACTTAATTAATGGGATTCAGTGAGTTTTGTGAAAAGACTGCACAGAGTAATTTGACAGACATGAAGCTCGTTTTCGGGATTGTCTAGTTATAAAATTTGCCATGTTATCTGCAGGTGCATGCTGTCCGGTTGCTGAGCATTTGACATTTTTTCCATTGTATACTTTTTATATGTGTAGAAAGTACATGATTCTGGTTTTTCATTTAATTTTCAAATAAATAGTCATGAATATCGAGTAAAATAAAATATTCAAACTCAATATGAGAGACATCAAACTAGTGCTTTCCTTGAATAACAGTCAATTATAAAGTTTAGCACTATTCATGTGGGAACTGCCTGGTCACTGAGCATATTAAGTTTTCCCATAATATTTAATTATTTTATTTTTTAAAGGTACTGAACGTCCATCATTTTCAATTTATGTATTCTGCCTTTTCTACTAAGTAATATAAGAGACACTGAATTAGTGTATTTCTGAAAGTATACATTTTAATTATGCATGTAAGGGATGTATGTGACCCTGCTTTTTTATTTTAATACTTGAACTATTTATTTGAGTCTAAATGTTTTTATGTGAAAAGAGTGTGCAGAAAAATACCAAACAGGCCGTTTCCTCAAATAAGTTATTTAAAAAATGTATATTATCTTACATAATATTATATATTGGCATGTTATCTGCTTTGAGTTTCTGCATTGCTCATTTTGTGAATTATAGACCTGATTACTAGCATTACATGGGGCCGAAACTCTTCTAAATGCTTAAAAGCACACAAAATTAACCCGCTCTAACTCTCCTCTAATTAAAGGGTAAACCAATTATTGCAGTGAAACTCTCCACAAGCTAGGAACCGAATCAGCAGACCCCCTGCCTTCAGGTAGCTGGAATTCACTCGTGGCAATTACCATGATTGAAAGTGTTTATTTTATGGCAATCTGGGCGTCACAAACCTTGAATCCAAAAACTGACGCTTCACTGGCTGAACAGATAGCAAAATAAGTGACACATTGCGCTAGTGATGTCATTTCCTTACTAATCCCTCTATTAAAATGCCAGATAGTTGTAAGAAAAATACTTTGTTTTTCTCAGATGACATCCACTTGTGATTTGCATTGGGTGTCAGAGATGATTTAGAAAGAGGTTCAATACAACACAGGATTGATTGATTGATACTGGAAAGTGTTTGTCTGTAATATCAGTTGATTCTTTGCTAAGCTCCGCCCCCTTGGTTATTGTTACTAGCTTACAAGCTTCATAATTCATTGAAATTTTTAGTAAAATAGTTGCAATGTTACACTTGCAAGAGCAAAAATGACAATGCAAAGCATTATCTTTTTTTCCTTAGAGAAATTAAACGACCATGATTAATATCTACTACAACTGTCAGTCAAAATGGAGGCAAACGCTTCTCACAATCAACCAAGAAGAGAAAAGCCTAATTTAAAGACAATTAAAACTGATAAAATGCAGGTCTTATTTTGAAAATAATTGCAAATGATATTAACAAATACAAATGATTTTGGAAAAAAAAAAGTTGGTGTAAAATGTTTTTGAAAAGTCAATTTCACCAATTTTAATATTTTTCATTACATTTTTCCCCATTACTTTTATAACTGTTTATTTAAAAATTCAGGTTTATTTGCTTTTGTTCAATTTTAATATTTTTTATTCATTTTTCCCCCCATCATTTTTATAACTGTTTATTTGCATATAAAGATTCAGCTTTATTTGCTTTTGTTAAATTTTTTATATTTTTCATTAAATTTTTCCCCATTATTTTTATAACTGTTTATTTGCATATAAAAATTCAGCTTTATTTGCTTTTGTTCAATTTTAATATTTTTCATAAAATATTTTCCCATAATTTTTATAACTGTTTATTTGCATATAAAAATTCAGCTTTATTTGCTTTTGTTCAATTTTAATATTTTTTATAAATTTTTTCCCCATTATTTTTATAACTGTTTATTTGCATATAGAAATTCAGCTTTATTTGCTTATGTTCAATTTTAATATTTTTCATAAAATATTTTTCCCCATTATTTTTATAACTGTTTATTTGCATATAAATATTGTGCTTTATTAGTTTTTGTTCAGTTTTAATTTTTCTCATTTATTTATTTTTTTATAATTTGGCCATATGTCAATCAAAGAATAAATTACACTTTAAAAATATTAAAATAAAAAAAATCTTATTTTAAGGTAATTTACATGATTTCTGTTCTCACTGCAGCCTTGTACGTCAGAAGAGACGTTAACTTTATTTTCCAAAAATAATTAGCATTGTTTTTTAAGGAAAGTTTATTTATTTTAGCTATAATTAAATAAACAAATGTAGTTTATAGTTAGGCAACTAAATTGGTTTATTTAAATATAGCTAAACATATTTTGCAGCCACTTTTTAGTAAATTCAATGAGTAAGTTTCAGTGTATCTGCATTGGCATCTGTAATAAGCAATTATTAAAAAATAAAAACATTTTATGTATGCATACATTATAACCTTTAAGCCACTTTTGAGTAAAAAAATAGGTGTTGTTTATGAAAGTATGAGAATAGTGCTTTCTTCTCTTACCAAGATTTTAATTTTCCACAAGTACCATCTGGACACTGACGTTTTTCCCATTATACAGTATACTCTGTTCAATAGACCTCAGATTGAATACAGCAAATCTTTACAAAAACACATTGTGGAATAAGAGCCAGCCCTTCATTATCTAAGCTAAAAGTAAATCAATAGTTTTTTTTCTCCCCTCTGCAGACATGGCACTTCATTTGCAGTTATTAAAGCATTAATCTTTTGAAGAATGTAAAAGCAGTGATGCCAGCTGTACCGTGTTCTTGGGCTTAACGGAATTACTCAAACATTTATGAGTATTGGGTAAGCGCTTCGATAAAAGAACAGCAGAACAGTCGTTTCATTACCATCAAGCAATAGATGCTCTTGAGTCACCATCCAATACAAACTCAGAGCCAAAAAGAATCATATTCGCTCTTTGGAACAAGCAGTATCTGTCGTTGTTGATCCATGAGAGTATTTCAGTACAGTACATTGTGTTATTTTGAATGATCTACCCTCTCCTTGAGAAGTTATTGTGTCCCATTGAGTTCTAGCCCCATTATGTCTACTGCTCTGTGAGGTTTGGTTCAAGACACACTTCCTCTAAGTTTCTTGCCTGTGTTTTATCAAAAATGTCACATAATGCTCATCCCTTAAAGTTTGTACAGAATAGAAGATGATGATCTCCTCATCATCGTTGAGGTAGTGGATTGTGATAAAATAGAAATTTATACAATCAAACCAACAAGGTCAAGGCAAACCCAAAATGTGGGTTTGATAAAACCTTAGTCTCCTGTATCCAGACCTTGAGACTGACAGCTGAAGGTTGGGAATTCATAGGAGCTTTCTTTGGCCGAGGCCCGCCCATAAGGCCGTTTGACTGACATGTCAACCAACCAATCACAGTTCGTTTTGTTTTATCGTCACGTTTCGGGGCTTGGAAATCTCCCTACAACAACAGACTGGCCTGCAACAAGTCAGCATAGAAAATCCCGATGAGACGCTCGCGGTAAACATCAGTTTGAACCATATCTCTCCTTTTTTTAACACCCACAAGCAATTCTGGAGAACCGAACACAACACTGAATCGGCCAGCTGCAATTTGTTGTTTCATGTTTGCCAGCAAACGTGGCTGATATCCCCTTCTCAGGTACTTCACTTGATCTTCCATAATAGATAGGAGACGCACAACTAGTAAAATTGGATCTGCTGGGAATCCTTCTAAACACTGATGAAGGGTCGGTCAGGCTTGGAAAATAATACTCTTCCCAAATCCCGTCGACAAACAGGCTAAAATCTCTGCTTGTCTCGACTAAGTGCCTCAAACAAAACTCCTGGACATCTCTCAAAGAGTCTATGCCGTGAACCTCGCATAGAATCCAACGTTAAGCTGCTCTTGATAAATGCTCATTGACATTCATGTAAACACGACAGTTTTTCTTCCAGAAAATCACACGTCTGCGCTTTGTTTCCCAGTGGAGCAAAAATAAATGCGACACTTGCGTCCCACGGAAATCCGATAAAATTCAACCAATCATATAACGACTTCGACATTCCTAAAGTGTTTCCAGTTACAGTAAGTGTACCATATGCATCAAACGTCTAGCCAACGTTCCGTGGGCGTGAGACTAATAAAACTTTGATTGTAAGTTTTTAGATAGACTAGATGGAGATTTGTATATTTATATTTTCATATAACTGATATTATATATAAACAGATTCCATAATCATATTTTCCTTGAATATATATATACACGCAAGGGTGTTTATATAGTGCACACATACAGTATATACTATGTAACCAAAAACATTTATTTCAGATATGATTAATTCTAATATACATACATCATATTTCTACTGGGCTTTATTTCATTTGGTGTTTTTGCTTCACCTTAAACTTGAGTTAGTTGTCAAAGCAACATTTCTTCAGCCTGTGTGGATGAATCATCAATATTTTTGGGTTTGTTTTCCCGTAAGAGAGAAACTGTACATTTTAAATGTGTTTCTTCTATAAATCAGCTTTGTGAACTTTAAGGTGTACACTAGCAGATGGACTGCATTCAAAAACTTGCAAATATTAGGCATGAGTCACACAGGAAAATGTACACCTAAGATTTTCATTAAGTTGCATCCACGCAGCGTTTTTTGCTGCCTCCAAATTTGAAACTGATTTTGTGTTTCAGCGTCTACATCAGTGATTTATTTTTTTCCAGCTAAGATTTTGTCGGAAGGTCCTGGCAGCCGGCATCTCAGGATGTAACTTGTTTTGTATCCGGCAAATAGGGAAATATTTAGCTTTCCTCTGGCGACCCTCGATTTCAACACGTTCTGGAAAAATCCATTTATCAAAGCAATTCAAGCAGATGCCTTTGATACGTTACTTATCCCACCGCTGCCTGACATCGCAATTTGTCATTTTTCCGTTCAGAACGTGCCGTCCCAAAATAGAACCGCACAACCTGAAGGAAAACACACAGAGTCTGGAATGATGAAGCGATATCTCCAATTAAAAGTTGACCTCATGTTTGACGAGTCAGATTAGAGACTTTTAATTACAGTGTGACAATTAGTTAATTGTGCTTTTACACAGAAATCTCAGAATCTTAATTGATAGCTTATTTTGACCCGTGCTTGTTATTAAAGCTCTGTGTCCTACTCTAGCAAGCATAATATCTCATAATATTGAAAAGAATAAATGATTTGACTAATTGCAGACTCTATTGTCTTTGCTTGTAAGAAAATCCTTATAGCATGGAAAGCTAATTACATGCTTCGGCTATGCTAATGTTACAAACAAGCGAACATATTTCACCTTGACTGTAATGATATGATTTTAAGTGTCGTGACATGCCTCGTTTTAGTGCAGGTCAGTTCTCGCCAAGCTTTTGAAACCAAGGTTAACCTGGAGGGAAGGAAGAGCATGCAGGAACTGTCTGAGCTCCAATCAGCTTTGTTTTGATTCAGTGAGGTTAAAGGAAGAGTTCATCCAAAAAGAAAATCATTATTTAATCAACCTCATGTTGTTCTAAACCCATGTGTCCTTTTTTTCGGTGCAGTGCGAATTTAAAAAGACTGTGTCATCTGCCGACAATTTCAAGTTGAAACTACATATTTAAGGTTATTATTATTATTTTAAAGGAGTCATATAGTGCCAGATGCACTTTTACAAGTTGTTTGAAATGAAATGTTTGTTGGCAGTTTGTGTACACAACCACCCTATAATGATACAAATCCACCCGATGTCTGACCGTGTGACGTCACACCGTCGGAGGCCCCTCCCGCGATTGTTGATTGACAGCAGATATTAACTCCTAAGGTATTGAGGTGTTTTGTCGTTGAATGCATTAATGAACTTAGCAGTAGTCATTTACTCCTTACATCTAAGTGGCTGAAGGTGCAGAGGATTAACGTTAAATTATGTTTTGTTCTGAAGGGAACATGCCCTTGTTCTACCTAAATGCGTTTGTTTGCACGAATCATTCATGATCCAGCCTCACCCATAGAAGCAGTGAGTATAATGTATTTTAATGAATCTTGGCAAATCACCTTTCCTAATAATGTGCTGATTAGCAAGTTTCACTATGAATACGGCTAAAAAAAGATCCCGCTAGAGCGACTCGGAAAAGAGGGGCGGGGTCAGGGGAGCTTGTGAAGATTTAAAGGGGAAGTACACAGAACAGAGTGATTTCTAAAGAGCTGTTTATGAAAATGAGCGTTTTTTTTATGCTACCACACAAACTATATTACAGACTTTCCATTAAGACCCTAAAGAATAATTTCAGCTTGTGGCAAATTGGTGTTATTATGACCCCTTTTAGGGTTTTGTAAGGGATCACAGGGAATCAGACACATAAGATTTGATCAGAACGTTGGAACATGAGGAGCCGAAGCCCTCAACAGCACAGGATGATGTAAATACTCTTTCGCACACCCTTTCGTAAGCAGATCCAACAGACATTGTCACAGAACAGCTTGCAACATTAACACAAAGGAATACATATTGAGAATCCCA
>JAUMHG010000060.1:18773105-18792066 GCA_032359395.1 Enteromius anoplus | reverse complement strand
TAGGACTTCTATTTGTAAAATATCCCTATTAGGATTGGCTCTGTATGATTGCTTATTAATTGTTCAGGTTAATTTATTAGAGGGTATTTTATTCTAGTCATTGCTAGTTTTTTGCTTTTATGCTGCTATTTGCGAGGGCATTGATAGCTGGATTGCAACAGCACTGCTAGTGTGTTCTGGAGAATTGTTAGTTCTTTGTTCAGGATGTGGACTGCTAGGAGACAGACAGCAGAAAGATGGATGTTAAAATCATTTTGTGCTGCTTGTAGTCCTATTAGCTTGAAAGTGAAAGGAAACCCAAGTCAGAACGTCCTGTGCTGAGTTTGATGGGTGTGTAGTTTTGAATTCTATTGTGCATCAGACTGATTTTTCATTATATAGGTACCCTTTAAAAACAGCCTAATGTTGTCTGTCTGTGGTCAGCCTAGTTTTGGATCCCTTATTTCAGCCCAAATAACTCCGTTCACCGAAAAGGGAATGTTTAATATCTGAGCAGATGTTGTGCTGCACCATCAAGTTTATTTCAGCCCCTGGCCATGATTGGTTGAGTTCGTGAGCGTCTGGGTCATCTAAACCCTCAGCGACTGTCATTTCTCAACCGCTCGCCATCTTCCATCACTCTCTCCACCTGTTATCCTCCTGACCTGACCACAGCATGGCGCCCCATCTGCTCCATCTTTACAGTCTGAATTATTCAGTCCCATTGACCAGCCTGGGCTTTGGCTCATGCTTTTGTGTTTAATGTGCTTCTGAATTTTATGGGTTTTGGAATATTAATCCTGTAGGTTATTGCACTCTAGGGCCTGGGATTCCCACTGAATTCACAATGACTTTGTCTAATCGTCATTCAATTCCATAGATTGATGTGCATAATTGACGAATTTGAGACTCCTTTGAGCTATTTTAAGAGATATATTGCTGGGGTATTTTGAACTGTTGTTAGATTATTATTTGAAGTATGTTGACCACTGTAATGATCTTGGGGTTCTACTAGTTTCTACATTAGTTTGGTTATTGCAAAGTCCAAAGAGCCCACCTGGCCACTATTATTATTTTTTTTTTTGACACGATTGGTGGGGAGTGTTGTTTTTTTAGATATTTTTTTATGGATTCTGGGTAATTCTCCCTAAGGCTTTATGAAATTGTCAATTAGTCCAAACATGGGTCAGCCTACAAGGTGTCTCTAATGTTTGTCGGGTGTTTTAGGTAGTTGCTAGGTCTTTTCTAGGGTTTCTTGGAGGGTTTCCATGAGATTGCCCCAAAGTAATTACATAATATTATCATGTCCCAACATGGGCCAATGATTACAATGTGACCGCCATAGTCGCCAGAGCATTTTAGGTAGTTGCTGGGTGGTTGAAATCTCCTTGATATTCGTGTCCTCTTTATGAGTCCTAACATAAATCATTATTTTTTTGCATAGTTTTTATCGTGTTCTTGGAGGTTGGTAGGGTAATTTAGATTATTGATTGATGATTGTGCCACAAGTCTCTTTGATAATCTTGGGGGTTAATAAGTGAATACGTGTAGGGTAGGGTCTTCTAAATAGTTGGTAGTGTATTTTTAATGGACTCTAGGTGATTGCTCTTTGGTCTATTCTTGAAGGTGTCTGCATCAAAACATTAAGACTAAAGAACCCACCCATGTCTTAATGATTTTAGTACAGCTTGTAGGATGTTCTTTGAAGTTTTTGTGGTGTTTTGCAGTTATTTCAGTCCACCAGGTAAAATTATGTGTCAAATTATTTGTGTTAAATTAGTAAAGGTTCCTTTTTTAGAATGGTTTGTTGGGGTTTCTAGGTAGCTGCAAAGTTGCTAGGGTATTTGGTTTAAAAATGTTGGGTTTCTATGATATTATTGGAGTTTTATAAGTCTTAACTTGGGGTCAATGAGCCAAAAGAACCCTTTTTTGTTTGTGGGATGTTCTAGGTAGGCTGTCCTGGGAAATTGTATGTCTGATCCATTAGAAAAGCAAAACAAAAGACAACTCTTGTCAACAAGCCCTGTGATTTCAGGTATAATTTGTGTCTATAGTGCAAACAGTGAGGGGTTAAGGGTTATGACTCTCAGCAAGCAGCAATAACAAGGCATTGGTTCGTGTCCAATGGTTTTAATGTACTAGTGATTCAACATTTATGAGATAGAGATGGACACACACCAGGGGAAAAGAAATCTCATTTTGGTTCCTGTCAGTTTTCCGTCACGTCGGAACAACTGAAACCATGTTTGACAGTCAGTGCGTGCGCTTTGATTAATGTGTCTATCGCCATTCGGTACGAGTCAGCTTCTGACTGTAGAGTTAGATGCAAAACCTCAACCTTTCTTTCTGCCCTTCAATTGAATGCCAATGACTCTGGAAATACCATATGTCACGATCAACATGCTAATGTTCAGTCATCACAGCATGCATTAACGGTCCTCCCTGCTGAGCCTCTAGCCATCTAAATGCTAGGACAGACCAAAACATTGATTCTGAAACATTTTCTGGGATGACTAAGGAGCGCTCGTTTATGGAAATTTGAGCAAAACTAAAAACACAGCAGAAATGGCAGCACTCTTTGTCTTTTGTTGCAACCTTTGAAATTTGCTTCACATGGTCTGTTGCGTCGTAATGTCTCTGAAATACAATACACTCTGTGGTGACCCGTGAAATCTGCCTGTCTCTGAGTTCCTGTTGGCCCCGTCCCAATGGATCCTGTGAAGGTTTTTGGTGGTGTTTGCGGATTGCTTGTATGCAAAAACAGCTCAATACAGTAGTTCTGAATGCACCGAGACTCGTGGCACGCTCCCAGGGAAAGATTGCTGTGTGCTGAAGTGTGCTCAGCATCGTAATATAGACCCTCTGACAAACTTCCATCATCTTCAAGGGCAGCAAAGTCATTAGATGTATAGAGGGATGAATGGCTCATCTCCTGGGATCAGCCGGTGGTAATTACCGCCGCTACTATACTCTCAGCGCTCAGTCCAGATGTATGAATGTATATAATTTTATCTGAGAATAGATATTAACGGTGATCTGTGCAAATTTCGCAGCATGAGAGGCTCATAATTGCAGAAATAATAATTGATTCCCAACAGGTCAGTGTGTCTGCCAATTATTTATTATTTATAAAAAAAAAAAATTTTAAGCTTAATTTTCTCCAACTCCTACATATATTTTTTAACCAAATTGATTCTCTATTAGACCTTACCTTTGTATTTAAGGGTTATTATGGTTATAAATAAGTCTAAATGCTGAGCGAAGACCGCTGATAATGGCAGTTCTATTTTCTCAGATTATTTCAGATAAAAGTGTTCTTATAGTGTTTCTGTTGGTCTTTTCACAGACACTTTGGGAGCTATTATGAACATCTCCAGAAAGCGCAAGTGGGATCAAAATAGCGGCCATTTCTCATAATAAGAGAGCTGGGGTCAGTCGCGAGGGGCTCTCTCTGTTCAGTAGAATCCATCGGAGCTGTTTCTGATTGAAAAGAATATCCCTGGTTCAATACAAGTTAAGCTCTATTGACAGCATCTGTGAAATGCTGTCGATTACCAAAGAAAATTATTTTTACGCATCCCTTTTTTTGAAGACAAACGTCTTTGTTTACTGGAATGCACTTGTATTTGAAGTCTGTTTTGCAAAAGGGTTTAGATGCAGATAATCTGCAAAAATGTATATTAAGTAGTCATCTTAAGTGCACTACTTGGACTACTTGCCTGGCAAAATAACTACTTGTTATTCCTTCCATCAGCGCTTTGCAGATTTGCTTCTGTCTCCTTGCATGAGAATTTACCATCTTCACAGTCATGACAGGAGTTGTGAATTGAATGTTAAATGACGTAAACAAGATTAGTAAGTGACCCTACAACCATAGTCTCATAGTAACATAATGTATATGTTTAGTGATAGTGACTATCCTTTTAAAATGATCTGTTTTGTTATGCTTTTCTTTAACATTTTGCCTCAGATTTTAGTTGCAAGTGCATTACTGTACACATGCATTTGTTTGTTTGGTAATTAAAAGTACAGTTTTAAAGCATGTACATGTATTTACACAGTCAGTGCATTGTATTAAATTAAAAACCCCTTGTAAAGTGGGTCGATTTGGTTTCTCAAGATGAGGCACAAGCAATTTCTGTCTACACTGACAGCAGGTCACAGATTCTGTCCATGGAGCATAAGTTGTACTGAATCGGGAACATTATTGGATACATTGGCAGCAACAGCCAGGCTAGTGCTTCCACAGTCCTGTAACTGTCAATGCAGATCACCCAACAACATTCATTATGACAGAGAGGTGTCGTTTGTCACGAGTGCTGGAGGTATAACCTGCCGTGTGTGTTTGTGACAGGCCACATGCCATGCTTATGTCATGTTTATGTTTGTATTTATTGTGGAAGCTGTCATGTTAAGAGATGACAGCTAAAACAGCACACTATCCTGCTGTGCTCTATAAATCAGACGCTTGTTGCAAAGGCCTCCGCGATGGATGCAAAGGTGTAAACAAGAGGATTGAGCACTCCAAATCTTAGCAGTTTCTTGGATGGTTATCTGTGGAGTGATGCTTCAATGGTGCTCAGTGACCGCCACACATCTGTGCGTAGTATTTCTTCTAGATGATGCAGTGTTTTCAATCCATTTTACTTTCCTAATGTGACATTTCTGAGTGAAACAGGTTAGTCTGTGATTTAAAATGCTTTGTTTGGTATTCATTGGGTTGAAAAAAGTGGTGTTAGATTGGAAGATCGATTCTGAACTGTAAAGTGTTTTTGTGTGTGCATTTAAATGTCATTTATTTTGATTTGATTATTATCTGGCATGCGGATGTTTTTTAGCCGTTGCAGTTTTTTTTGAAGGGTCATTTACAGCAATATAGGCTTATTATGGAAAAACATTTCCCATATCATTTGTTGTGTGTCCAATAATGCAGTATTTTGGGCCAAATTCATTAGCCACTAGGGAGAAGCCAGCCAAATTAGACCGATGCCAGCATGAACAGGTTCCTGGATATCCTCTCATCCTACGCAAAGTGAAAGAAAATATGACCCAGACTAGAATAAATATTAATATAGAGCATGGAGCCATCGAAAGCAACTCATGTTGATTGATATTTTTGATGTGATATTGTTGGGGCTATGCTGTTAAAAATGGATAGATGGAGCAATGTATCGTTTGGGTCTATGCTAGTTTTGATGGATGAATTGATTAATTATTGCTTGATATATGGATTTATTGATTAGTCATTGATGAATGAATAGATTGATGGATGGAGCAGTATTTTGTTGAGTCTGCAATTTATGATGGATGCATGATTCATTGAATGAATGGCTGAATGTTAGATTGATTGATGGATGAATGGATAAATCATAGATGGATTAATAAGGGTTTATTTATGGATGGAGGGATGGATGGATGGAGGATAGATTGGAGCAGTAAGTTGTTCTGTCAATGCATTTTTTGATGGATGAATGATAGAATGGTGGATAGATTTGTGGGTGGATCGATTTATAATACTGTAGATTGGTAGATGGATGGATCAGTGTATTGTTGGACCTAAGCAACTTATGAATGGATTATAGATTGATAGATGGATGGACTAGTAGATTGCTGGGCCTGTATGATTTGTGACGGATGGATGGGTGGGTGGGTGATACACTGATAGATGGATGGATGGAGCAGTATAGTATTTGGGTCTGTATAATTCTTGATGGATGGATGTGTAATAAACCCATAGATTGATTGATTGATAGATGATGGACTGATGGATGACTGTTGGAGTGAGCAGTGTATTGGGCCTATGCAGTCTAGGATGTATGGATGAATAGATAGATGGATAGATAAAAGTATGGATAGACAGATGGACAGTTTGTAAATTTGTACAACAAAAAAATACTAGTGTTGAGTCTTTGGTGTCCAGAGTAAAATCTACCCTGTAAAACAGACTAGTTCAGAAGTGCTGCTGTATTTCACATCAATAAGCTTCTATTTCCACAAATCACAACTCCTGAGTAGCAATTGCAAGGAATGGCCTCTTTCTAAAAGTAATTTCCAACTCCAAATGTCGCCCTCCACCAGTATCCTGCCCATCAGGCCGAGCGCTTGTGGCACAATCAAACAAATGCCTTTGTCATGTCTCTGTTTGTATTTGAGTTGTTTTTTTCAGTCTGCTGAGGGACCAGGTTTGTAATTGCTTCTTTAGATCAGGGGGAGAAAAATAAATAATCCTGTCTCAAAGGTACGACTTCAACACACTTTCTGTACTAAGGCGGATTCATTTCCACTCCGGGCCATTTATTTGACTGCCATAATATAGAAAGCCAACCTGTCGTAATGAACAGGAAATGCCTCCATTACCCCAGATCAGGGGCGTAAAGCTCAGTGGGACTATACTCGAGCAGAGATGAGCTGACAGATGTGCCGTGTTCCAATGCAGAGAGTCACACAGGAAAACATAGAGAGTGAGAGATGATAGTCGCGATGGCATTTGATCGACTTCAACTGCTTTCGTTTAAGCAAAGGAGCTCCCGGTCGCAAACCGAATGGAAAACGTGTTTGCGCAAAGCGTTGGTGCCAAAGTGCACGCTTTGTTGTTAAAGGTAGATTAAGAAAAGTAGGATCTGTCTCATTGAGTGACATGGAGATAATGGTCTCGCTGGTGTGAAGTGACTGGGTTTTAAGATGCTTTAAGTCTAAGACTTTAGAGCACAAATTGAGATGAAATTAATGGTTCACTGACTGTGTACCAGGGAGCAAATGCACTGCCATATCATTCTAGCTGCTAAACGCCTTCTATAAATCATCTGCTCAAGTTGTAATTTTGCACGTCTGCTGGTTTTAAAGGGTCACTTTTTATACTTGCATAATTCTAATGCAGAAGCACATTAGTGGAATGCATTAAAGTGCCTTATACTTTCTAATGCAAAACTGTAAGGGCCTTTAAAAGACATTTTTTGTGTTCTTCACATGCTGCGCAGATGCTATTATATGCATTTTCTTTCTAGATGACATCAATTCTTTAATTCATGGTGCCATGTCCTAAAATCCAGTGACTTTTATTTCTGTGCTGACTTGAATCAAAATACAGCATGTTGGGTTTCTAATGTCACAATGATTTGTGAAAAGGCGTTTGTGTGGGTGTTTGTGGCACAAAAAAATGACAAATATTGTAAAAAAAAAAAATAAATAACGCAAGTAAAGGCATTTCTGAAGTGAAAAAAAAAATTAAATCTGTTCTTTGGAATATTTCTATGCTGCAAAAAATCCTAAAAAAAAAAAAAATGCACGTGCTTTCTACAGAAATATGAAGCAGCACAACGGTTTTCAACGTGGTTTCTGAAGGATCACACAGAAGACTAGAGAAATGTTGCTGAAAATCCAGCTTTGCATCACAGGAATAAATATGTTGTAAAATACATGTAAATATAAAACTGTTGTTTAAAGTTTAGAATTTTTTATTTTGTTTTATATATATAAAATAGAAAATTTTCACCACCCCCCAACCATAATAGTTATCAAACTTCAAATAAAGTCATTTTCACATACTATATAACTGAGGACTGAGGATTGAAATGGAATTTCATGATGGTGGCAGGTGCTCAGAGCGGATGTTTGCTGGTTTAAATAAAAGATAAGCGAGCTTAACATATCATATCCAGACATGTGTCCCTGAGGATTAGAAATGTGTCAAAGCGGGAATATGAGTCCAACGTCAGATGTCTGAGAAATGACACTTTTTATTTTTTTTTTAATTGATAAGTATCTTTTTTTTATTGCAGTAGGGTGTGGCCTTTTTGTTTCTTGCACACATTCATTTTTAATTCATTGTTTTCTTTATTTTTTGATGAATAACTCTCTAATTGGCCGGTTATAACCAGCAGAAATCAGCAATGCATTAAGAATAAAACCGCGCTCATTACCTGGCCCTTAACTACGTCTGATTTTGGCATCTTCTCTTTGTCTCTTCTCAGAACTACTAAGCAGTTCTTGTGGGAACCCAGGAGTCCCTGCCAAAGGAATCCTGAATGGAACAAACTTCAATGTGGGAGACAGAATCCGGTATCACTGTGTGGCTGGATATACCCTGGACGGCCATGCACAGCTGACCTGTGTCACCAGCACGTCTGGTCTAGCCGTGTGGGATTTTCCTATTCCCATCTGCAGAGGTAAGAAGTGACGGATAAACGCTTTGGGAAAACGGCGCTTCATTTTCTGGATTCTTGGTTTTCTGAGGATGAGCTGTTTTTATTAAAAGGAGGCCTTCACTGCTTTTGTAGAGCATCACAGGGAGTTATTGCATTTGGTCACGCTTAAAATGTCTGAATGTCATTGCATTAGATGATAAAATATCAAGGCAATTGTTTTTTTCTGGAAATGATGCACACGCTTTACTCAGAACTAATTTTTATTTATTTTTTTTAATAAAAATGACATTTATCCAACTCCAACTAAGCTATACAGTTAAAACAACAATGATCTTTTTCAGTCCTTTCGTTATATGCAACATTGTCTGAAAATCCTTTACCTAATTTGGTATTACTGGTCAAAAATGACTGGCCTTTGCTTGGAAATCTCACGAGATGGATACATTATGCTTTTATCAACCTGCATAGGTTTTGTATTTATTTTTAAAACTCGTTACATTGACCTGAGCTGATGCATCTCAATTTCTGATTGAGAAAAGCATTATTTATGTAGAATTTTGGCAATATTTACTCAAAACTGAGGTGCATGAGCTCACATAAGTGAGGCTTATAATCAATCAGTTCCAAAAAGAAATACATAATGTATTAACTTACAACACAAGTAATAGTTTTTATTAAATCCAATTTAATATCAGGTTTGTGAATATAATGATACCTTATAGACGGCAATAGTTAAGCATATCATTATTTTTCATCATTGAATCATTGGAGTTCTGATTCACAGAAATAAATCAAATCATTCCAGGTTTTTAAAACACACTATTTGTACTTCACTATCTTTTTTTGTTTTTAGACTGAGACCCAAATCACACATATTTATCCAAGCTCTATAAGTAGTTTGTGTTTTGATGATTGGATATGAGGTCAGACGTTCACGAAGGTGTCTTGATAGTGGAAATTGACATAAATGAATATTTGACACTACCATTTGCCAGCCACAGAGTATTCAAATACTAATTTTATGCCTACGTGTTAAGATGAAACTGCATTTGAAGACGTTTAACAAACGTCTTTTGAAGTGTTTTTTATTTAAAATGGCACTTGCTTTTGGAATGTTATCTAATGCATTGACATCCAGATATTTTAAAGTGTGGCTTAAGTGTCCAAATGCTTCTTGGGGGCCACAGATCCTTTTGTAAGCAGCATGTTGGCTCAAAAAGGGATCCGGCTACTTTACTGTAAGCCCGGAGTACTGTGACTTCGGCTTTGATATATGCGGCTTTTATATTATTCTGTTTTGTTGAATTTCAAACGAATGCTGTTTTTAACTTGTATTGTGCTTAAAATTCTCTCTGCTTCTCATTTGTCTTTCTGGGATTGCTTTAGATATGGTGATTTATGAAGTGTTCTGCAGCGCCTGCTGTAAAATCCTGCAGTTCTTTTGCATTAGTCTTCTTTTGCATGGCGCAATCAAACCTGAGTCGCCCCAGCGGGAAATGCCTGCGTGTGAAATACGAAAATATACAGTTAATAATTTAGGTGTTGCTTTAATTATCAGCATGAGAAACTTTGAAGTGGACTCAGGTATTGTGCGTCGCATTTTAAGTTTTGTAATGTGACGCGTAATTGAACTGAATAAAGATTAAATATGCTATATCCCAAGGATATGTGAAAAATGAGTACTGCTGTATCATTTGTGCTTAATGAAAGATGAGCAGGACTCAAAACATATCGATGAAAGGTACTTTTTGGTGTAAAAAAGACCTCATTAAAAACAGCGTTTAAACCAGCAAACATGTTTGATGTATTATAGCCTCACATCTTCTTATTAGTTTTGCTTCAGTAGCTTCTAGTTGGCTGAATGAAGACAGAAACCGTATTTCTGACTCACCACTTAGGTTATGAAATTCTCTCTAATTGGGTTTGAAGTCTGCAGCGTCAAACTATTTCAACTCTTTGATTTGAGTAAACTCAGAAGTTGCTTACACAGATAACACTGTATATTTCCTTCCTGGTTGAGTTCTGCGTCGGTTGTCAGTTAACACCTGCTGGTACAGTAGATACTGTGACCAAACCATCTGTGGGCAAAAAAACATCTTTCAACATTGATGGCAATTCAAAGTAATGGTTGAAAGGCAGTAACAACTTCAGGTTCATTTGAAGTTGCAGATGAAAGATGGTTGGTTTGGTGAGTCATCTCAGCTGATTCGGTCAAGCGTTTCCTCGAGGGATACTGTCCTGCAAAGTTTTTGCTCCAACCTTAATCAAGCACACCTGAGCCAGCTAATTAAGCTATGCAAGATTATTAGTAGGCTACAGGCAGGTGAGATTGATCAAGGTACTGTAGGAGCAAAACTGTGCAGGACAGTTCAGAAACACTTGTTTAGATCAATGACTCTGACCAGATGTTTGGAGGTTTGACCATGATATACAGAAGGGTTTATTAGGCATTTTGGGGAGACACAGTGAGTGAAAAGGGAAAGAGCTTGTATATCAATATTAATCCTGTAAATATTTTGCCATGTTACACTCATTGTTACATTTCTTTTTTGATTACATGTCACCCTAAGAATGCATTCAAATGCAAAATAGTTGCAACATTTAGAACAATGATAGCAGTAACATTGCCATAATTAATCAAATTGATTAAATAGCAGTGAATCATCTTTGTACCAAGTTTGGTTAATAATAGTCTAGTACCTGAAATTTGATAAATGAAGCGCATGTACTGTGCTTACAACTACCTTTTCCTATTAGGTTCAAATATGTACACTTAAAGTACTAATTTGTACCTTTAAGGTATGAAAATGGACCATTTTGGTACAAAATTGACCTTTTGAAAAGGTACCCGCCCAGTGACAGCTTTTGTATCTTTATTTCGTAGAGTGTTGGGAATGTTTGTGATGTTTTAATGGTTTTAGTTGGTTCATTCAGCCGCCAAAACCCTCTAAGATCCCCCAAAACAAACTTTATGACCAACTAACCATCTTTTAGGTGGGTTTAAGATGCTATTTTCTAGTATAGTATCTCTAGTAATTTTTAGGATAGTAGATCCCTGTCATACTCCTAGCATGATTAGCATGCTAGCTTCATCAGAGAGACTAAATGGATGTCTTTTTAGAAGTTAAATTAATGTTTTATCAAATGCAACACATGAAAATTGGTCTGACGTTGATGTGATTTATCCCAAAGTGAATCTGGATGATTCACAAGAGAGAATAAATACTGCCAGCTCTGTCTTTGAGTTTCATTCAGCGAAACGAAGAACGTGTGGCCTTGTTGCTACAGCCAAATCAGTCAAACCCAGAAATATATATTACACAATTTCTGACCCCGGGCTTTTTAGCCCATGCTTTTTCATCTTCGGGCAAGGGATGCTGATCTTCTTTGATGAGGATATCTGAGCCTAGAGGCTTGCCCCTACTCACCGTCCCCTCTGGATGTCATTAAAGCTAACTATATTGTCAGTAAATGCAAAGAAAACTGAAATTTTGCTTGAATGGGAGTCAGGTCTTACGCCATGCGCGGCTGCTTTGTGTTTATGCCAGCTGGGAGGAAGACCTGTGATGAATGCAGGTCTCGGGAGGTCACGATGCAGCAAGAATATTAGACCTGTTGGCTGTGTGCATTTGAGATAATACTTGGTTTTCGCTCTAATGCTTTTAACTTCATCAGAGAATTTTTAATAGAACATACCAACCTTGTTTTAAAAGAGTGACCATGGGTCTTGGGTGCGAGTGTTTTTTTTTTTATGCTGTTATGTGAGCATTAGTCAATGTTATAATTTTTTACATGGAATCAATAACTTTGAAACAAGAAGTACGTACTGTAGCTTAAAAAGAAACATTCTCAAAACTTTGGTTAATGTTAAGGTTTTGTCAAAGTTATAAACAAACGTTCTTCTAAAGTAGTGCCTTTAATAATGTTCTTAAAGTGTTCTTAAAGTGTAATGTTCTTAAAAATTAGCATATAAGCATATTGCCCGCCCACTTGTTGGTCTTTTCACGTTGGTCTAAATGAAAACGCAAATTTATTCTTTGCCACTAGGTGCTGCTTTTGTAGCTGTAAAATAGCAGTTTCCCAGGGAACGCTGTGCTCACAAAACTGCTTTATCAGGCATTACAGGCATAATGAAATTAAGTGAGACCAATTGGACCAATCACCGCAGATTAGCATCATGCGAATCAGGGGTTTGGAAAAATGAATCATTGAGCGAATCGTTTGGGAGTTGTTGATCAATGTAAGGTAAAAATAAATGCATATTATAAGACAATGAAAGTGTGTTTTTGACCTTGCATGGTTCTCAACCTATTGTTGGGGACTCCCAAAACCACAATATAAAACATTCATTAACTATAATGGGGCACTCTAAAATATTAGCACAAAATGCTATTTATTTATTGTTGGTGCATTTTATTTGACCCTGTGCTGTGACACTCTTATTAACTCAGGTGCTGTCCATTTCTTCTGATCATCCTTGAGATGGTTCTACACCTTCATTTGAGTCCAGCTGTGTTTGATTATACTGATTGGACTTGATAAGGAAAGCGACACACCTGTCTATATAAGACCTTACAGCTCACGATGCATGTCAGAGCAAATGAGAATCATGAGGTCAAAGGAACTGCCTGAAGAGCTCATAGACAGAATTATGGCAAGGCACAGATCTGGCCAAGGTTACAGAATTTATTTTTTGCAGCACTTACGTTTTTTAAGAGCACAGTGACCTCCATAATCCTTAAATTGAAGATGTTTGGGACGACCAGAACCCTTCCTAGAGCTGGCCATCCGGCCAAACTGAGCTATCGGGGGAGAAGAGCCTTGGTGAGAGAGGTAAAGAAGAACCAAAGAATCACTGTGGCTGAGCTCCAGGGATGCAGTCAGGAGATGGGAGAAATTTGTAGAAAAACAACCATCGCTGCAGTCCTCCACCATTCGGGGCTTTATGGCAGAGAGGCCCGACGTAAGCCTCTCCTTAGTGCAAGACACATGAAAGCCTGCACTGACTCCAAGATGGTGAGAAATCAGATTCTCTGGTATGATGAGATCAAGATAGAACTCTTTGGCCTTAATTTCTAAGCGGTATGTGTGGAGAAAACCAGGCACTGCTCATCACCTGTCCAATACAGTCCCAACAGCGAAGCATCATGCTGTGGGGGTGTTTTTCAGCTGCAGGGACAGGACGACTGGTTGCAATCGAGGGAAAGATAAATGCGGCCAAGTACAGGGATATCCTAGACCAAAACCTTCTCCAGAGTGCTCAGGACCTCAGACTGGGCCAAAGGTTTACCTTCCAACAAGACAATGACCCTGAGCACACAGCTAAAATAACGAAGAAGTGGCTTCACAACAACTCCATGACTGTTCTTGAACGGCCAAGCCAGAGCCCTGACTTAAACCCAATTGAGCATCTCTAGAGAGACCTAAAAATGACTGTCCAACAAAAATAATCAACCAACCTGACAGAACTGGAGAGGATCTGCAAGGAGTAATGGCAGAGGATCCCCAAATTGAGGTGTGAAAAACTTGTTGCATCTTTCCCAAAAAGACTCATGGCATGTATTCGATCAAAAGGGTGCTTCTACTAAATACTGAGCAAAGGGTCTGAATACTTACGACCATGTGATATTTCAGTTTTTCTTTTTTAATAAATCTGCAAAAATGTCAACAATTCTGTGTTTTTCTGTCAATATGGGATGCTGCGTGTAGATTAATGAGGGTGAAAAAGGACTTATATGATTGTAGCAAATGGCTCATTTGATGTATGAATTAAATTTTTGTGCTAACCTTTTAAAAATGTTATCAAAGACCAGAAAACTCTGAATGAAGATTCTATTGTTAATGGAAGAACGCATGTTAGTAACTTTGAGAACCTTGAACCGTGAACCTTCTGGAAACCAAATCGTTTTACAATTTACTGCATTTAACTTTTTTTTCTAGCTATTTACCTACAGAAAATAGCCTACTTCCACATTACAAATTTAAGGTGGATGTAAAACTGAGCCTGTAGTAGCAAGGCTTCTCAATCTTCCTCTGGGTTCTTCGGGCACTCTGAGAGAGGAGCAGGACCCTCAGAACGGGCAGATGGTCTTTTGATCCCGTTTCCTCAGAGAAACGGCCCATTCTCATGATGTAGGCACTCATCCAAGACTCCACAGCAGCACTCTTCGGCACACTTGAATGGCAGATATCTCAGAATCCAGATGGAACGACCTAGATTGAGGGGACACACTCACTCTCAAAGGCGATGAAATTCTTGCCATGCTAGCAGTTTCTGTCGTTTGACTGGTTGTCGGACACATGTTTCCAGTAACTGTGTCGCACTTTCCGAATCAGCTCTGTGAGGCCAATTTCTGCAGGAGGAGCTCTGAATGGCATGCTCTTTCTGACAGCTTAAACCCCTGCAGAACATGTTGATATGTTTGCCTCGCTGTGACAGTTTAGTGTCTTGCATGGCAAAGCGAGCTTATCTTATCTCTGCTTACCTCCTTGCTCATTTAGCAGCCAGTTCCAAAACGGAGTACATCAAACCCATTTTCACAGAGTAGCTGTTTGTCTCTGAGCAATATCCCAACTATGAATGTTGAAATCCAGCATACAAATGTAATGTATAGTGGAAAGCACATTATCATTTCAAAGGGTCCTGAATTCAGGACCCACAGGCTGCCAGTCCCAATGCCTGCATTAAAGTTCATGAATAAACAGCTTTTATGGATATAGCAGTGGTGCTTGTTTGAGAGTTTTTCTTTAAAGACTGGCCTCCCCTTAACATTTAATGAAATATGAATACAATTTCATACATACATACATATATTTCATAATGTTATAAAGCCCCAAATATAAGATTTTTTAATGTTTTTATTTATTTTTTTTCTTCTTACCAAGATTGCATTTTTTTAATCCAAAATACTGCAACCGATTCATTTTCCATTTAATATTATAATTTTTTTTTCTGTTAAAGGAACACGTCTGATTATAATTTTCACTCAAAAACTATTTATTTTATTTTATTATTATTATTTAGTTTTTTTTATTTTCTTTTTTTTATTCTTAGTGTTCCAATTGCATTTGGAAGCTGTTGCGCAGAGCCCACATTATGTGGTCAAAGGACAAAGACAATTATTAGCCTTGAAAAACAAAAGAAACCCATCAGAGAGATAACTTTCAGAACAGGCAAAACAACATTTTGCTACATTCTTCTAAAAGTAAGACTGGGTCCCACTTAGTACGGAGAAGGCTTGGAACAGCTCATGATCTATAATCATCTGTGACACATGGTGGAGCAGTGTGATGGCATGAGCATGGCTTTCAGTGGCACTGGGTTACTGGTGTTTAGTGATGATGTAGCGGCCGGATAAATTATGAAGTGTGGACAACCAGAACCCTTCCTAGAGCTGGCCGTCCAACCAAACTGAGCTATCGGGGGAGAAGAGCCTTGGTGAGAGAGGTAAAGAAGAACCCAAAGATCACTGTGGCTGAGCTCCAGAGATGCAGTCAGGAGATGGGAGAAAGTTGTAGAAAGTCAACCATCGCTGCAGCCCTCCACCAGTCGAGGCTTTATGGCAGAGTGGCCCGACGGAAGCCTCTCCTCAGTGCAAGACACATTACAAAAAACACCTGAAGGACTCCAAGATGGTGGGAAATAAGATTCTCTGGTCTGATAAGACCTAGACAGAACTCTTTGGTCTTAATTCTAAGCGGTATGTGTGGACAAAACCAGGCATTGCTCATCACCTGTCCAATACAGTCACAACAGTGAAGCATAGTGGTGTCAGCATCATGCTGTGGGGGTGTTTTTCAGCTGCAGGGACAGGACGACTGGTTGCAATCGACGGAAAGATAAATGCTGCCAGGTACAGGGATATCCTAGACCAAAACCTTCTCCAGAGTGCCCAGGACCTCAGACTGGGCAAAATATTTACCATTGGTAAACTGAAGTCAGCTGCAGTAAAGGCCTGGCAAAGCATCACAAAAGAGGTAACCCAATCTCTGGTGGTGTCCATGAGTTCCATACTTAATGCAGTCACTGAAAATTGAACATTTTATTCATGATTATACTTACTTGTACAATTACATTTGAGCCCCTGAAAATAGTTCAGGTGGCATACAAAGCAGAAAAACTGAAAATTGTGTAATTGGACCTAACTGTATGTATGTATGTGTGTGTTGTTAATAGCTTTTTTTTTTTAGGAATCATTGAATCAAAATGGACAGATTTTGCACAACCATGAATTAAAATATCACACAGCACAATCAAGTTTTGTTCTAGTGATGATCTTGAATGCATATTTGCACAAGAGCCTCTAAACGCATCTAAACACTTCATTTTGAGTTTGAGAGAAGCATGAACACTATTTGTGCTGGAAGAATCATTGTCTGTGGACATTAGGTTTTCAATCAATGTACTTTCCACAAAGAGCCAGTGATGAAAAATGTTTAAAATTACAGTAAAAAAATTCAGCGTACTCAAAGAGACGCAATTAGTGTAAGTACGCCGTTACTCTTTTCATGTTGCATTCATAATCTTGTCCCTTGCATCTTGCTTTTAAGAAGTATTGTTAAAAAGATCAGCCTTTTGAGTTTATTGCACTTTATAAGTGTTCAGTAATTTCACTGTTTAGCAGCTTGAGTAGCTTTTAGGAGAAAACAAAAATCAAATCGAGTTAATTTTGCTGTTGATAAGTGACATGAGTGCGTCTCTACTTTAAAAGCATTGGAGGACGATGTTTCGAGAAATATGGAAATAGTTTAAATGTTGTCTTGGCTAAAGGCCAAGCAATTTCAGCAATTTCCGAGTTGTTTCTCTCTCTTTTTTACTTCAACAGGAAAGTTTGCAGTGCTACGCAACAAAATCAGGGTCATTATCTGTAGTTCTCATTCTTGTGCAGCCAAAGAGAATGATGGGAAATGCAGTTTGGTTGCACAAGCCTGCCGCTTCATTAACTGACTAAATGACTAGTATTTTCTGGCCAGCTTTTAACAGTACACAGAATGGGAATAAATTCAACTGCACAGTCAACATTTACAATTAAAACGTAATTATGAGCAACACCAACCCGGTTCACGCTTCCAAACTAAATCCCGCTTTCCCACTCAAACAATTTCCACCAGTTATTTCGTCTTCCTCGGTTACAATGTGCCTTTCTAGGGTAAGATAAACTACCCTCTGGCAAGGAATCTCATATATTGCGATTATTGATTTCTTTATGTGCTCTATAAGCTTGTCACAGGTGTGTGATTCAGCTGGAGCGTGAACACATGCGGCTCCACACCTGGGATGCAATCATAACACATTGTTCTTGCATGTAAGCCCGTGTACATGATCTCTGCATCCTTCTAATAATCATTATGATTACCTGACGCTGGATTCGGCTTCTGTGAGGTTTGCATAATGGAGAGTTGGGAAGAAAAAGACAAGCTTTATTTAAATTAAACACTGTCTGTCAAGACGTGCTTTTGTTGAGAGTTAACATGAAGCTGCGCTCTCAACCCACATGTGACAGTTTATGGACTGAAATGAGATATTTCATAACAAAAACTGTTGAGAGAGTCTTGATTTTATTCATCATGAATTGATTAGAGAGTCTGTTGACATCAGCTGTCATGTCAGAGGCAAAGTTTTTTGTTGTTACTATTGTTGTTTTTATTGTTACTGTATATATATATATCTAATAATTTGAGTATGCAGCATATTCAGTTTTGTACAAGACCAGAGAAGAACAGCACTGAAGTGTTTATTTTATTTGTATTTTGCATTAAATATTTTATATATATATACTGTATATGTATTATATATTTTTGCACAAGACTAGAAATGTGTTTTGAGGAGGTAACTTGAAGCTGTGTTTCTTTTAATATAAATTTTTGCCTAAATGCTACGGGCTTGTAATGCTAAAATTTCTATCTTCACTCTTGGTATTTGTGCATATTCATAATCTAAGTTGAAGTCTGGCCCCAAAAAGTACTCGCACATTAAGTCAAATTATGCTGGATCTCTTCTTGGTGACTTTCTTCTCCACAGTGACTTTTAATCAGCTGTTGTGAAAGTGCTTTTTTTAAGTGGCTACATAAAGTCACACAAGTGTAAAATGACACACTTCACTATAGTTTGAGTGCAAAAATACTCTGTGGAGCCGCTGTAAAGTCAGACAGGGCTAATATAAGCGATAATGTAACCATATTCAACAGGGTTTGAGTTGATTCTCTAACACTCATAAAGGAGTGTTGAACTTCCAGTCTGATGAAAGAACAAAAAAAAAAAAACGACATTTCATCTTTCAGAATAGAAGATAATGAGAATCCAAATTAAGTCTTGAAAAGCAACATTAATCCCTCATAGTGTGATGTTTCTTCTTCTGAGCTCAGCTTTAATGAGAGAGGATAAGGGATGTACCGATCTATTATCCAGTACCTTTCATGTACCCATCACATCAGATCCGAGTGCCTTGAAGTCACTGCCTCTTCTGGTCTTCTGTATAGTCTCAGTCTCAGACGGCACACCCCTGGACCGCCCACAGACCGCTAACCTGCACTGTCTAATCCATATCGCAGACAAAACCCAAAAAGGGCTTTCTTGATCTGTTTGTCTAGCTCTATCAAACTTTCAGGAATGGGTTTGAAAAGTCAAGTCCGTCTGGAAACAACATGGTACTGGGTTGAAAATTGAAGCGTTTCATGATAAAATAATTATTGAATTTTCTGAATTATTTTCAGGTAAGCAGCTAAAGAAAGGATTTGTCTGGGGCCATACAAACCAAGCAAACTAGTTACCCTTTCAGTCGAATCACTTCGACGTTACATATGGGAACTCGCCAGAGAGACCGATTTGCCTTTGAGCT
>JAUMHG010000060.1:18748578-18766660 GCA_032359395.1 Enteromius anoplus | reverse complement strand
TATACTACATATATATACTACAACGTATGTACAAACCATGTTTATCATAATAATTAATTGTTTTTTTTTTTTTTTGAGGATGAGAGCATGTCACACAATTTGTGCACATTGCCATTGGTAAAATGTGACTGACCTCTACAAAGTTACAGGTGAATCTGCTAAATATAATTGGATGCACAGCATTTGACATGGCCAATAAAAGACGTGGAAAGCTTGTCTGTTTTGTTATCCTAACTATACCTGATTATATGCTTAGTTGCGGTCCATTATTTGCATTTATCATTGTTTTCCCCTGCTGTCTGCAACAACCCACCAGTTGATAAGCACTGATTGACCAAATTGATATCTCATACATTTTTTCATAAATAGCTGCATAATTACTGTACTTTTGTCCCTTCTTGTCCTTCTCACACAGTGGTTCAGATTGTCTCAAATCTGTTCAGGATTAATGCATGCATTGATAATTTCATAGGATTCAACATCTTAATTTCAAAGTGTGGAAATGATTTTGAGTTTGACAATCGAAGGAGTGGAAATGTGCGATTATGTGTAAGATTGTCCAAAGAAACTACTCAGAATGTGCCAAAACTTCCATCAAACCTCTGAAATGACTGCGTGAGCTTGTGAGAGTCGTAAGAAATGATAAGAACAGATGCCTTTAACTTGATTCGATGCAGCCTGCATGACTCTGCAAATCCACAGATTTGAGTCTTGGCACAGGATAGCACAGCATACTCAGCGCTAAACTCGACCGCTGACGCTGAAGTGACAGTCAAACACTGTAAGTGCATGTTTAGAGCGCAGGGAACAGCATGATGACCTTGCTTGTCGCTTGCTTCATTGATTCGCTTAAGTCATTTCTATAAGCAACATGACAAATGAAGCCAAGTTTTGTTGGAGCAGAATGAACTTCTCCCCTCTAATATTGTTCAAGCCAAACAAACAATCAATGTTTTTGCCGGAATGACCTTTATGTAATTCTACTATACTTTCTGTGTATGTTGGAAAGGGCAAAAACAACAATCTTATAAGTTACAAATCACCCACAGAAAGGGACGAACAAAAGCCATTCCTCTTTCTCTCCTCCACTGAAAGAGCGTTCTGCGTTCGGAAAAAGTATATTACATTTCTTTTTGTCTTAGATGGAACATGCTTAAATGAGACACCTGGGGCCACGTTTTGCAAGCATAACTGGGTCAGTATTGTGTTTGTACTCGTGCATCGCCAGCTTCTGAGCACAGATCAGACGTCATTCAAACCGCAAGGTTAACACTCGAGCATATTTTGGGAATATGAACCAGATGTGTCTGCATTTCTTCGTATCGTCGTGATGATGAAAATCTTTTATTCTCAGATGAAGACAAATGGCGTGTTCTTGTTAGGGTTATGCATCATTTAAAGCGAGCGGTTTTCCTCTTTTTCCCCTGTACAGGCCGCTCGGAGAGACACAGAATGAAGTGTTTTGTATCGGTTGGCTCCTCAGAGGTTTTACACGGCTGCCCGCTGCATACAAGATTTGCCTGGAAATAAATAAATAACCCCACGCACACACGCAGATTGTGTTGCATGCTGGGAGAAGGTTAAAAGCAGACAGCTGCATGGACTGTCATCATTATTTTGCAATGGTTCTTTTGTGATAGTATTATCTCTTTTTTATGTTATGTTCAGAATCAGTTATTACTGAAAATCAGAGGCTTTAAAATGAAATCATTCATTCATTCATCTCTCTGTGTGTCTGTCTTCGCTGTCTATCGCTCTATTGTTCTGTCAAGAGCTCTGTCATTCTATCTATCTTTTTTTATCTCTTGTTCTGTGTTTTATTTAGTCTAGTCTACTGTCTGTCTATCTCTCGTTTTGTCTGTGTCTTTCTGTTTATCTATCTATCCAATGTTCTGTCTACTGTTTTATCATTCATTTTGTTCTATCTATCATTCTTTCATTTTTTCTATTGCTCTTTTCTTATGTCCGTTCTATCTATCTATCTGTCTATCTGTCTATCTGTCTGTCTGTCTGTCTGTCTGTCTGTCATTATATCTATCATTCTATCCATCTATCTAATGTTCTACTGTATCTACCGTTTTATCTTTTCTGTTGTTCTATCTATCGTTCTTTTAATCTTTCTATTGCTCTTTTGTTCAGTCTGTTCTGTCTTCGCTGTCAATCACTCTATCATTCTATCTATGTTTCTATCTCTTGTTCTATTTTATCTGTCTCCGTTTATCTATCTATCTATCTAATGTTTTATCTACCGTTTTATTGTTCTACCATTCATTCTGTTGTTGTATCTATCGTTCTTTTATTCTTTCGATTTATAGATATCTTTTGTTCAGTCTGTCATTCTGTCTACTGTTCTGTCTATCACTCGTTTTGTCTGTCTTTTTGCTATCTATCTATCCAATGTTCTGTCTACTGTTTTATCATTCATTCTGTTCTATCTATCATTCTTTCATTTTTTTCTATTGCTCATTTTTTTCTATCGTTCTATCTATCTATCGTTCTATCTATCTATCGTTCTATCTATCTATCGTTCTATCTATCTATCTATCTATCTATTGTTCTATCTATTGTTCTATCTATTGTTCTATCTACCGTTTTGTTTATCTTTATTCAAAGTGTTGTTCTATTTTATCTGTCTCTCTTTATCTATCTATCATTCTATCTATCTAATGTTTTCTCTACCGTTTTTTTTTGTTCTATCATTCGTTCTGTTGGTCTATCTATCGTTCTTTCATTCTTTCGATTTATAGATATCTTTTGTTCAGTCTGTTATTCTGTCTACTGTTCTGTCTATCACTCGTTTTGTCTGTCTTTTTGCTCCTTGTATCCATCTGTCTGTGTAGTAGTAGTACTTGCACACATTGATGTGTGTTTCATGTTTGTAGCACAGACAGTACAGTTATATGACAAAGTGAATATTTATTGTTAGGAGTTTGTCTCTAAGTGTGATTGATATTAATAGAGATGCTTGACTTTGCTCTGCCAACAATGCTGAATGCAGATTGGGACGGGTGCTTCAGAGCCTGTACTCCCTGAGATAAGCTATTTGGCTTGTGTGGTCTGAAATAACAGATGTATATTGCAAAATTTCTGCCCTGAAGGTGAGTTGTACAAGCGCCTGAGAATTAGGACCAATAACAGTGTAACCGCCGGCAAAGGCCAGATAACATTATCATTATAGAGAACATAATGTGCATTGCTGTATTAATAAAGTGTGAGCATGTTTGACTACGGGTCTAGCTCTGACTACAGCATTAACTGCATCTGTTTTATTGTCTGCTGACCCGCTGCACAAACACTGGCACAAAAATAGATAGTAATTGAAAAGACCCAAATAAATCCAAACACCAGTGGAATGCTGGACATGGAGACAACCGCTCTCTCTTACTCCTCCTGCCTGCCTGGAGAGAGAGTATAAAGAGGTGAAGGTACAGTCAGACTAACAATCTGGATTTGTACGTTTTTTAATGCCAGGTTGTTGTGGGTGGTTGAGAAACCATCAATGGCATCATCTGGTTGCTAGGGCATTTGGGTGATTTTTTTAGTGGTCAAAAGAGTCTCTCTGATATACTGGTCACTTGAAATGACTCACTCCTCCTTCGCTATTCCTGAATAGAGTCTGATTGCAGCCAAACAATGAAATGATAAAACGATAGAAAAAATGAAAATAAGAAAAAACAATACAAGAATGAATGACAGATAGAAATATTGCAAGATAAATAGAATATAAAGAACATTAGGAAGACAGATACAGAATGAACATAAAAACACAAAATAAATATTAATTCTGTGTCAGAAAAAGTTTTATTTTTTCAGATTTTTTATGAAAACACGATGCAACAAAAAAATGTCACTTTTGGTTCCTCTGCAAATCTGTGGTTGTATTTATTATCGTCAGCATCAATATTTTGTTAACATTTTGTCTGTCATTGATTTACTTAAAAGGTACAAATAAATGCCTATTACAAGACAATGAAAGGGATTTTTGCATGCATGCCAACCTGTTGTTGGGGACTCCCAAAACCAAAATATGAATTTTTCATAACACATAATAGGGGCACTTTAATGATGCACAAAAAATAACATGATCCAGTATATCAAACTTCATAAACAAACACCAATAATAAAAACGAGGTAGGCTTTTTAAGACTGGGGCTAGTAAAAAAGTAACACTTTAGCAACAACAAGCACCAAGCAACAGCGCTTTAGCATCATGACTCATGGCTGTGAGTTTTAGTGTTGTGTTTGTAAAACCCAGCAGATGACGTGGGGTCATTGGTTAACGTCGCTGGTGCCAAAATTGAAGTGGGTCTCAAAACGCTTTTACCGGTGTGTAGGGAACTCAAAGTCAATCTGGCATCTTTCAGGTCAGTTTGTGGGCTGGATCCAGGCTTTAACGTGGTCTGACATTTTACAAATGTACAAAAAAAATCTCTCGTTTGCCCTTTTCAACATTACAGAACTGACAAGTGTTTGAGACTCAAGTCTGAACTGTGTTTTTCTTCAAGAAACGATTCCACTGTCGGATCTCACTTGAATAATTGCAGAGCCGGCTATGATTGACAGACAGCGAGGCCGAGTGGGTTCGAGTTCATTGCAGTCGTTCTGGGAAGTCTGTGACGGCTGAAATGGTTTAGCCTTGAAATACTTTTGTCCTGTGTTACTATAGACTTCCACCGTCACAGCCGATTGACAGTTATAAAGTTAGGGTCTAGTCCTTGAGAGGTTTGCGGATGGGAAGAAACAATAGATGTAATGTTACCGGCAACCAGCTGACGGCTGTTTTAATGTCATTTGCATCTCAGTAAACAGCACAGTCGTTTCTAAAGGTCACATTTTATGACAATACTTCCTCCATTTAGCCTGCTTCAGATAGGGCCACTGTACTTTATAATATGGTATAAAATTATGTTTATGCAATAAATCAATACTTCAGGGAATTTAAGTCTACTTTTGCATCCAAAGATGCTTTTGAGTGTGTAGGAGAAACCTGCTTACTGCAGTACTCATTCACGAGAGGGCAACACTTACACAATATTCTATTTTTTAATGTGCTCTGTTTTTTTTGTTGTTGTTTTTTGTCTGTTAAAATCACTCCCTCTCAGCATGAGTTTAGCAGCTGTCAGTGTTATTTTGCCCAGAAACAAAAAAACAAAAACTAACTTTCATAGCTCAGCAGTCTTCTTGTCAGTTATGTTTTGCAAGAATCAACTTAATCTCCAATATGTCTCTTGAATTTACTTGGTAGAAATACAATTGTTGACATCCAGTAGGAGTAAAGCACTATAAAATGAAGCGGATAGCTGCTTAAAACTTAAAATTTATTTATGCAAAATAAATAAAAGTGCTCGATATAACTTGCATGCCTGAAATTGACACTAAATTTTTTTGTTAAATTATAATATTGAAGCAAAAGCTTTGAGAGCCATTTTGTAGGTTTTTCTTTCCCAGATCAAATAGCTGCTGTATTGATTCACAGCGGTGTTGCAAGAGAACGGACTTGATATAAAAAGATAGTTGTAAGCAAGTAGTTTGATGTTTCTGCATCTTCTTCACAGGTTATCAGGAATTAATATTCCTGTGCCAATAGTCAGCAACAAGAACTGGCTACGACTTCATTTCGTCACAGACAACAGCCATCGGCACAAAGGATTCAGTGCTCAATATCAAGGTACATTTGAAATAAACATTTCTGGTAATAGTTCTTATGTTTCTAGTAGTTACTTAAAAAATTATGGGATTCACCCTGTAGCTCTTAGTAATTACATGCGGGCTACAATACCCGAAAATGTCTTAATCAGCTGATAATTACAATAAATGACTTGATATCTGATAATGAGGAATGGAAGATGACCTGTCAAAAGGTAAATCAAAGCATGATCCATGACTTACTTTCAATTAATTTGATTGGAAGCAAATCTAAGAGATGAATTCCAGAACTCGAATAGGAGCAAAAATAAAGAGATTTATATTTTCACACACAGTGCGTGACTCAAAGGAACTATTTTGTCCCGTTTTGTTAAATTGTTTTTTAATTAAGTAACTTTATTAGAGAAACTGTCGCTCACTTAATTTGCAGCAGGCTTTTTAAATCTCACCTACAGTACGCGGAATGAAAATGTGCCTAATTTTGTTTGTTTTCTTTTTGCTGAGCAGTGAAACGATCCGGAGATTTTAAATCAAGGGGAGTGAAATTATTACCTGGAAAAGACAACACAAGTAAATTTTCAATAAGTAAGTGTGTTTCTTTCTCTTTGTAAAATGAAATACACAAAGTCACTTGTTGAGTGCTTATCTGAATGCATTTTTACCAATTAACAGTGCTATAGTCATTGATTAAAATAAGAACATACTAACTAATTGCAGACAATAGTCTCTATGTGGAAAACTTAAGGCACTGGAAACAAGAATGACTAAAAACACTATGTAAAGTAAAGTAGAGTTATAAAAGTGATTCAGTCAATAGAAGTGAGACGTTCTCTCATTTATTGCTAAATCGACATTACTAACTGGACAGCAGCAGGTTTGAGTCGCTGTCAATTTAAGATCGAATGCACTAATCTACTTTACAGCTATAAACCATAGTGCTTAAATGTGCTGTATGTAAGTTTTGGACTCTACTAAAGAAAAAAAGAAATGCCATAATATCTCCAGATGTTGAAGAAACATGCTAGGTTAGCATAGTTTTTATCTAAAAAAAATTAAAAGATTCAAAATGTGCGTTCCTAGCACAGAATGTTGGTCTCCGTTTTGGTGTGCCCACTGCTAGTTTACCTAGTGTTGGGCAAGCTATAGGCCCAGTTTCACAAACAGGGCTTTCCCTTAAGCCAGGACTAGGCATTAGTTAAATTAAGACATTTAAGCAACTTTAGCAAAAATGCCTTATACAAATAAAATTACAGGTGTGCATCTGAACACAGAACAATTACACTGACATGCTTTAAGATATGTCAGAGCGAGATATTTTCATCTGAGACAGCTCAAAAATGCAATTTAGTCTGGGACTAGCTTAAGCTTTGCTTGTGAAACTGATGGATAGTGAGCTAAGCTATCAGTTACTCCTCATTGAATAAAGCTTAACTACACTAAAGCTACTTCCCTGAGAAATGTAGCAAGCTAAGCTACAGCAACATGGTAAAAGTAGTTTAACTACATCTAAGCTGTTTTTTTTTTATTGAACCAACTTTAAATCAATGCTACCTTAGTGATAAAAAATGTCATTCAAACAGATAGACACGCATAATTGTGCAATTATTTATTTAACAATTGTTCCAAACCAATTTGGCAACAAAAACAAAAGGTGTTGAGAGTGTGTATGTATTATTATCTGAATGCATGCATACTGTATGTGTAACTCAGTGCAGATTAAACCACAGGACAAACCACATTAGTAGAATTATAAACTACTACAAAACAGGTAAAAAATGTAGTTAAACTAGTAGCGTCACTACTTGAAGCAACGCAACTGGGTTTACCCAATTGGTTGCCAGTTGGAGTTTCATTCATTGTCATGTGTGCTTATTCCTGTTGGTGTCATCAATCTGGCAACCTGTGAGTGAGGGTCATGTCTAAGAAGGGGTGGAAAAAAGTCCCTTTTCAGTATTTTGAATTGGGACTGCAATACCTAGTTCAACCATTAGTTGTCAATTCTACAAACAGCACCTGTGATATAGATGATATAGTCTAGTCTATCATGTTTACCGGTATATCGCACACTATTATGAGATATCAGATGATTATGGTATTTCGATTTAACAATTCTAGTAATGGTATGTATGACTGAAATCTTGTTTAGTACAGTATGAGAATCTGAATCCTTTTGTCAGGGATTTTGAAGGGGATATGTTACACAAAAATGAAAATTCTGTCACCCTCAAGTTGTTCCAAAACTATATGATACAGTATATCTTATGCTTAGCAGAGAAGAGGATGTTGGTAACCTTTAGTAACAAATGATCATAGGGTTTTTTCATATTTGGTTGAACAATGTTTTGTGACAGTATTTTACCAGTATTTACTGCTGTGTAACTCATTATGTAGGCTTGGTGAAGTAGAAAGCAAGCAGCTTTTAGACCTGCTCTCCAGTGCTGCTGCATGCAATGCGTAATTACGGCTGTTAATACTGTTGCTCTAATGTCATAAAAAAGCTCTTTGCTGCTTAATTTCTTTCAGATGTGCATTCCCGTTAATTGTTACATATTCTGTAGATGATCTACACCTTCAAAGCCCATGATTCATAAAGCACGAACAATGCCACATATTTGTAATCCTCTCGCTTTCCATTTAGCGAATGGATCAAAGGAAATTAGAGCATCCAACGAAACCGAAATCTGCATTTTGATTAATTGAGCTTAGCTTGACTTACAGGTCCCTCACCCACAGAAGCTCCTCGGAAGAGAATGTCAAATCTGTGAAGCGAGCGGCTTCGGGAAGAGCTCACAGGTGGCTGGATTTCACTCCAGCTGAGTTTAATTACTGGCCATCCAAACACCGGCCTAACCTGGATCCCGATCGCTATCTATGGAAATGATTTGTGCACGCTGCGCAAGTGAACAAGTCCTGTTTTTATGGCTCCACGTGCACCGGCGTCGAAATGAAACGCAGAATGATTCATTTCACCCTCGACTATGTAGCACTCCAAACACTTAATTACAACTGGATAGAATTTTTATGAGCCTCTATTTCACAGGGCTTGCATCGTGCATTCGGAAATATGAGTTACGAGTGAATTATGGGGCCTTATTCAGGACCCCGGTCTGCTGCCAAACACCCCTTTCTAAATGCTTCCCTTAAATGATCTGCATAACGTCGCCTCCTGCGGTAATTATCGCGAGCTAACACCTATTTATGGACGTGCTATTGCGCCAACTTCTTTTTTGATTGAGGACGAATGTCTGTGTGTGATAACCGAGGCTGTGATGATGGTTTTGTGCTGGCTTAGATCTCCATATGCTGTTTCTTCTCCCACAGTGAATGAAGGGATGGTCAAGCAGGTCTCTAACTTCTGCCCGGACCCCGGGGAACCGGAGAACGGCAAACGCATTGGCACTGATTACAGGTAGACAGGCTGTTCACACGGACACATGCATGCAGTTTTGCTTGAAGGATTTGTTGTGATGCCACGCAGTTGTGATGGTATAGCTCATGCATATTAATTAGGCCATTCACGCATAGTTTAACTGGATCTCTTACTGTTTTGACTTGCTTATAAACAGAAATATGTAACAGATTCTGAAGTTGAAACTTAAATGTAAACGGGAACATTGAAGTATCAAACATTAAAGAAAGAACAGTTAGCAACAATTAAAGTTTGTTTTGACATGTTGTCATTACATTGCATGTTCTATGTTATAGTCTATTTTATTTGCTTAGATATTAATATTTGGCTTTGCTTAAATGTGGTTTTAGAAATTATTAATGTAATGTTAAATATGAATTAATTTTAACTTTTAATCAAATAATTTAGAATAAATATCTTATTTTTGTATTGTCTAAAATATGAATAATAATTTAGAATAAATATCTTATTTTTGTATTGTCTAAAATATGAATAATAATTTAGAATAAATATCTTATTTTTGTATTGTCTAAAATATGAATAATAATTTAGAATAAATATCTTATTTCTGTATTGTCTAAAATATGAATAATGTTTGCAAAATATTAGGATGAATATTATTTTTAAGAAAAAGCGATGAAAAAAAACATTGAATGTGATATTTAATATAATTTACAGTACCGTATATGCAAATATATAGTATTTTATTTGCTGCCGTGTCTTTTCTAAATATTTAGCATAAATAATAATTTAATTACTTAAGTTGCTTTGCTTTAACATTGCACATTTAATTTAGCTTTTTCTTTTTTATTTGGTTAAATATTAATATTTTGATATATTAATTCAGTGTTATTTCAGCAAAACTTACTTGTTTATTTTCTGTTTTCTGTAAAGTAGTGTCAGTTCTCATCAACAAGTATATCAGTTTTATTAAATTAACAAAAAAAACACTTTATTTTCTAAAATATTCTCTCTCTCTCTCTCTCTCTATATATATATATGGATAAATATTTAAAAATCAAATATTAATGTTTGCTTGCCAAGTTAAATATATTGATTGTTATATTAAAGCAAAACAATTATATTTTAACATGTATGCAGACATGCATTTTGTTAGGTTGTGTTGTTGTTTTCACAAATATGTAGCAAAATAAAGAATGTATATGAATATTATTAATTAATTAAATATTAGTCTAGCATAAATATTTATAATATTATGATCTTACATGTAATCTTATTATATTACTGACCTAATTATTACTGACACTCTGATTGCGGTCACAGTGACCGTTTACAAAACATTTAGAAATGAATAAATTATGTTTGCAAAGTTGGGATGATATTGATTATGGAATTAGATATGGGAGTGTTCCTTGAAAGATGGCTATGCCCAGGTTTTTCAGTAGCAATAAAATCCCTGATTATATTCCTGCCTGACATTTGCTCTGACATGAGGCCGTGACACGCAGCGCTGATCAATCTGTCGGCACGCGTGGGAGGCACTCGGAGAGAATTCCTTCATTGATTCTCAGGGTTTCGTATTTGTTCTCTCTTCAACACGGCAGCATCGGTGCAACGGTTCATTTCACCTGTGACGGGGACCATGTGCTTCAGGGATCCAAGAGCATCACGTGTCAGAGGGTTGCAGAGGTGTTCGCGGCCTGGAGTGACCATAGACCAGTCTGTAAAGGTTAGACCGCTGCCTTTAATAAACCCTGCTCTGAGCAGGATTAGAGCAAACATCAGATCCACTGATGTCTCAGAATACCTCAGGTCAATACTGTTGAGTGTTGGTACTGATTACAAAAGTTTTTTCTTAGAATATTTCACTCAGATGTGGAAAAATAAAAATGCTATTTCCTTCTGCAAAAAGCCATTTTTCATGCAACAAAAGCGGATGTTATTATGTGGTTATAGTTATACACTGCAGCTAAGTGCAACATGATTCATGTGAACCAATGGTGAACCGATGACGTCTGAACCTTTTGCGTTTTGTAGTGCTTTTGTTCTTTTTGAAGCTTGACAGAAAATTACTTTTACTACACAGAAAAATCAGCATGAGCATCTTTTTTTTGTGGATTATGAATAAATGCTGAAAGAAAATCTTCATTTTGATGAATCTATTCATTTAAAGTTTTCTAGTCCACAAAACCTTTTTTGTGTATGTTAGTTCATTCATTCAATTCATTATAAATGACTACTCCTGTTTTTTTTCTGTTTTGCAGCAAAAACCTGTGGGATGAACCTCTTCGGCCCTTCAGGAACGTTTACATCACCTAATTTCCCCATCCAGTATGAGAGTAACTCACAGTGTGTTTGGATTATCACCGCCAGTAACCCCAATAAGGTACAACGATAACCTGCGATAACACTTCGCCCCATATCTGACTCAAACCCAAAGCTTGTTATGAGCATGTCAATATCTTATATCTTAAAATGACATATTTCATAAAAAGTAGTTCCACTATGGTTCTATCATTTTTATTGCTTTACAATATTAAAAGTCGTTTTATTTATTTAAAACCACGGCCATTTTTAAGCCTACACAGTTGTTCTTTTTTAGTATGGTTACATTTGCCTCTGTTTTTAAGATGCATTTCTTCAGAGCTGCACTGTTGAAACATGCCATTTCTATTTCATTTGCTTAAAAACGAATATTTTTACTACATATTAATTTGGCAAAACTATTTAATGTTATATTTTCCATTTTACCAGTTATTTTTGTTATGATTTAGCAAAAATGTTAATTAAATGCAATATAAATTTACCAGAATTTAGTAGTACTAACAATAGCTGGGGTATGTTTTTTTTTTTTTGTTATACTGTATATATGTATTTTTTTAAGGCATTTACGTTATATTTTGCATTTATCTTCTGTGTTGAACTGTTAAAACTTTCCATTTCTCAAAATTAAAGATCTCAGAAGGTCAGTTTAGTAAAACGTGTATTTATGAACGGATGAATGCATATCTGTGTAAAAGATGCAATATTAATTTAGCAAAAATGTTGCACCGAGTTTTTTCATCTTAAAACAAAACAAAGGCTTTTTAAAGTCTTTATGTAAAATTGCATTTTATTTATTAATATTTTTTTTTGGTTCTAAAAAATAATTTCATCATAATAACCTTATTTTCGTTTTTTTTTCCCCAGTATTATTTATTTACAATATCAACATTAGGTGTAGTAAACAAGCTATTTTGTCTTTTAAATCCATGATTATTTTTTAAAATGGATTCATAGTGCAGTAATGTTTTAGTTTTCAAGAGGTTTTTTAATTTTCTTTTTGTGCTGTAAAAACCTGCTGTTCCTGATGTTCTGATTCTTGTGCCTCACTGTCCAAGACAGATTAGAAAACATCATCTTGCCCTACAGCACCTCAAATAATGCAATCCTGGTTTACAAATGCTGAAAAGATTCTTAACTGATATGTAAATGAAAGATATACATTCTACAGTTGGTTTTGTGAGTCAACAGTTTCTCTTTCCATGAGCTCTTGGCACAAAAAGCGCATTTCAGGTTTAGGTTTTCCATTTTTTTGTACCCATTTTATGCCAGGCCATTAACAACCAGCAAATAGCTGATTCGTGTTCTCAATTGCTGCTAAATATGATCTTTCCTCTGGTGAGAAATGCAAATGAGCCCTAACACACATAACATTATTACCTCATTTATCTTCACCCGACGGAACTGCAAAGTTCAAATTTTATTGCGTTTTCCACAGACCCATTATTAGAGACCCATGGGCAGCTCATTGGCATTATTATTGTGTTAACACAATAAATGAAGTTAATATATGAACTTAAAGGGATGAGCCAGCCTTTCTTTTGGCTGCCTGATTGTGTTTATTAGCAAACCACTAATAATATCAGTGTAAGTGCTGTAAGACATTTTTTGTACATGTGGCCCGTCTGTAAGCTGTGGGCACAAATATGGATGATTCTTTAATAAGGTGTAGGTGCTACTTATGACTGGTTTTGTGGTCCAGATGTTCTTCTTAACATTATACACTAGCTTGATAATATTCATATAAAAAGTTCCATATTTATTACTTTCATGCAGTGCATGTGGACAGTGCATTTTGTAATGCCTTTCAAATGTTATGAAATATGTATACTAACGTCCAGTTTCTGTAAATATGCATTAAACTAATTAAGACTGACAGTAAAAACATTTCATAGTGTCACTAAAGTGTTCTATTTCAAACAAATGTTATTTTGAACTAAAAACTGCTTCACGGCTTCCACAAAAGCACTGAACGTTTTAAATGTTAATAATATAAGCAATGTTTCTTGAGCAGCAAATCAACAACAATTATTTCTGAAGGATCATTTGACAGTGAAGAAGACTAAAAATTCACAGAAATAAATTACATTTTACAATATATTCAAATGAAAACTGAAAAAATAAACTGTAAAATGATTTGAGGATAGTATTTTTTTGTATCTTAAATCAAATAAATAAAGCTTTGGCCATCAAATAATTAGTTTTAAATGACATTTTACATAGAAAAGGGTCATTTTAAATCGCAATAGTATTTCACAGTATTGCTGTTTTTTTTTTTATCAAGTAAACGATCAAATAAATGCGGCCGTGGAGATTTGCTTTTAGTTCTTTGTTAAGATCAATGTTTTATGAAATGTGTACAAATTCATGTGTTTTTTATATTTTGTCATTTATTTTTCATATTAGAATATTTATAAGTCTGGTTCTAGGACAACATAAAAGAGAAGCGTTTAGAAAAGCAGGCATGATGAAAACTTTCCAAGACTTTAACGTGACCTTCATTTGCCAAAGAGAAGCCAACTTCTAGCGTTAATAAAAATTAACCCGCGAGACACAGAAGTGGCAGCCGTTGAAGAAGCACCCATAAGCACCTTAAGTGCATGCTTCGCTCCTCAGCGTGCCGTAAAGGTGCCAGAAGGCCCGGAATTCATGGTATCTAGCTAAATGTGAGCAGCGGTGTCTCCAAACGCACACCGGGGGGTGATTATGCAAACAGGACGCCGTTAATGTACAAGTGAGCTTTTGAAATAACACAGAACCAGCGGAGCACGTCTCTCTAATGTTTACTTGTGAGCTTGAGCCGCTGATTGAAAGCACTCTCGGAAATTTGTTTTACCCTCAACATTCATTGGACTGTGCAAATGATTTGCTGGATAATTGATGCATTGCCCCTGCTGAATTTTTTTTCGGTTATAGCGCAGCGGTTCAATAGGGCCGCAGAGGGTACGAGTAAATGAACTGAAATATACAGGCGACATATGCTGCAGCCAAGTGCTGGCCCCGGTGTGCTCATGAATATCATATTTATTGAGAATAGTGTGTATCATTTATATTTGATGATGTCTGAAGCGCTCTAGCACTGAGAAACTTAATTAAGACGGTGTGAAATGCACACTACTCATTCTGCGTAACAGAGAGCATATGGAGAAATCCCTCCGGTCAAGGTGCTTCATTGATTCGAGTGGCGTTCCATTACAAAGACTTCTAACGCTAATTCAGTGATTTTGTTCCTGTCGCAGGTTATTCAAATCAATTTCGAAGAGTTCGACTTGGAGCTGGGATACGATACGTTGACTGTCGGAGACGGCGGGGAGGTTGGCGACTCGAAAACAATCATACAAGTGTAAGATTCAGAATCATGCTCTTTTCTGTGTTGCACAGATGCATCTTTAAAACAAGATGAATTTAGCCGAGAAGCAAAATCCACTATGAAATACATGAAGGCTATTTAAATGCAAGAAATCATGAGATTGAACTCTTTAACCGTCAGCAAATCGTTTTTAAGCATCATTTAATTAAATGCATGCTTGGAATGAGAACTATTTGCCAACAGAGAAAGAAAAGATCTTTTCAGAAAGATTTCAGTGTCAAATTATTCTCGTAGTCTTAAAAAAAATTTGCACTGACCGTTGACTTTCATGTAGAATATTTTAAGGTGGCAATATATTTTTTCATTTAACTTTTTCTTTCAAGTCACAATTAGTTTTACCCACCATATACCACACACACAAAAATACATAACATAAATTTCACAGCAAACAGTCACACGAGATTTCTATCTAATCTTAAGACCTTGAACTCAGCATGTTTTTAATTGATTGTAAACATAATTTAATTGTACTAAAGTCATGCTTAAAACAAGAACTGTTTGCCAATGAGGTAAGAAAAACAAACTTAATTCAAGGTCTTAATGTCTTATGCAAAGTAAATATTTCTTCTTTTAAGGATTTTTTTTAGCTGGAAGGCAAGTCAATGATTTTTTTGTAATCCTGAATAATTAACACTGACCATTAGCTTGCAGCTAGAATATTTTATAGGGGCCATAATGTCTCTCTTCTCACATTTTTGTTTTTTCGCAAAGATTTCTTGCGCAGACAAGTCACAATTTAAACCATTTAGCATGCACAGACATTACTGAAATGCATAACACAGAAAACTCATTGCAGGCAATTCACACATGCAATCTGTGAATGAAATCGTTTTGTTTCAGGCAGACAGAGAAAATGAAGTGCTGAAGTTAGACAAGTTGTGGCATGGCCCTCATTTTATCTGCATGCTACATTTGATTTCTTTACTTTTTGAAAGAACGAGGGAAATTCGTATCCCCCCCCCCCCTTTAAGATATCCAACTTTAATAGACTCCAGCGGCTATATATATTTTTTTTCTTTTATCTTGCATTTTGTTCAGCTTTGCAGCACTTATCCGTTTCAACAGCATGAAAGCCACAAAACCATAAAACCGCACAGGCACAAATCCTCCGGCTGTATTTTTCTCCCTCACAAACATGTTTTTCCGTCCACCTCTTCTCTCCGTCAGCCGTATGTCTCCGGGTATCTTGGGTAGACACAGTTTGGTGATGGTCTGTGCTGCTTTCTGGTGCATTTGGCTGGCTCTGTTCCAGCTGCGATCCATTCAGCGCTCAACAGAGCGTTCCTCAAGGACAAAAGACTCTCGCTGCCAGAACACTAATACATACTGTAAAGCTCAATTAATGCCCTTCTTCAAGTTTGTGCTGCTCAAATTAGCTTAGTACTTTTATTATGCTTTATTTGCACAGTCTGTGACAGACGTATTAGCATGTACCAATCTAATATGTTTTCTTAGACCCGTATAATGGTAATAATATACTTCTTTTAGACATTTTGTCATTGGAAGCTACATAGTGATTTTTGTAGTACCAGAAAGTATCATTTCAATCCCAAGCACAGTCAAATAGTCAGTCGACAGTTCCTTTAAATTGTAATATTTTATAATATTACTGTTTTTTTACTGTATTTATATTCAAATAGATGCAGTTTTGGTGTTAGCATTTGTTGCAAAATATTTCACCCCATACCTGTGAGTGCCTTGTATGTCAATATAGTAATCTTTCAGTAGTTGTAGCACGTATCAGAATACCATAGTATTGGCATCTGACAGCTGTGTTATAGCATGGCACCGCCAAAGTAGTGTTCTGTACGCTGGGCTCACAGACTCTTATTTTCTTTTGTTCACTCTGCATGGACAGGTTAACGGGCAGTTTCGTCCCTGACCTCATCGTCAGTATGACCCATCAAATGTGGCTGCATTTGCAGTCTGATGAAAGTGTGGGCTCTATTGGCTTTAAGATCAACTATAAAGGTGAGTCTGTTCTCTGCCTGAGCTTCTTAGAGTGCCCACATAAATCACTCTGCTGGCTCAAAAGCTTTACTGCTGTTTTTCTCTCTCGCCTACTTACAGAAATTGACAAGGAAAGTTGCGGGGATCCCGGCATCCCTCTGTACGGGCTTCGAGAGGGCGGGGGTTTCTCCAACGGAGACATGCTGCGCTTTGAATGCCAGTTCGGATTCGAGCTCATTGGCGAACGAATGATTTCCTGTCAGAATAACAATCAGTGGTCTGCTAACATCCCTATCTGTATATGTGAGTGCTGCTAGACGCTGCTCTCTCATTATTTACAGTATGTGCTTCGAAGCACACATTTTTTTAATCTTCTCTGTAAAAAAGTGAGATTTGTAACAAAACATCAGAATTTTTTTCTACTCTTATTCATGCAATGAAAGTTGTGCTTCCAGGTTTTCTGAACAAGGAATAACATTGCATGAAGAAGAGAATGAAATTTAAGCCGATGGGAGCCAGGGTTATTGAAGTTAACTAAAACTAAGGCCGCCGGTAGTTACAGTAGATGGATAGATGGACGGATGGACAGATAGATAGAAAGAAAGAAAGAAAGAAAGAAGTCTGCCTGGGAAGTTCTTCCTTTCGAAAGTCATAATGATGTGATTCGCGTTATTTTACTCAGAATAATAATGGGTGCTGTGGGCATTTTCATTTTTCTTTCTCTTAGACTGGAAGCTTTTTAAGTGCTAATGCAACAGAATGAAGAGCAAAGGATGTGCATTAAGTGTGTAATCAATGCTTTATGTATTTCATCATTCTCATACTGCCACAGAGAATGATGGGAAATGTTGTCTTATCACACAAGCCTGTTGCTTCATTAACTGGCTAAGTGAGGAGTATTTTCTGCAGAGCACTATCACTATTCTTCATTAACGATTCATTTACAAGCTAAATTATGTGGTTAACACTCACAATTAATACTTGATTGTGAAGATCAATTCCATTTGGAAGGTATAATAATCTTAAGATTTAAAGTAAGCCATTTTTTATATGTTTTAAATATAATGTGAATATATATATATATATAATTTATTTATTTATTAATTTTTTTTAGCATCATTACTCATCTTTAATAGCCTTTATCTGAAATAGAAATTTCTTTCTCTCTCTCTCTCTCTCTCTCTCTCTCTCTCTCTCTCTCTCTCTCTCTCTCTATATATATATATATATAAAGCAAACAAATACAAACCGGATTCCAAAAAAGTTGGTACACTAAACAAATTGTGAATAAAAACTGAATGCAATGATGGGGAGATTGCAAATGTCAATATTTTATTTGTAATATAGCGTAGATGACAGATCAAAAGTTTAATCCGAGAAAATGTATCATTTTAAAGGAAAAATATGTTGATTCAAAATTTCAC
>JAUMHG010000060.1:18725867-18742439 GCA_032359395.1 Enteromius anoplus | reverse complement strand
ACGTCATCGGAATGAGTGGTCTGATTGGTTGTAGATTCGTCCAGTAGTATACAGAGACATCTGATGGACGCAGGTTACGCCCGCCTCCCAGAAGGCGGGTAGTAAGGCAGCTTTGCCAGACTAAAGCTCCTATGAGCTTTATAGTCGCGGAAGCCAGGCTAGCTATAAGCAGCCGTTTTGCTAAATTCTGCTTGTTTGTTTACTCTTTAACATTCGGTTTAAAGACAGTCAAATTTTCAAAAAGCCCCTCAATTGTGTAGAGTTGGTCTCTTATCCCTGCTGAAAAAAAAAACTGCAAATGCTGGTTAGGTATGTTTTTCAGCAACAGTTAACGTTCTCATTATTAAAACTTCCTTTCTAAATTGAATCTGAGAAATGAGAGTCTGATTTTCCTCTTAAATGTGAATTATTATCTACTCTCGTAGAGATAAGCGAACAACGAAGCCCTTAAGTCCTAAGTGAATTGACTGACATGCAGAAAGTGTTTCTGAACGTTTGAAAAAAAAAGGGTGGTTCGCCCCCTGGCTCTTTTTCCTGCTGTTTACAAACACCAGTTTGATTTCTCAAGACGCTTATTTTAGTGAAATCTGTCAGGTCGCAGGAGCGTTTTGTGCGTCTTATTAAAAAATGGCTTGCAGCGCCTTTAAATCAAGAACTTTTTAATCTCCAAAGACATTCAGTGCACACTGTACTGCAACATTGAAGTGGTTTCTTTGTTAAATTGAAGTGTTTTAATAAACATTCTGCTGGCATGTGTATAAAATGTTTCCGGCAGCGCCCTGCGGAGGCCACTTCACCGCTCCGGTGGGAGTCATTCTGTCCCCGGGGTGGCCCGGCTACTACAAAGATTCCCTGAGCTGTGAGTGGGTCATCGAGGCCGAGGTGGGACGCTCCATCAAGATAAGCTTTGACAGGTCTGTTGGAAAGCTCTGAGAATAGCAACACACTGAGGCATTATTTGGATTCATGTCTGGAGGCATCAGCTCTCCAAGGCGACAAATCATTTCGGCACATATCAGGGTTAGAAAAAGCCCAAGTAGCAATATATTCATAGCCATCTTCATCCGGGGTCCTTTGGGTGTGAAGGCCGCGTGGGTTTTTATAAAGTCTCAATGTAACAGTCTGCCAAGTTAATAAAGTATAATGTCAAATGTAATTGAATCGTAAGCCTCAGCTGATCGCGGCAAAGTTCACATGTACAAACGTCTGAAGGATGCTATTGCTGCTGAGTAATGTTTGTCATAGCGCACACAGACCGAGGGCGCATAAGAGACGGTCACCATTAGTGTCTATATAAATGATTACATAGTGTTATGTCGACGGGCTTGATCCATACGCGCGCTGTTTGCTGTATAAATCTATCGCTGAGAGTGGTGCCCATCGAGGCCGCCTGAGAAAGGGAAATGGAATGAATCTATATCTTGTTACAAATGGCTGACTTTATTTCATTAGCACTGCAATGCTTCCCAAGAGTAGGGCATTGAAATAGCATCAGATCTGAAGTTTGATCTAGCAGACTGGGAGCGGACGCCTCGAGATGTATCACAAAAGCTCGACTGATTTTTTTTTTTTCCCCGGCACTGAAATTATTTGAATTCCGTCATCGTTTGAGCGCCCTCGTGTACAGCAATCCTGTAGGACTTCCTTCTGTAAAATACAAAAAGAGATATTGTGATAAATGCGCTGGCTGCTCTTTTCATTTACTCACTCTTGAGTACTTCCAAATCTGTATGAATTTATTTGTTCAGCCGAACACAAAAGAAGGTATTTTGAAGAGAGTTTGTAACCAGGCTGTTTTGGGTCGCAATTGACTTCAATAGTAGGGGGGAAAAAAAATCCCATGGGAGTCGATGGTGACCCAAAACAGCCTGCTTACAAACTTTCTTCAAAATATCTTTTGACAGACATTCATACGGATTTGGAACTACTTGAGGTACTATTCCTTTAAAGATATGAAAAAGTAGTGTCCTGTATGTGGCTGATTCATTATATTAAGGCTCCCTAAGTCATATGACTTAGAAATTCATTATTTAATTGATCCATGAACTACAGCTTGAAGATCTTATTTCACTATATGGGGCGTGAAGATGCAATATGCCAGATTTTTAAGTAAATAACAACTTAAGTTTTGGCCTTTTTCAAGTATATAGACTAAAATTGATTTAAAGCCATCTATTTATCTATCTATCTATGAATAATAGAATATAACATGATTTTAAAGGACTTGGAATATGGTGCACAAGTCTTACTGTACAAGTGACTTACATGATGTATAGTAATTAAAATTATAATTTTATGGTGTTTTTTATGTAACTTTTGGAGCCCCTGATTATTATAATGTATACTCTCACCATTTGGGCATAAGAGACTAGGTTGTTATGTAAAAGTTGTTATTTTACTGAAGACAGAAAAGCATACAGGTTTGAAGCAACACGAGGGTGAGTAATTGACCATATTTTCATTATTAGCTCAACTATTCCATTAAAGCAAGCTCACTGCAGCAGATCTGTGTGTATTCGCGCATCACAAAGCGGTTTGATCCCATCAATAAACAGCAGCGTGAACACTGGCTGCGTCTGTGACTTCTCATTAAAAGAGGCGGTCAATGAGGAACAGTTGGGCAGCCATGGGTAATGAGCTGTGTATGTGTTTGTGTGTGTGGATGGAAACACATTTCACATTGTAATATTTATTATCTGTTTTCTTTGATCTGTTTTTTTTTTCTTTTTTTCGGCAGGTTCCAGACAGAACTCAATTACGACTTTCTAGAGGTTCACGATGGGCCTAATCTCCTCTCGCCCCTAATCGCCTCTCTTAATGGCACCCAAGTCCCTCAATTCCTGTTCAGCAGCGGCAACTTCCTGTATCTTCTCTTCACCACCGATAACAGTCGCTCTAACAGTGGCTTTAAGCTCTTTTATGAAAGTGAGTCAGCCGTCTTTATAGACCGGGTGCCTTTTGCCTGAGAAATGATATTTCAACCTGAATCGTATCTGTCTCTGCACACAAGCAAACAGCTTGAGGATTTCTCTTTGTAGTATTCTGTCTCGCTCTCTCTATTTCTTGCCTATTCTGTCTTCCATTTTTTTATTTGGTGTGCTTTTTATAGGCAAAACGACTGCATTCATATTGCCTAATCATTTCAACACTCAACATCACTTCAACATCATGTAATGCAAATTAAATCTTTACTTTGTTAGCGATACCCAAGTAAGCAAGTAACATTAACAAATAAAATAGAAATAAATGTAATGTGCTATGCAATAAAATAAAATATAATTTTAGATAAGCTTAGCTTTTTTTTCCTCTGAAACTATACATTAATGCAAAACTGTAAATGAAATTGACTATACCTTGAACTGTGCCATTAAATGTCACAAAATAATCTCATTTCGCGTGCGCTTGGCTTCAGGCGTCACTTTGGACACTCACTCGTGTTTGGACCCCGGCGTGCCAGTAAATGGGATACGTTACGGGCAGGACTTGGCCATCGGCTCAGTGGTGTGGTTTGGCTGCGAGCCTGGATACAGACTGAGCCACGAGGAGCAGTTGGTCTGTGAGAAGAACCACTGGTGGAGCCACCCTCTGCCGACATGTGACGGTAAGCTGTCATCTCAATTACACGTCTCAGTTAGACTAATTAACGCTGCTCATTTAAACGGTTCTTTGATTTCTACATTCACAACCATTTCAAGAATATTCTGTAGCATTTTAATTGAAGTCTGGCTGTATATGCATATCATAATTCTCATCACATTCAATTCAGACTGCAAACATACATCATATCTAAAATGCAGTTTCTCTGACAGCAGGACAGAGTTCTCCAGTGCTCTAGAATCTTAAGGGGTTATTAGTTCACCACAAAGTGAAAATTCGATCATCAATTATTTACCTTCATGTCCTTCCAAACCTGTAAGACCTTCGTTCATCTTCAGAACACAAATGAAGATAGTTTTGATGATGTCAGAGAGTGACTGAAATGATCCCAGGTCCAGTAACGTAGTTAAAACACCAGTAAAACAGTTCATGTGACATCAGTGGCTCAACTTCAGTTTTGCACCGATAGGAGAATACTGTTTTGCACAAAGAATACAAAAATAATTGCAAAATTTTGCTCAACCATTCTTCTCCTCTGATTTAAAGCATCACAATGCAATGCATATGCAAGCTTTAGCGTATCTGACGTAATCAGCCTTGTTTATGTCCAGGGGAAGTGCATGCAAAGCTTAATCTGACTGCGACTGTTTACGCCTAGTGGAAAGCGTATGCATGCATTGTGATACTCAGGTGAAAAGAATGTAAATTTATATTTTTGTTTTCTTTGTGGAAAAAAAAAGTGGTGCAAAAATCAGTGTGCTGTAATTGCTGACGGGTTACTTGGATAACAGTGTATATGAAGATGCACAATAGGCATGTTGCCAAAATCATATTAGTTTTGTTAAGTTTATTTACAGTACTTAGGACTGTTATTTTCAGAAGAATGAATAATTGAGCCTTTAAATAAATGAAATCCTAATGATTCCCTTCCCGATGCGTTATAGAGGTTTCAGCTCAGAGTGGTACTGCATATTCTATTCTTAAAATGACTGTGACTTTCTCAAAGTGTTGTCTTTTTTATGAGCAGCTGAGGCACAATGAGAACCGACAAAAGACTTGGTCTATTCAGTTGGACGCCAATTTTAGCATAAGTGTGAATTTTGAACCAGACGAATTGACAAGAAATGTTTGGTTTGCTACCAGACTTCCGACCGATGCTCTGGACTCTCTGTCAAGACATCTGGTACTTGTTATTTTTCTAAAACTCTCTTCAGCTGCTCTCCGCAGCCTGTTTTGCTTGCGTAATGTGACATTTCTGAACGGCACAAGAAGTTCAGTGAAATAAAATGTAGAAATGTGATTTTATCCGTCAGGAATTGATTGGTTCAGAAGCACTCTCTACCAGAATGTAGTTATTTTTTATTTGGAACAGAAAGGAAGGTTATCAAGAAAGTAAACAGGGTCACTTTTGTCGACTTTAACCTTCCGGTAAAATGTTCTTATTTCCAAAAGGGCACTCCTAGCAGGTCTGGCCCATTTGGCGTATTCAATTTTAATGACTTTGTGTCATTCTGAATTAACTGAATATGGTGGAAATATTTCGGTACTTCACAGTGCCGGAGGGAAGAAAGAAAGAGATTTAGGCAGATGTTGAGCCGGAGGCGCTAGACTCTTTTATCGTCTCACGGGGAGTGACGCTGACATTCATTATCATTAAAGGTGAAGTCGCTGAGGAAATCTGCCTTCAGTCCTCCAATTCTGAAGTTCAGGTCTTAGTTTGGACACCTCAAGAAGCACCGTCTATGACTGCATCCCAGTTTTTGCGTACTGTGGCTCTGTTCCAAGATTTTGTGGCATTTTAAGGCATAATAACTTTGAAAAAGAAAGTGTAGATACAGCTTCATTATGCAGCCTAGCCCTCTAGAATTGGTTGAAAACTATGGCAGAATAAATTTTTGCTATCCTTCTTGTAGAATAAAACATTGTAGGCATGGCTATACTGGAAAGTTAACATCAATGTAGTAAATCTGCGTGCAACTTATTAGCAGTGTGCTTTGTTTGCAAAGCATTTCCATTTAAGCACTCAAAATGTTAGCTCCGTTTCAAATGATTTTCTGTTCCTGTTACTAGTTTTCAGTCAAGTTTGTAGCATGGGACTAAAATGCATTTCTTTGGTTCGGCCATTACTCAAGATCTATATTTGCCCCAATCGATAGCCTAAGCCCTGCTGAGATAATGCCACCAGCCTATTTCAGCTTTTGGTTTAGTAGAAGACACTATGATAAGGTTTCTTCAGACACCTTGAGTCGCTTTTCAATTGTCAGATTGTGTTCAGAAACACAATTAGAGATGAGCCACGACTTTCAGATTTTTTGATTGCACGCTTACGTCACCAAGAGTTTATGTGTGCGTGGGAATTTTTGGGATTGTTTGTTCGTCTGCAGTGCCCCTTTAACATTCCTTGAAATTTTTCACAAATCTGAAATATTTAGTAAAATGGAATGTGATTAACATGAAGTACTTCCGTTATTTATGCATCATTCATGCATTTGGCAGACACTTTTTGTCCTAAGCATTTTTTGAAATAAATTGATGCATCCCCAGTTTTGTTTATTTCATTTTTCATCTGCAGTCTGCACAAATTTCATGTAAATTGCCTCATTCATTTCCATGCACCGACGCACCATTTTACAAAAAGCCAAACAAAGCAGAATAATTTTCTATTGTGCATCATTTGTAAAAACCGTCCTTACATAAATTGCTGTATTCAGTTTAGTATGACACTTTATATGAATATTGGGCCATTCCAAAAAGCAAATTGTTCAGAATACCACTTCTTACCAATTGCAGTCATTTTAGATAAATATGTTTTTAACAATGATTTTGCTCTTGGCTTTACAAATAGTTAATATAGATCTGGCAGACACTTTTGTAAGTATGGGTTAATGCATTCCATGGCAGTCAAGCCCATGATTTTGCCAGTTTCATATACATCTAAGTAGCATGTGCGTTTTCTTATTTTTGTGTGATTAGAGTTTCAGAAATTTGGTATCATTAGGACTTCTCACTAAGCCAAGTGTCATTATTACTTTGCTCATACTTAGATATGATCAATCTTCTAAGACTATCAAGTGCACAGACATGCATTGAAGAAGAATGTCATCGAGACCTGTTGTTGAACTCTTCCGACTCAAGCCAGTGAGCTACCTCTTTGAAGCAGCATAGCAATGCTCATGCAATCATCCACAACCTCCTAGCACCACAGTAGAGCGTTTTGCATGGACAGTAGCACTCGCTCATTTTTCTCGAAAAACTTTCAGAGACCAAGTAAAGTGGTTGTGACCTTTTCTAGAGACAACGGCAGGTGGAAAGTAGCTCAAAGTAGAAGAATTTTGCGTTGCTCTCGTTAACCTTTCGGTGGTATTTTTTACTTCCGGTGAAGGTTACTGTGCTCTTTGAATTCCCTCAGCTGAACACTGCTTATCTCAACAGAATTCCTGCTCAAAACGGAGCACTAAAAGTGATACGAGAACAGTCGCATATGTGCTTCCTGTAAAGTTTCAGATCTTTTTTAAGATTCTACGCATGTCTTCCTGCAGCTCTGTGCGGAGGCGATGTCCGGGGCCCAGAGGGCATCATCCTCTCTCCTGGCTTTCCGGAGCTCTATCCCAACTCATTAAACTGCACGTGGACTCTGGAGGTCAGCCATGGCAAAGGTACATACACAGCAGATTTCTCCTTGTGCTGTCAGTAGAAGATGAGGGCTCCTTTTTGACATCAGATCTGCCTTAGGTGTCCATGAACACATTCAAAGGTGCATCTTTATTTACTGAACACCAGAGCTGGGTAGACTAGCCAAAAGTGTACTCAAGTAAAAGTAAAAATCCAAATAGATACTTAAGAGTAAAAAAGTATCCAATTAAACACTACTTTCTTGAATTTCCAGGTACAAATGAGAAACTGCTTCTGTTTTGCGACTTGTTTGATGAAGGCCTTGAACAGAATTACTCAATTTGTAATTCATTCATGCATGAGGCATCGCTCATGCCCCAGAAAAAAAAGCGATGCATGCTTGGAATAAACTATGTGTTATGCATTGCATTAAAATTAAGTAATGCTGCCCAGTGTAGTTTTTTTCTCAGTTGAAATAGAATCCATTTTTAAATCTACTCTTAAAAGTATAACATTTCCAAAAATATACTCAAATAAATGTAACTGAGTAGTTATTACTATCCACCTCTGTTGAACACAGTTCGCGTGTATGTATGTGTGTGTGTGTGTGTGTGTGTGTGTGTGCACCAAACAAATACTCCTGTTTTAATTACTATATGTGTGAAACTTGATATGATACTTGTTCATTTTAATAAATCGATATTGATTCTTAAATACCAAGATTGATCTTTTAGTCTATTTGTTGATGCAAGATTACAACTTCACTAGACATTCTAGAGCGTGACTCCCTTCCAATATAAATGATTAACTTCTCTTTTTTTCTAGCTTAAGCTTTGTCTGTGAAACTGAGGGTATATTTAACATGACCTGTTCGTAATGTCTTAATTATTTAATGCACGTTAAATTAATGTGGCACGAAAACAAGTTATGACAGTATTTTTTTAATTTGAGTGGTAATTATTACATCTAAAAATACAAAGTGCACTCCGCTGTTAATTGTAACCATTCATATTAAAGTAATAAAAGGTCTCCTTAGTTTACAGCATTAGATTAGATATATTTCTTTCTCCTTAATTTATTTGAAGAAACAGCCATAATTTTTCTCAATTAACACCTTTTTCCCTTTGAATCCAAGTCATTTGTTTTGACGTGATTTGGAAGTTAATAATTTGTGTCCTCGTCTGATGGCTTCTCTTCTCAGGTGTGCAGTTCACGTTTCATGCGTTTCACCTGGAGGATCACCATGACTACCTGCTCCTGACGGAGAACGGCAGTTTTGCGCGGCCCCTCGCTCGGCTCACCGGTTCGCAACGGCCCCCGCCAGTCAACGCTGGGCTGTACGGCAACTTCAAGGCTCAACTGCGCTTCATCTCAGACTTTTCCATCTCCTTCCAGGGCTTCAACATTTCTTTCTCAGGTGAAAAATTGAATTTATACATTTGAATTTATAATCAATTTATTTATCCAATATCTAATATTTATTTAATTGTTAGTTTAATTTGCATTAAATTAATGCAAATTAATTGCATTAATTTTGCAAAGAATAACTGAACCCTAACCCTAAATAGGGTTAACACTTTACAATAAAATTTTATTAATTAATGTTAGTTAATGCATTAGTTAACTTGAACTAAAAATTAACTAAACAGTTTCTTTAAAGTCTGCATGAAGCATTGTTAGAGGACAAGCCGTTCTGATGATAAAGCATCTGCAATATACACCATTTTATGTAAATAGTTGCATTCAATTTGATGCCGCGGCTTACGAACAGAGCCAGCTATTCTGAGCAAAGCAAATTGAATTTTTCTGTAAATCATTCACTAACCATTCTTACATAAATTGACGCAATCAGTTCAGTGTGGAAAGTTAGATAAACATTTATCCTCACAATTTTCTGTGATGGCCGTTACTACCCTTTAGTACAAGATTTAATAATGAATCTTAATCTGAGTATAATATCGAAGGTTATTCTAGGACAAGAACAGTCGCTATCATCATCAGCATCTACATGCCTGTTTCTATGAATAGAGAAGGTGTGTCTTACCATAGGTGAGTAAAGTTGGCGGGAGTGTAATTCAAGGGATTATCTCAAGGTGCATGGAAAACAGCTACACTAAATATCGCTTCCGGTAAAAGGATCTGTGCGTCCCTGGAAGTTGTCTAACTTCAGAAGCGTGACATTTCAAGATTGTACGATTTGGTCGAATGTTACATGTTAAGTCTGCCTGTGAACCTCGGTGCTTGTGTCTGATAACGACCGCTACACTCTCCCACATCCTTCACGCCTGCAAACTCAGTCAGCCTTAAGCTGTCTTTTACCACCGCCATTACAAACTCATTCATTCATTCAATCATTCGCCACTACACACTCACTCACAAAGGCCCATTCTGGGTTTTATTAGTTATGATGATGGTGCAAATGTTATCTTTGATCTTGAAGACTGCTCTTTGATATTTATATTGTTTCATAATATAAACAATACATTTATTCAGTGTTTACTTTCCTTTTTCTCTCTCTTTCTGTGGTCAAATTTATAAATGAATACGTAGGATGACATCATGGCTCGCACTTTCATGTTGAGTGAACTGGAAGGGTTTTTTTTGGACAATGTAATTAAATCTTTAATCTAAATTGAAACTCTTTAATTTGACAGTATTAATGCTGATTCTTTTTGAAAGTTGATCATTTGTGTTAGGGCAGCCACCACCGTTACAGATGGTGCTCGGTACATTGATAAAGGTAATCAATTGGTAATAGCTTGAGCTTCGTCTTAGTGGCTTATTGAAAGTCTGAGACTTATCAGTGTAGCCGGCAGTCTTCTTGTCAGACTTCAGCAGTGAACTGCTGGCTGATATTAGAGCTGGCTTTAGGCTGCGTTTTTCATTAGTCACAGATCCCCACTGGATCATCCCGCTGCGCTGCACGGTCACCACCAGATACCCACTGGGCACTGGGTTAAACTGGGCTGCAGTCTAATGGAATGGGTAGATCCACCTTTTGACGTAAAAGTGGAAAAGAAACCTATTTGACAGCTAAATATGAGCTCATAGAAGCCAATATTTTAAAGCAGTTGCACCAAATACTCGTTCATGTCTGATTACAGTAACCTTTGTTAACACTTAAAGCCTTTATGTAAAATGCATTATTAAAGTAGATTTAGTAGTAGTTTTAATGTGCAAATTATGCCTTGTAATGCATCTCATAATGCATTCAGTAATCTCATGAATAATAATATCCATGGTTGTAATACATTATAATATTAAACATTTAGAAGGTGTAATGCATTTAAATGCACAGCAAAAAAAACAAAAAAAAACAAAAAAAAAAACATTAAATATTATAATGCATTTTAACTTTGGTCAGAATTTATGAAATTGCGTAATGCATTGCAACGTGCATTATGAATACCTTTATAATGCATGACACATAAAGACTTAGCAAGGAATAACAGGCTTTAAAGGAATATTTCACCTAAAAATTAAAAAAAAATATGACCATGTTATTACAATCCAGTGCATGTGTGTGTGTGTGTGTGTGTTTTCCCCAGGACTATTGAAAAGAATGATTACACAGCTAATTTGCGTTATTTTTGCTAAAACTATATTTAGGAGGTACTTTTATTACTTCAAATAAGCTCATTTATATGTAGGGTATATAAAAAAAATACAAGTGCAAAAACACACAACTAAATTGCATTAAAAAGTGTGTGTTTAAATGAAAGTGCAAACGGAAAATATGCAGATAAAATTTGAAATATTAACAAACCTTTAACAGTGTATATGATACTACAATAACACTGGTTACAGGGAAAAACAGCCTTCTAGTTGGACTGATTTTTCATTTTTGGCTGAACCAATTTCTTTTAGGTCAGTGTGATGCATTGTTAGAGGACATGCCGTTCTGATAGAAAGCCAAGTTGTGAGAAGAGCCCATAGGGTTTGGCTCATGTTTACCGAGCCATCATATACATTAATTAAGGGCTGAGTTATGAATACCCATACAATTATCCAGAAGCCAAGTTCCTGTATTAGCCTAATATATATTCCCCAATGAAAACTACGCTTGACCTTTTTCTGGTACTGAATATTGATGGGATTGACACAAGCAGACATGCATAATGCGAAAAAAAAAAAAAAATATCAGGCATGAAACTGCAGACAAAATCTTTCCGCCATTAACATTCCAGCATTAATGCTAAAAGTTCAAGGACGAGAACTGATGTCTTGATGTAATATGAAATATATTACATTTTCTATACAGCCACAGACAGAGGTAGAAGTATTCATATGCTTAACACATCGGGTTTCTAAATAGATTGGACAATTTGATATTAGAGCTCAGAGGAAGCAAAAGTGACAAACAAGCAATTCACGTCAGTGCCATCGACCATCAAACATCTGAACTCATTGCTCCTCTGCACCGAGCGCCACGATCTAATTGAAACTGCAGCTGTGGTCGTACGCTAACCGTTTCTGCATATCATTTACATATGTGGAAATGATTCACACTGTTCCTATCGTAGCTCTAATTGATTGTTTGAGTGTTTGCAGATAACCCAGGGTAAATGTTCGCGCTCTGTTTACTCTGTGAATCATGATGTGATGTTAAACGAGACATTGGTTGAATATCAAAACTGAAGTGCCATGCTAAAATAAAGCAAAAAGACCAGCATATTAAAACAATATTTAAATAACAATTAGCCAAAGAAAAAAATAGCCAAATACTTGACAATAGTTTAAATATTTGCATAACCTACAATTACTAGCACTCCTCAGACGGAGATAACTTGAAAATAAATGTTAGCATTTTGCAAAGCTAATAGTGCATCCCCCCGTTTAGATTTAAGTATGTTTTGATGCTGGTTTAAGCTGGTTCTTATGCCGTTTTTTTAAAGCAGGAAAAAAACACACACACACACACACACACAAGCTGGTTCTTTTGCTGTTGTTTTTTTAAATAAAGTGTTTTTAATCAGTACTTTATTTTCTAAGGCTGCTTACTGTTTGGAGCATCTACTGTACAGTGTATCAGTCATTATTAAAGGAATAGTTAATCCCAAACCCATTCATTGTAGAGGATCCATTGACGGTTGTGCTGTAATGCTCAATTTCTCTACATCTTTTTCAATGAAGAAACCAACTCATCTACAACTTGGATGACCTGAGGATGAGTACATTTTCTGTGCATATTAATTTCTGGGTGAACTATTAATTAAAAATGCTGCCTACATCAGCAGCTTACTAGGTTGCAGAATGAATTCCTTTAGTTATTCATTCAGTTTTTTATAGTTTTCATGAATTATGTTTGTCACATCCTGCAAGCTGCGTTACAATAAGTTTTAGCATACAATAAGGTTCAACCTGCACCGGTGAATTATGCCATCTAAGTTTGTGGCTAAACTTTTTGTTCAGAATATGATTTGGAGCCATGTGAGGACCCTGGTGTGCCCCAGTTTGGCAGACACAGCGGTGGCAGATTTGGCATCGGTGACACCCTGACGTTCTCCTGTGACCTTGGTTACCGCCTGCAGGGCGCTCCAGAAATCACTTGCCTGGGCGGTGGGCGGCGCATATGGAGTGCACCTCTGCCAAGGTGTGTGGGTACGTGGTCAGCTGCTCTCATTCGCTTGGACGTCCAGAGTTTGAAGAGTCTCCGTGGTTGCATTTGAGCTAGAACTGTATGTTCTAGATGGAGTAGTAGTAGTAGTAGTTTTCTACTGCACAGTATACATACCACATAATATAGATCGCTCATATTATATTCACTCAAATTGCTTGTAAAATTCACAAATCATTAAAATCAGTAAAATTGCAAAAGATGCGTTAAATTAAATGTGAAATTCTAAAGTAGACTGTAATTGTATTTTCTAGTGAAATGTACTCTAATAACCTTAAAAAATTATATTTATAGCACCATTTAACAAATAGTACTTTGAAAAGCACGCATCTTTAATTGTTGTTATTGTTACAACCTCCAAATAACTCCTGGTTTCTAACGTAAATGGGTGTTATTTGGCTTTATTTGGAGAAAACACTGTTTTGTTTACACTTTGAGAAATATTTACAATGTGCTTATTGTATATTATTTACTGCTTATTACTAAAATAGTGCTTCGATAGTTTACAGTATGCATTGATAAACATTTTAAAATGTAATGGTATTATGAAATGCAAAACATGTTTCATTAATTCAGTGATTCAGACATTTAGTTATGGACATCAATGTGAATTAAATGTTTTTGTCCAATTTTGAGTACAGTTTCTTATTGTTTGGCAGTATAATAAAACAGTGAGTCATGAAAGAGAAACTGGATGATATTCCTTCATATGTTGAAAACGGAAAGTTGAGCGCATTGCATTGATACAGGACAGACTCTAATGCAACTAATGAGAGACCAAATGTGAATTTCTTTTTTGAATCTAATGCATGTTTTGATGTTCTGTGATTTTTCTGGATTCCTACATTTTTGCTTTTCCCTTTATTTCCCCAAATTTACACTCTTTACGTTTTGCTTTTCCACTGCGTCACTACGCCATTGTCCGTAGCTGAGTGCGGCTCAACCGTTTCCAAGAACGCCGGTGTCCTGTTGTCCCCAAACTACCCCCGCAATTACGAGAACAACCACGAATGCATCTACAACATTCAAGTACAAGCAGGAAAAGGAGTCAACATCTCAGCTAGCACCTTCAATCTGGCTCAAGGCGACGTTCTCAAGGTAAATAATACCTATACACTCTTTGCAGGTTTGTGCAAGCATGCACCACACAATTTCTAAAGAAAATACCAAAAGCACTTAATGCAATTGAAAATGTATTGTTTTACACCATATCTAGTCGTAGTTAATAGTTAACAAGTGTTATCTAGTGTTCACATTTCTGGTCTGTTTTCCCAGTTGTATGATGGTCCAGACAACACAGCAGAAGTTCTGGGAGGCTTCTCGGGTTCCTCTTTGTTGGGTCAGTCATTGACCAGCACGTCAAATCACCTGTGGCTGGAGTTTTATTCTGATCAAGAGGATACGGCCGAGGGTTTTAAGCTGGTTTACACCAGTATGTCTTCTCATGCTCTTACTTTCTTCCACACTGCTTATGAAAAACTCACACGCATTAGAGCTTCCAGTCTTTAATCGGTCACAACCAGTCTTAGATTACATGACTTAAGTAGCCCTATGCAAGCCGCCTCTGTGGTGTAGCTTTTATTACCGAAAAGGGAAAATAAAGTCATCATGTGTTCAGTACTCCCTTGCTGCAGACATTAATTGAGTTGAGTTCATTTGGGGTGTTTAAATTCTTGTGAAGAGCTCAGAAACTCCTGAAACTAGTCGAGTGTCGCCCACAAGCTAAAAGACACTATAATCGAGTGGGACATGTAACATCAACAGCGTTTCACTAATATTTCAGACTTGATGAGCTTTGATGAAAATTAAATTCAGTCCTACCAAGACTGCAAATGACTGTACTTTTATTAGTCCCATCTGGATTTCATGAAGTTGCAATTAAAAAGGCTTTTCTCGCACAATGCTTCGCCATAATTTACTGATAAATGAGAGTCCGCTGTGGGAATGAGTCTGAGTGTTGAACTCCTGCACCCTTGCAAAAGTTCCACGTTTTCACAGTCATCTTAAAGATTTATTAAAAACTCAGAGTTTCTTAATTTTAGTTTTTCTTTTTTTTCCCAAAAGAAGTCTCTTATGTTCACTAAGGCTATACTTGAAATAGTAAAATAGTGAAATATTGTTATTTATTTCGAATAATTGTTTTCTATTTTAGCATATTTTAAAATATAATTTATTCCTTTGATGCAGAGCTGAATTTTCAGTCTTCGGTGACACATGATCTTAATGTGCTGGTTTTCTGCTCTGAAAAAAAAAAACCAAAACATGTCAACATTTATTATTAATGTTGAAAGCAATTTCTTTATATTTAAAGAATTATAAAAAGCTTTATATTTTTTTTTAATAAAAACTGCGATGCATTGTTTTCAGGATCCTTTGATGAATAGAAAGTACGAAATTTAGCATTACTATCAGTTTTGGTCAATTTAATATGACCTTGCTGAATAAAAATATTAATTTCTTTCTTTCAAATAAAAAAAAAAAATCTCTCTAAAATTTGAAACTCTAAATTTTTACACACTAGTGTATATGTAAAGGTTAACATTCAGGATGCTGTCAGTGAATTGATATTGTACAAAGTGTCTCAAATGAAAAAAAAAATGGCTTTGGTAAGTAAATAAAATATTACTGTATATTAAAACAAGTGATTTGCAAAACAGTAAGAAGCTATCTTTAATGGAAACTGAAACTGAGGATGTTTTGTAAGAAGATTGTAAGAATGATAATCTGACCATTGTGGATGTAAATTACAGGAACGACTAAGCAAAGACATTACAACTAGATTTTGACTGTCACAACACACGTCACTAAATATTTACTTCGAATAATAATCTGACAAACAGTTTTATGGGCCAGTGTAATAATAAAAGTGCCCCTATTATGCCTTTTCAAACATGATCGTCCATGCAGTGTGTCATGTAGCTGTGCGTAAACATAAACTATCTGCAAAGTTGTGACGCTGACAGTGCACGGTTAATAAAGTTATTGTCTATCAAAAAAAAAAAAGAGTGGGCTCACATTCGCCTACACAAGTTGACAGCAATTCAAATCGTTTTCTGTTACCGAGCCACGTCACTAAGTAACACATTTGCATAATGCACGCCCACAACTTGCCCCGCCCACAAACAGTACAATCTCCACATGGATTACATCATGTGAAGAAGACACTGTATCTTGTGAGAGTTAATTTGTTTTATATAGCCTTCTGAAAGATGAATCTACAAAGAATGAGTGATTAACATTAACTTTTTTCAACAACACCTCAGCAGTGCAGTCTCTTGTTGTGTTCGCGTCATTTTACGGATGACTGCTTTTCCAATCTTGGAATACAACGCGATATTCACCAAACGCTTGTTCTTAAAAGATGGATCAGTGCCAGTTATTATTTATCTTGCTCTTCTGAACTTCTACTTGTTAGTATGAGGATTATGTTTTCTAGCGATCATTCAAAACACGTATTTGTGTACGTTATTGTGTAACAACGCTGCACATGTCTTGGTAACCAGCTAACTTACGGTTTTGCAGTTCTGTTGTTCAGCTGTGGGCTTAATGTAGTCTAAACATTGCGATTGACGCAGCTTGACTGTCTGTTTGTCTCATTAGTTTAAGTAATGATAAACAATGTTTAACGCAGTGTTATGCATTATGCAGTGTTATGCAGTGTTATGCATTATCACCGGCTCGGCTCCCGCTTACCTCCACTCACTGCTTCCACTCTACACTCCCTCCAGATCTCTGAGATCCGCCAG
>JAUMHG010000060.1:18715126-18725767 GCA_032359395.1 Enteromius anoplus | reverse complement strand
TGTATTTTTTTTTCGATTTGTGAAATTCAACAAGCTTTTTATTTCAAAATACTTTTGTCATTAATTTTGTTCCATATTCCCGCTTCCTCTCAATCTTTGTGTCATAAGCCACCTCTCACCCCTCAGCGGAATATATTAGCTCAATTAATTTTCATTTCTGGATTAATATCTTCATTTCATTGTCAGCTTGAACTGTATAATTGTTCCCAGCACTAGCTGCACCACACACACGGTTTATTGCTTTTGCAATGAAACCCTCTGAATTAGCGGCATTTTATGCGTGGATTATTAGTGCCAGAGAAAGCACAGAGGATCTTAATTTCCTTTGTTTGAAATTATAGGTTTTTCTTTTCTCATGAGAAATTTTCTAATGCGTCTACCACAGTGCACAGTGCCGTGTTATTTAATATCTTAGTCATAAAGCGTGCAAAGCTCTGCAGCAGGATTATAGCTGGTTGTAGCATAGCGGTAGCGTGAGGAAAACAGGATGGTGAATGTGGTTAACGGCGGTCCTGAGCACTGCTTCGGCTCTTTGACAACGGAGGAGTGACTTGCTAATGCCCAGTGCTGGAGGCGTTCAGATGCACTTGCTCATTTACTTCGTGTCACTAACAGCCTCTCATTTGTCTATCAGGCACCGATAACATGCTGAATTACATCCCATGCATTTGAATTTTGACCTTAGCTTGCTAAAACGAAAAAAGAGAGAACTCAGAATGAAGTGTTTTTTAAAGGAATAGGTCAGCTAAAAAAATTCTGCTATATGTAGTTGCACGCCATTTCACTTAGTTGATTTGTGTCATGCAATATAAAAGTATGCAATATACAATATATAAGATAAACAAAACAATAGAATAGAACATAATATAATATCCAGGAACTTGCATCAAACATTAAATATTATCAAAAAAATGATGTTTCAAAGGAATATTTTGCCCATATACTGGATATATATATATTATTTTAATATACTTTTATTATAAAAATTATTAGGACATCAAGTAAGGATCATGTTGTATAAATACATTTAGTAATATATAAATATTTAAAAACACAATTTTTGATTAGTATTGTAAGGTTTGGAAAAATTAGCTAAAAGAAATTTAATTCAGTTTAATTCTTTTGGCTTGTGATCCTCCTGGGAGAGAGGTCTCGCAGAGTTGGCAGATGACCTGCCATAAAACGAGATCTTGGGATTTGAAAAGACAATAGACAACAGTTCCCCCTCACTCACTTTACGACGACCCCTCCTCCCTGCTTCGATCAACACCACTTTACGACCTACCAAGTCTCAAACTCTCCCTCTGAGAGTCTCATGGAAAATGTCAAGTTGAAACGGGATGTATCATACTGAAGGCTGGATCGTAAAGCACACGGCGTGCTTTCTGAGACCTTTGGATTTCTGTATGTCACTAATAATCAACAAATTGGGTAAGAGTAGATTATGTAAAATATCCCTTTGCACGACGGCCAGCAGTAGCGGTTAAAAACCAGCAGTAGCGGTTAGCAAACGGGATATAGATCGTCCCCCATCCTCTGAGTGATTATTAGACCGGACTCAGACATATCGAGTCTCCAACGAACGGACAATTGATATCACATAACCAAAAGGATCAAGTATCTAAATTAAGGCAACTAAAATACATAACCTTATTATCAGATAAATAACTTAAAAATGGAGTCAGATTAAAACGAGGTAAAACCTAAAGTAAAGTTAGAATTAAAAATCTAAAAGCTCAAAACAGAAACTGCAAGCCTTTTCCTCAGCGGCGCTAGAAGCCAGACACACAACTGCCCACTTATGCATGTAGTGGTGGGCCGGTACATGCTGACGTTTATACGCGTAGTCAAAAGTACTGTACTCCCTGAGTTTGCCGTGTCAATAACATGAATGTGATATTCTCTTGATTAATTCTGCTAGTGCTGTCTGATTTGATATGAGTGTTCACCAAAGACTAGATTCTAGAGCTGAATAAATCCACACTTCTCTCTAACACCCCCTGTATTTTCATCTCCTGTCAGTAAAGTCTTAATTAGCTGGCACAGTATTGCTCAGGTTACTGTCTCAGGGTATTATCAGGCTCCATGTTCATGTAAATGTGAATGTTATTATGGCTGTGGATTTATTTCTTTGTTTTATGTGCATAACAAGGTTACAATATGCAGACTCAAAGTGAATTTCATAGTGTATGTCGGCTCGCCGGGACGGTAACTCCTGGTGGGCCTGGTTTGTGATTCTTTCACCCACACCTAGTTTTAATGAATTAATTAGCTGCATCATTCTCTCGTTAAGATCTGATTAGGATTAAATGGTTGGAATGATATTATTTGTGCTCCTGTTCACTGTAATTGCACATGACACACAAAGGAAATTGTGTTTGCTTGTAAAATTTAATTGTACAAATCAGAAAGAAGAGAGTGGGAAACTTCATTTGGAAGCTCAGGGACAATTTTGCAGCCCCGGAGTTCAGTTGATTTCAGAGGTTTACATTGTTTAATTGATTGTTATGAAGCAGAGAAACAATAAAAAAATCATTTTGAAGTTCTTTTTATACATTAAGCCTGTGGTTACCAACCACGTTCCTGGAGGCCGCCCAACACTGCATGTTTTCCATGTCTCCTTAATCAAACACACCTGAATCAGGTCATCAGCGCATTAGCAGAGACTCCAATGCTGTGTCCGAAATCACATACTACTTAAGTAGGCACTACATTTAAAATTAAATGTACTACCCGACCGTTAAAAAGTACGTTCTATATAGTATGAATGTGGGTAGTATGAATGGAATTCGAACGTACTACATCCGCCATAAACAACGTTTGCTTACACTTGAAATGAGCCGCGTCTCAACTTTCTGCCATTTTTTTTTAATATGACGCCTCCTCTCCCGGAGCCTCATGGGATAGGAAAGTGTCCATGGTATGCCTACAATAGAATTCAGCCGGAAGCAGTAGGTCATCCAGGTATTTCTCGCCTACTGAATTTCGCATGCTATGAATTCGGAGATACTACTCGCCTCGCATACTGTTTTTCACGTACTATATAGTAGGAAGGTAAGCGATTTCAGACGCAGCACAAGTGTTGAAATCGGTGTGTCAGACAAAGGGGAGATGCAAAATGTGCCTCCAGGAAAGTGGTTGAGAACCACCGCATTAAGCAGACAAAAGTATCTGGTACTGCCGGTTTGTCTGAATGAGCGAATTCCTACTCTACATCCTAATTCCTACATCTAGTGGATGTTTTTATACAGTAGCAGTAGGGTGGACCGTCTTCATATTAATACCCATGGTTTTGAAATTAAATGCTCAGCAAGCACGTTTGGATGCACATACATCTGCTCTTTGAAGTCGTCCAGCAGCTTGGTTTAATTCCACGCGTTGCTGGGTGGTCTCTAACACGTCAGTTGGGTGTTTCTTCAACTGTGGCCACTTTTGATCATGTTAACTTCTAAAAACACTCTCTTTTCCCCTCTTTATGTCTGATAACATTTTGTGTAAGAACAAACAATTGAATTTAAGCAAAAAAAAATTAATACTTAAATGTTATGTATAACTGAATTTTATATTTTCATATATATAGAGAGAGAGAGAGAGAGAAAGAGACAGACAGAGAGAATATTCAAAATATTAACTAAGAATAATCAGTTATTCTAAAATAATAATGATTATTAATTTGATTGTATTCAAAGGAATTTTAATATTTTAAGATTGAAAGTAAGGGACTGAGATGAGTACAAAATAAATAAATAAAAGCTAAAAGAAAAAAATGAAAGCATGGTAAGATGTTTCCAAGCAAGAAGTTTTAAAAGATGTTTTAATGTGACCTTCATATATAAATAATCTTGAAATATAAAAAAAAACTAAAGCCGCCCCCTGGGAACACTTAAAAACACCCACTGATGTTTCTCTTTCACATGCTTTTCTCCTCTAGGTTTTGAGCTTTCTCATTGCGATGAACCCGGTGTGCCTCAATTTGGATCTAAAGTCAGCGACCAAGGCCACTTTGCTGGCAGCGCGGTCACGTATCGCTGTGATCCTGGCTACAGTCTCCATGGCAGAAGCATATTGAGATGTATGACGGGCGAGAGACGGACATGGGACCACCCGCTCCCCTCCTGCATAGGTAATCCATTGCAGTCCTTCACATGCAGCAGGACGAGACATCGGCTGCGTTCAGATTATCTTACTTATCTTACATACTTATCTACAGTGTATATAAATAAAAAAACAATGCATTTTTTTATCACATGCAGTAATATTTAAAAATAGCATGCATTGTCCTGTATATGTGCCCTTAACAAAGCTAGTGTTTCGTTCTAAACACAGCCACTGGCATTTGCATCCTTAATCCTGAGCATTTATTCTTACATGGATTCCACTTAATTGCAATTGCAGCTGTGTTGCTTGTGTGTCTACAAATACCTCACATGTTTTTGTTGTGAATAATTGATCTGCGAGAATGTGGCTGTCACGCGTCCTGCACTGGCAGCTCTGTGCTTGATGTGTTTACAGCCTGCTTTCAGTCCTTCACCATCTTACATGTTTTACCCAATTAAACTTTGATCCCAATGCTTTGTAAGGATTTGTGTAATTGTCCTGTTTTGTGCACCTTGTATAACTGCTTCATGTAAACACAAGACTGAAGCTGACACGGGTCATTTTTTCTTTTTTCCCCCCCTCTTTTATCCCAATTTAATGTTCAAAGACAACTTTAAGGACAGCATGGTTATGCTTTACAGCAGGTTCATTGCCATTAGTTGCATTTGGCAACATCAACTAAAATTTTTTGCAGAATTTTTCCATAATAATTAAATTAGGGATGCATGCACGATATTGGATTTTTGCTGATATGATGATATTTTTTGACTCTTTAGGGCAGATTGCCGATGTAGATTTACTTTTGTTTGGAAACAACACCAAGTGCATAAATTATAAACAAATGTTTGTTTGTTTTTTGGTTAGTTTTTAATAAAAATGTATTTGTTAGAATGAAATAATAATAAAGTTCTTTGATAATGGCAATACATTGAAAGCTTTGAAAATAATAAAAAATCAACTAAATATATCAATCACTGCATTTTGTTGTTTAGATTTTCTTTTTAATGTTGAAGATGGTCTAGGGCAAAACAGTTTTATAGAAGAATATTCTCTTTGTAAATATATATATATATTTTATATATATATATATATATATATATATATAAATAAATCTATTTAATATTTAAACATAAAATTTTTATTAAGTCTGTGCATGCATGTGTTTGTGTTTATATACACACTAATAATAGACACATTATATACAAATATTATGTACTGTAAACAAACATTTTTTGACAATTAATGTAATTTGTTAGTGCTAATAGATACAAATACAAAAAAAAAAGACTAAGACTTTTTTATTTTAAAAATAAATTATTATTATATATTAAGTTGTTTTATTTATTTATTTATTGTTTCTATGAGATTCAAGGTGTAGGTTATAAATGCGAAGTAGTTTCAGAGCATCATCAAGTTATTTTTGATTTGGAGTAAAGGAGTTGTGCATCAGGAAAGTGTTTTAAGCATGTTGATTGCAACATTGATTTCTTGTTGACTGTTAAAACGCACTAAATCAGCTTATTTGGTCAGTCAAGGACTGCAAAACATTTAGCTTAGCAGTGCTATCTTAGATGTTTACTGGTTGTGTTTATATTTTGTCATTCAAGGATTCATTTGCATTGTTAATCAGAGACTGGTCCATTGCTCAAATCCTGAGTTTAATGTGCTTTTAACAGCTTGTGCTGTTAATGACTAGATAATCTCTTACTCGCGTTGCCTTGAGATTTATACAGTGCAAACATGAAATACTCATGAGGAGAATGTTTTTTGAGTACATACTCATTTGGAGAGTGAATATTTATAATTACCATGTAGAAAAACCAGCATATGTTGTGTTTTTGGATGCTGTTTGTTGCTTTCCCGAATGGGATGTTTTCCAGGATGACGATTCAGCCAACAGCTGCATAATTGTAGACAACTGAAAAGCTTTAACTTCTTAACCTGTCAATTGCGCTAAATTACCTAGATTAAAACTTCTGCAAGGCATTTAAAGCATATTTGCCGGTTATCAGCATAAGTATGTTTTGGGTACTTTTTTAATACTCATTAAGCATGGCTGGGTGGGCTGCTCTACTCTGATGACATTTATCCAGCATGCTGCTCTATGACCCCAAATTAATTGAGACCACATGGATTATTTATACTTTTAAAAATGAATTTGTCATGCTGCATGACCGTTTGACCACTGCAAAATTTCAGACCAGTTATAGAACATAAAAACAGATATTTTCTTATTTAGTTGTTTCTAATTATGTTGATAAAAGTGCATATTATTAGTCAGCTACCCAAATAATCAACAATAGCCAGATTAGTGTTACATTACCAATCGGAAACCACATAAGATCTTGAAATTATTATTTATTTATTAGTCAGTGTGAACTATGAACGCCTGTTTTGTGTAACTACCCTGAAGATATTTCTAGAAAAATGATGCCTCAATTCTGATTAGTTGGTTGGAATGTTGTTCCAGGATTAACAAGGACTTGATACAGGAACATCTTGTACTTGGTGAAATCACGCTCACCATCATGAAACATGGCCATTCAGACTGACTGTTTTGCAAAACATCGGATATGTATCCGATTTAGGACCACATATGACAGTGGCATGGGCCTGATTTGAAAATATAGACTGACATAAGGAAATCAGATATGGGTCACATTTGGGCAAAAAATAGTCTGCAGTTTTTCCTGCAGTGTGAACTGAGCCTTACAGTAGAAGGCAGTTGCACATGCAGTCAGCACAGCTAGATCAAAGAAAAATCCTCAGTCTAAAAATGCTTCAAGTCCATGCAAGCTATAAAAGAACTTCACACAAGTTGATTGGTCTCATACAGGCATCAATATTTACGAGTCCAGCGTGCACTTGTCTTTTGTATGATGAAACTGATGAAGAATAGAGTAGTCGGATGAAGTAACCGTGCTCTCTGTAGACTGTATCCGGTGAGCAGATGCTGGAAGCTTGCCTCGGGGGTCTGCTTGCTCTTATGACAGCGCCTTGGGATTTTAGACATCAAAATGGTGCACACTGAGGCTGTGCTTAATATTTCATGCAAAACCCAGCTGATAAATACCTCACTTTCTAAAGCTATTTTCCCTCTTCACGAAAAACGATCACATGCAATTCCGTATAAACTGCAATATAAGTTTTTCTAGGTTCTGGAGTTTTTCTGTAGTTGTTCAGCATACAGATCGCTTTCTGCTGTTATTTCTGGTAAGACTGATTTTTTTAATCATTCTATCTGGGTTTTTAGAGACCTTTTGTGGGTTTAGAGGCTGATGTACTTTTGGGCCGGTAAAAAATGACCGGCCCATCTTTCAGGTACAACGGCCCATCACAAAGCACTATATAGATGGAGTGGAAAGGAATCTTGCGCTGCCTATTTACATATCGCTTCACCGCTCTTCCACCTTCCTCTCAGTCCCTCAAAATGGACAGACCGAAGTGAAACGGTGGTGCTGAAAAGCTCAGGGAAAAGTAGCTTAAATATTTGGAGGCAGATGCTTCGAAACGTGGCTTATCGTCTGCGTTTCCAAAATGAACACAGCAGCGTTATCAAGAACAGCCTTTCACTGCTGTGAGTTTGTACTATATTAAAATACTCGACTTTCAATATAATAGATACCAGTACTGTCATAGCCTATACTGTACAGTATGTACACAGTTGCATACTTATTTTTATTAATTAGAAGTTATTTTTTAGCTTGTTTTCTTTATATATATATATATATATATATATATATAATATTGCAGGCCTATATGTGGTGGTGGACCACCTCGACCAAAAAATGCCAGGGCCCATTTTTTCATCCAAGTCCAGCCCTGGTTTTACCCTTTGAAAAAAGTACTAAAATGTACCCTTTAGTTGTCAAATTGTACTTTCAGGCTGATGATATGTACAATTCTGGTGTAAACAAGATTTTATTGTATGTATCTCAAGGTGACAGTTTGTACTTTTTTTCTGACAGCGTAGAGACTTTACTCCTAAATGAATTTTTTGTCATTGTTTATTCACCCTCGTATCTTTCTAAAACAAAGTTTCTTATGTTGAACACAAAATAAGCTATTTTATAGGACTGTAGTTTGTCCCCATTGACTTGCATAGAAATTCTATGCTCTCTTAAAAATAAATAAATGAAGGTGCTTAATTGGTACTTCACAGTGATGCCATAGAAATAACACGCAGTCATAGGTTCTTTAAAGATATCTTTCTTATCTTTTTATAGTCTGAATAACCTTGTTTTGCCACAAAGAAGCTTTTGTGAATCAGAAATGGTCTTCACATGTCAAAGGATCTTTATGGAACTTCTACCAAATTGTGAAGCACCTTTATTCTTAAGATTGTGTAAGTCAATAAGAACCATCAACTCATCGATTACCAGCATTATTTAAAAAATAGGTATGGTAATAGTAGGTGCTATTAACTGGTTAAACCATTCCACATTCATTGAAATGATAATGCAGTAAGACTTCATCAAGGAACTACTTTTCCATAGGTTGAACACAAAACACAAAATCTGGCTCTGGTTGATTCAGGTGTTTCTCTACACTAATTAGGGTGCTCAAGTAAAAAGAACAATGTTCAGGGGAATCTATTTGTGAATGGTTTGCTTAGTTGTCTTTGCGTATTGAACTTTAATATATGAAAGACACTTTCCAGCTCTAAAGAGCCATTGAAAAGATATTAGACATAATAATCTCTAGGAGCGGCTGTCTTTTTCTCGAGTGTTTGTCTGGGCCTTCTCTGCATTCATTACATTGCCATTGTAATGACAGTATTTTCTTTGTCACGGGGGAAACCTGTTTGCTCATGAGAAGAGCATTGGCTCCGGCTGATCCATGATGCGCTACAGAAACAAGTGCTTTAATGAGCGATGTAGTTCAGATATTGTGTCTCAGACCGCCGTAATGAATATGATAATACTTCCTTTATTTTTGTGATATATGCAGCGGTCCACAGCCTTTCATGCAAGACCGGGCTCATAAATAACGTGGACAGAGTTTTAACGTTTAATTAATGACATGCGCAAGCAACGTAGTTAAAAGCGGCGTCTCGTGCATGCATAATTACAGCCCATTGTTGCACGGCCGTGTCGGGATGGTGAAGGGGCGGCGTGGTCGTGTCTGATCCAGCAACACAGATTCCAGCGGCCCGAGTCTCCGCAGAGCTCATCATTAACGGCAGAAAGCAAGCTCTGACTGAATACATCATCTTCGTGGGTGGGAGTTGACAGCGCAATAACTTCTTGTTTTGATCTATTGTAGCGGAGTGTGGGGGAAGTTTTAAAGGTGAGTCATCCGGACGGATACTGTCTCCCGGATACCCGTTTCCGTATGACAACAACCTCCGTTGCACGTGGACCATCGAGGTGGACTCCGGCAACACTGTCAGGTGACTCATTATTAAGGAGGAAAAGTGAGAGATTAATTCATGTTTTAGTCTGATACGCACTGTCAGCGTCTCAGTGATATTGAAGCACAGAGTCCTATTTAGAGAGACTGTTAAAGGCATTCATGTAAAGAGTTGCGCAGGGGAGAGTCAAGCTTATGAATGTTAAAGAGATCGCATTGACCCTGACCTCAAGTGAAATATATCTAACTCTATATGCTGGAAAATGTCATCTTATTATATTATGATGAGGTATTTGACCTGTTTACCTGTTTACTGAGCTTACTCAGTAAATTAATGATTGAAAGTCTGCTTTAAATCAGTGTTTGTAACACTTGACAATATAGTCCAGTTAGTTTTTAGTTCATACTGTATTAGCTCAGGTCCGATAAAGGTAAAGGTAAGTCCAAAAATGACTGGAACTATAAATAAAAAAATATAATAATTTAAAATCTATGTGTTTGGTTCATTTCAAAAATGGAAAAATGTCTTTTTTAGTCTGCAGTTCTTGGCTTTTGACACGGAGGCATCACATGATATCCTGAAGGTTTGGGATGGGCGTCCAGAAAACGAGATGGCTCTGAAGGAAGTTAGCGGTTCGCTGTTACCCGAAGGCATCCACAGCACTCTCAACGTGGTCACCATCCAGTTTGAGACGGACTTTTACATTAGCAAATCTGGATTCGCCATTGATTTCTCAAGTAAGTACTGTTCTTTCAAAGCAGAGAGTTCTGCTGTACTCAGTTCTAGCTGAATGGTAAAACATTTTTAGCAGAGGTGGAAGGCATGACTAAAATTTTCAAACTATCAATTTTATAGATTGCTTTCATTTTGATAGTCTCCTGTGCTTTATTTGAATAAATAAACTAAAAATTTCTCACTGATGTCCCCCATTTTTAATATCTAATGCGTACAATATGAGCTTCAAGGTGCCATAGTATGGAAAACTGAATTTACCTTGGCATGGTTGAATAATAACAGTTCAGTACACGGACATAACACACTGGTGAGTCTCAAACACCATCGTTTCCTACTTCTTATATAAATCAAGTGTTTGCAAAAGACAACTGAAAAACCGTCACAATCCAACACAACACAGACTGTTACGTAACAGTCTAGAGGCGTAATAGTTACGCCCACCACATTTGCATAAA
>JAUMHG010000060.1:18694459-18708442 GCA_032359395.1 Enteromius anoplus | reverse complement strand
TGTTCTGAGATTGCACATCGACCCTTCTGAATGGTAAGTTATGGGCGGGTTTATGCAAATGTGGTGAGCGTAACAATACCGCCTCTAGACTGTTACGTAACAGTCTGTGTTGTGTTGGAATTTGACCGTTTTTCAGTCGTCTTTAGCAAACACTTGATTTATATAAGAAGTAGGAAACAAGGGTGTTTGAGACTCGCAGTATGTTATGTCCATGTACTGAACTGTTATTATTCAACCATGCCAAGCTACATTCAGTTTTCCATTCTATGGCACCTTTAACAACATCAAAACGTTTTATTGTATCATTTTATTAATTTTTTTCTGTTAAAATCAAGGCCATCTTTTTCATTATAATCAAAATAGCTCAACTTTGGTTATTCACTCCCCCCACCCACAATCCCTGCCAGACCTTTGGACTCAAACCCACAACCTCTGTGTTACAAGTCCAACTCCCTATCCAGTAGGCCACGACTGCCCCCTTCAGTTTGATTTAGATTAAAAGGAATGCAAAATGAAAAAACATGATTTTTTGGAAAGTAAAAATTATAACACTATGATATTTTCCTAGTGTGTTTAGTGTGAATAGGCCTTTAAGGTAGTTGAGAAGTCTGGTAGAGAAAGCCATGAAGGTCTTTGTGTTTTATTGAGGACACAAGTGGATGGTAGAGAAATGGCACAGAGGTTTTCACATGTTTGCGGATGAGGCGTCTGACACAGCCTGCACTGATCCAGACTGAAGGCTGCTCTATTGATTTCTGAGTTTTTTCTGCATGTACTGTATGCATGTATGGCTGGCCTTGCTAACCCTCTTTGGATGAGTTTGTGTTGGAAATGCATCAATCGGTCAGTCCCCTGGAACATAAGCAATGGTTTTTGGTTACAGTGCAGCGGTTAACAACTCACAATGATTCAGTAATGGCTCATTGTTCTGCTCTATTTTGCAAATGATCTTCACAGAGCTGCTGATATATAGCATCCCTCCCCGCATCTCCTAAGAGACAGTGGAAATGTTATGGAAAGACTTTGTATTCAGCATATTTTGTGATGTTTTTAGCTATGCCTGGGAGAGTTGGACTGAAGACGAAGGTTTTACTTTAGCAAGAGCTGTGTTACTGACGAGCTGCTGACTAATCAGGCAGATACATGTTCAGTGGATTCAGATCTCTCAGCACGGTTTCATTAATTTGAACTCTGTTTGCATACGTGCTCTTGGTCTAATAAATACAATTGTTCTGTGTAAAGACTAAATGAAATGAAATAACCTGCTCCGTTTTTGAAACCCTGTCCTATTTTGATTGATGTTATGAATTATTATATTTGAATCCCTTTTTTCAGTCACATGACTCTATTCTGGTACTGTATATACACATATTAATAATTTTGCTAATGCCAAAATGTAACATGTACCAGTTCTCACTAGTTAAATATTCTGCATGACCATATTGAATGACTAAAATTAACTATTAAACAGCAAATTAGTAGTCTGAGGTAAAATCCTTAGTTAATAGTTAATAAAATAAAGTGTAACCAAGATTTTTTTTACTGTTTTGAAAAAATAGTTAAATAACATTTTGAAACAATTTAACAATTTAAAAGAACTGTTTAATATCTTAACATATTTGAAAACATAATGTATTTGTGTAAAGCTGATCATCAATATTAAAATAATATTTGCTGCTTATTTATTTTTTTATTTTTTTATTTTTTTCTGAAACCATAATAAACTACCATTTAGAAGTTTGGGGGAAGTGAAATTTATTATTAAATTTTCTTTTACTAAATTAATACCTTCGTTCAGCAAGGATGCATTAAATTGATCAAAAGTGACTAAAAAACAAACAAACATTTGTAATATAACAAAGGATTTTTATTTCAAATAAATGCTATTCATCAAAGAATCCTGAAAAATACATCAATAAAATATTAAGCAACAAAAATATCTATAATAATAATAATAAAAAAAAAGCTAAATGATTGAACACCAATAGTATTTGACAAGATATTTTAATAGCAAGTCATAAGAAATGATTTTCTAATATTACAATCATGTGACCCTCAGGGCTGAAGTAATGATCCTGAATATTCAGCTTTGCATCGCAGAAATAAATTACATTTTAAAGATGTTCAAACAGAAAGCAGTTTATTTAGCATGTAATTTTATTTCATAATATTACTGTTTTAAATTTATTTTTGATTAAGTAAATGCAGCCTCAGTGAGCGTAAGGGACTGATTCCAAATAAGGTTTTTTTGTTTTTTCATTTAATATCCTCTTACACATTCAGATTCGTCAGATTACAGAAGTAAAAGTAAAACTAACATTCAGTTAGTTGTGCCTCAACAGTAGTTGAGTACACAAGTCTAGACCGGTCTCCTGCCAATTACGCTGCTGTCTGTGTTGTTGTAGAGGAAGCGACAGCGGTCATAACGCTCTTCGCTCCTGCCACTCTCTTCATAGGTGTTGTTTCAGGCTTGGGCTCTTCCGCCTGGAAAGCATTGATTAATAATGGATGCGTTTGTGCCGGGGGCTCGTGTAAGGACCGTGTCACCCTGCCACATGTGCGCACAAACCCACAAGGGCTTAACGGGGCATCTGACTGCTCTCTTTTACACTTCCTCCAGCTGTGAGACCAGCTCACGGTGTGAAGAGATGCTGGATTACTTGTGCCTCTGGAGATGGCAGGGACACTGTGTACATGTGCATGTGTGGAGAGGGTGAATTATGGGGGAGTTTGAGAGGATTGATGCCTCACAATGGAAGTCAGAACGAAATATACTTATGATCCTGCTTAGGCCTGTAGTAGAGCTGTGCGATTTATTGGATCTTTACAATATAGTCGCAGTGATTTGACAACATTGTTAAAGTGATTTTTATTTGGCCATCAAGTTTGTAGAAGTGCGAATGATCATCAGACTAGTTTTACTACTGTATGTTTTTCTCTTGTGTGAGATGTTTTTATAGGATGTCTTTTCTGTCAAACACAGTGTCAAAGATGCATTTCTGTGACTCGATTCAAGTACTGTTGTATTTTTTGGTCTAAAAAAAATGTATTGAAATATCGAAAAACAACCCGATTACTAAAACTTAAAGGAAATTCAGAGAAATGACTAAATTTAAATAAAAATGATCTAAACAATTACACTGTTGCATTCCTGCATTCTCCACATTTGACACACAACAGAAGGGCGTGAAAACTTTTGGAACTGAATGATCAGGGTGTATAACACTTCTTTTGTCTTCTGGGGGACATTTAAATAATTTCTGTAGCTTCTGATAGACAGCACTGAATAGAATAAGATGTTTAGGCAAAAAGCACACATCATCATCCTTTTCAAAAGTTTTCACCCCCCGATCTTTAATACGGCCAATCGTGTTGCATCTTCTGAGCATCAGTGAAGCTTTTGTAATAGTTGTGCATGAATCCTTCATGTGTCATCAGTTTGAAAAAGATGGATCTTAATAATAAAGGCACTTTTGGACCGTTGTATACTGGATGCGCGTACTACTTTCTTTGAGACGCAGTCTACATTTATTGATTTGTGAGACTCCAGCCATGGGAGACGTTTAAATTGACATTGTAACATTGTAAACACTTTTCTTGTCATCTGTAGAGATGAACAATTATAACATGAGTCGCAAATGATGATGTTCTTCGACTCAGGAGTAAATGATTTCAGCGCTCTGATGTATTGACTGTTACCGCGTCTTGTTTGCTAATCCTCCAAAATTAATATTTCACCAGAATATTGTGGGATCAGCAATAATAAACCCACACTAGACTTTGAATTTCACATCAGATAATGCAAACGGGCCAGCAGTTTTCCCACTTGCTATAAATGTCACTCGAAAGAAAGATTTATATTTTGAGTCGTATGACTGCATGAAAGCTTTTGCCTGCTCCATTGGATCCTAATCACTTTTTTGCCGCAATTATTTTTGCCCGTCTCTCTTGCATTATGCTAAATTGTTTCTCTTATTGTGGAGAAATAATTAAAACGGTGATTGCATAAAGACTGTTTCTTAAAAAGACTGTATAGGTTGTAGTTTAGAGCATGAGATTGAGAAGTATCATTGTCAGGCCTATAATTCTGTTGTAGCTTGTTGATGAATGACTGAGCGCTGTTAACAATGCTCGCCATAACTCTTGGGCTCCTTCCACAGATGTCATATCGTGCCACATTATATAGATTTACACCTTGCTGTATGTTGCCTTTGTTTAACAGGGTTCAGAGTTTCTCCTCAAATGAACCTCCAGTTAACGATGGACTCATTTTTCCACTTTCTCCAGTTTGTCTTTATTGTATTTATATAATTGTTATTCTTGACAAATTTGTTCAAAAAAATATAAACTTACATGAGATGGATTCTCCTATCGGTGCCTTGCAGCGGGACTCATCCTTTAAAAAAATAGTTTTGGACCCGAGGCAAAAGTGAAAGGTTTATTTATGCCACATGTTTATCATTGAAGTGTCAGAAGCAAAATATATTTGATATCAATATGAAATTTTCTTTACAAGGCGGATTGAAAAGAATTTGTTTCAAGATTTTTTAAAGAAGGTTTAATGCTTTATTATGCAAAAATTACCAATAGAACAATTGATCAGCATAATTTTATATAATGTTTGGCTCAGTATTTATATGACAAGATAATTAAATGAATAAATTATCATTGAAAACATACATTTAAACAATTGCGAGAGGCAATGCATCACAAGAGTTTAGTATTATTATAGTGCTGTCAAACGATTCACTGCATCATTTTTTCACATAGTATATGTATGTGTACTGTTTATTAATTACAGTATGCATATATAAATACACACAGTAAAAAAAATGCACATGTTAATATATTTATACATTTAAATATTATCAATATATTTTATATACAAATATATTTAATATGTAAACATGACATATATTTCTTAAATATATATATGTGCATGTGTAATAAATATGCACAGTACTTCTTCATATATTATGTAAAAAAAAATGTATTTGTATATTTATTTTGATATTTTTTATACAATTATAGTGTTCATTATTATTATTATTATGTAGAATTTATATATTTTAAGTTTTTAATTGTTCTGATTTTATGTGCATGTTTGTATGTTTCTATATTTCTTTTTTAGCTTTTTTAAAAAGTAATTTAACTTCATTTCTTTTTAATTTAATATCACACACACACATATATAAAGAGAGAGAATATTTTGTTTCAAATTTATTTCAAAATTCAATCATTTTTACAATTTTTCCAGTTTTTTTGTGCCATACATGTTGCGTTTTTAAAGAGTCTGGCTAGTTTGAATTTTAAAACATGTTGAAACAGGAAAGACATACTAGTCCACGTGCTAAATTGGTCTGTGAAGCGTGCAATAAGCGATTTAGCCCACCATTAACATTGTGATTGTATGTTTTTTTGTGATGCATGCATTGTACTATTTTTGTTATATGCATTCATACTGCATTTAACCTTTTTTTTCTCTTTTCTTCCAGCTCCATGTGGAAGCCGGTCGACAGGTTCAGAGGGCACTATTCTTTCCCCAAACTACCCTCGCAACTACACCACTGGCCAATCCTGCGTGTATGAGATCTCAGTGCCAGGAGAGTTCGGTAAGAAATACATTTCCAACCTTACCGCCAATGAATATAAGTGAACGTTAAGGCTTATTGATAGCAGACTCTATATACTGCTATTGAACAGAACATACATGTGCTGCTGTGAAAAGAACCCTTTCAGCGAGGAAAGTAAAAGACGGAAATTGAGAGGAAGAAAAAAAAAGTTCTTTTTGTTCATTTCTGAGAATTGCTGTTCCTGTAATTGAATAGGCGCAGCCACAAATGAAATGTGCATTTGTGTATGTTCTGCAGCAATGCCAGAGATCCTTCAGTCTTAATGGGTTTCAAAAATCAAAATCCAGCGACAGACCATTTTTTAAGTCATTTTGCCAAACATCAGGGGTGTCAGTGCAGCCCAACAGGATCAGAACTTCTGAAATGGTTTGGACTCTGAGTCTCTAGGGTAACTGAGATCATGTTTGGAGCTTAAATCCTCACATCAGAGCCTTATTTATCAGAGCCTAATTTTTTCATGCATGTACGCACTTTATTCGTTTTTGCTTGTAACAAATGACCTTAAATCAGGGTCGGCGCTAGAAAATCTTCAATGGGGGGCATTTCGTTTTTCATAGGGGGGCACACTTTATGATCTCAGAAATAGACATTCAACAAAACTAAAAAAACCTGTAGCTACTTTTATTTAAATAGGTAAAATGAACATATTTAAACAGATAGTCTATCGCAGGGCCGTGCAGAGACGTTTAAACGGGCGGGTGCTCAAAGTATAGCAGGCTGAATAACAGCAACTCATATTCATGTCGAATCTACTATGAAATGTTGCACTAATGCAGGGCAATATCAACAAGTCATTCCCCCACACATTTCTCTCCATGATGGTAACAGTTACACTTTTATATAAAAGGGCTGCAAATCAACTCTAAAGAAATACCCATGATGCACCGTACCCGACTCATAACGAGCGCGCTCTGCCCTCAAGGGTGAGCATTGGTAAATGGCAGTCATGTGACTGATGCGAGCCATCCTTTTATTTAGCAAAATTGAGATTTATGGTTACATTTTATTGTTGTGGGGCAAAGACAGGGCTCCATACACACATACACATAAAATAAAAACAAGAAACCACAAGAAAAGGGCACTTGAGGCATCCAGGAGGAAAGGGGCGGGTGCTCCAGCACCCTCCGCCCCCCCATATGCACGTGCCTGGTCTGTCGATGATCTTTTGAGTTATGTGTTATATTATGACTTTAATTTATGTATGTTAGAATCACCTCTCAAATCGCCAGAGTCATTAGTTCTGTGCTGCTATATTTGCGCGCTTCCGCTACTCTGTTATTACAGCTTCCTACATAAGTCGCCGTTGTAGAGATGAGAGGATATTTGAGCTAAATGCTGCTAAATACTTGATTTTCTCAGAAATATTAATTGACTAGACACAATGAACATTGTTCGTTCTTGAGTTCACTCTTGATAATGTAAACAGGGGGGCACGTCGAATCTTTTGGGAGGCTTTGCCCCCCAGTGTCAACAACCACCCCAGGGCTGAAATGAAATAAAAATGAAACCTTAAGATGAGACGCAATTGATCAGGATCTTCAAGTGCATCTTTTTTTGTGTGACTCTAAAGTTGCTGAAGTTAGACAGCCAGCGTTTCCTTTGTGATGTATGAAACTGTCAATGGTGGCGTCCACAAATCTGACCACCTTAAAAATGTGAGATGTAGTTGTGTAAACCTCAAAAAAAAATTATAAAAGTCATAAACTCTTAGACTGTTTTGAGCTCAGTCAAAAAGTGCCATACTTCATAGCTCAAATGTTTTTTTTCCCCCCATAATTGATCGATTTTGCAACACTAACACTGTTAGTGTTGCAATATTTTTAATTCCTAAAGGAGTCATACAAAGCCAATTTTCAACAGGCTAATATGATTATTTAATGAAAAGTTTGCAATATAGTTTGTTTTAAATTTTCTCAAGCTAGTTAAAAAAAACCATGACTCGTCCACACTCCGAGCGGGCCTTGAACCCAGGTCTCCGGCATGGGAGGCAGGTGCTCTACCAAGGAGGCTAAAGGCCATGAACTCTCACATAAGACACCAGTTCAGTCTGTGTGACACGCTGCTGTCAATCAATTAATGTGGGATGCCACACTGACATGCATTTGAGAATGGCTTGATTTCAGAAGGGGGAACTTATTTTTATTAAATAAAAACTACTGGGTGGATCTCTATCATCGTAGGGTGGTTGTGCACACACACTCCCAACACACATTTCAGTCCAAACAGTTTGTAGAAGTGCATGTGGCACCGGATGACCCCTTTAAATGAGACTAGTGATCAAGTGGCTCTTTTGTACAGATGTTTTTCTAGCTTCGGTGCAGTACAAAATATATATATATATATATACTTAATATAAGCAATGTCACACAAGTGGCAATGCCATATGGCTGTAATGTACTGTATCACAATATGCTGATATACAGCCATGACACACTGCTACGAGTATAATACTGCATTTATAGGCCTCCATTACTAATTTGAAAATGTCACTTCAGATGTAATAATAAAAGAATGCCGAGTTAATGACTAACCTTGAACATCATAGTAACATGTCAACAACATGCTAATTACGCTAAAACACGCTAATTATGCTGAAACCCTGTTGAAAAAAAACTAAAAAACAGCATATGCTGGTTAGGTTTTGAAGCTGGGATGCTGGTTTCAGCTGGTCATGTGCTTGTCCTAAGCTAAGACCAGCAAAGGACCAGCTTTAACCAGCATCCCAGCTTCAAAACATACCTAAAGTAGTTTAAGTTAATCGTGCTTAATTGTGCTAAAACATGCTGACAACATACTAGAAACATGATTAGCAACATGCTAGCAAATAAACTAATCATTTTAGAAATATTTTAAAAACATGCTAGGTATATATAGATTAGACAGGAGTTGATAACATGTTTGCTATCATGGTTTAGCGCATTGCAAAGATGAGTTATTAACACTTCTATATTGCCTAAAATGTCCAGATTTTTTGCTTTTTTCCCACCCAGTTTCCATACTTCCTGAAGGTAATGATCAAAAAGTTGTATCTGCAAAGCGTGATGCTACAGTACTTCTTGATAATTGCTTTCAGCAAATATAAAAACCTGGACATTTTAGGCAAAAAGTGGAAAAAGTGAATGTTTGGTCATCCTATGTTAACAGTGTGTTAAATCACTTATCAGTTATCAGCACCTATCTAATCTATCAAACGTATATGCATTTGCAATTATTTCAAACTTTCAGGCTTTTGTTCATACATTTTTGTTCATAAATCTAGTTTATTACAATTTAATTCATAATCATATATTATTTGTTTTTTGTTTTTTTAAATATGAAAGCATTTTTCTACTGTTTGCAGACCTATTGGACCCTGCATCTAACTCCATGCACTTGCTTTTAAATGACTATTGCTTTTAAGGCTGTTTTTGGCTTTCAGTTTGTTTTGTCTGAGTTAGATATTGGCTGTCATACTGTAATATTTGGTTCTGAAGCGCATTACGATTTCATCATCAATGTGCGTACCGCTGGGCATTCTAGTGCCAGCTGTTTACCACTTCAGTAAGGGACTGTGAGAAAAAGATGCCAGTTTTATTTGTGTTTTTGTTACTTTGTTGATGCTTTTTTTACTGCCAAAACTTTAGATGTGCAAAAAACAAATGCAAGCAGCAATGAGAAAATAATTGGCAGCACACATGAATTGCGATATCAGTTTCAAACTTTACATGAACTGTCCATAAAGACAAGGGTTTGCGGCAAAAACTGTAATGTGAAAAGACACATCCTAAAATTAATTTGGCTTCACAGGAATTCGAATGCCCGTCTTTCATGTCTTTTATCAATTTCAAACTCAACTCAGCTTGCAGAAGTTTATATTACATTAATAAGTCTGTTTTAACTCGACTAAATGTTTTCCTGCTTGTAAAATGAGGGAACCATGCCGTGGGGCGTCTGGCTTGATTATAAATGTATTCTGATTAAGTGTAACTATCTGCAGGAGGAGAGACACAGAATAGAGAACACCAAGCACTGAAGGTCTTCCTGAAATATCACATCAAACAGGACTTGAAGTTCTCAGCTCTTCAAAAAAAAAAACTCTGATCTCAGAGTTTTAGGCGGTTTCATCCTCAGTTTCGAAGTAAAATGTGGTCACTGACTTTCACTTTGTTATATTTTTAGAGTTTAAGGACAGTGCCTTATATATTTGACAAGTGTTTAATGCAAATAATTTCTCCACAGCACATACATTTATTTAGACTAAAATGAATTTAAAGAAATGGTCAAATTTCTCATCATTCCAAGAGACTGATATCCGTTCAGTTGCACTTTGGGTTCATGAAATGAAGAAGTGAGAATCAATGGTTTTGCTTAGAAATTCATAGATTTGTTGAGGCAAGTGTTTTTTAGGGTCCTAACCATGCACGTTTGCAGCAATTTGTCCTTCCACACTGATTGTGAAAATTCAGCATAATGTGAAACAATCACAGCCAATCAGAATATATTTGCTGAATATATTTTAAGTGGGCGGTACTTGTCAGCACGTTGTCAAAGAAAGATTGATTGTGCATCATGATGCTGCACCTGATTTGGAGGGTTTAATATACACTAATTTTTTTTATGTTGGGGTCTTGGGCTTTTTTAAAGAAATGCAAAAATGCATTAAGCTAATCAAAAATAAAAGTACTTGTAATGTTAAAAAAAACTAATTCTGTAAGTGTGACGCAGAAGACTGGAGGAATGCATTTTTTTTTTTTTTATTATATATATTTAAATAGAAAACAGCTAATGTTTCACAGTTTCATAGCTGATTTTGCTCCAATAAATGGTTGTTTTCTTTCAAAAGCTTTAAAGAATTGTTTTCTTTTTTTAAATTAAAAGTAAAAAATATTTCAGAATGTTTAGTTCCTTAATAGTAGTTGCCAAGTTACTACTAAGTTGGAAGTAATTTAATGACTTTAATACATAAAAGGAAAACTCATCACCAAAACATCCATTAATGTTTTTTTGTTAACGCATTATCTTGGAGAACAATAAGATGATGGTGCATTAAGTTTTGGATTTTTTCCTCTCTGTACAGAACTGTCGTAAGCATTTATTCTCATTTAAGCTCGTCAATTATACAGGACCTTTTGAATGGAATAATAACGTCCGTTCTCGGTTTCTTTGGCCAGCGTTTAATGTTTAATTATTCTGTCACAAATAATAAATCCAGGCATTTTTTAAATAGCATCTGTCTTTTGAGAGCAAAACTGAATTATTCACAGCTGCCAAACGAGCGCCTTAGGCATGAATTGTACATATTAGACTCCAGCATGCATGTTTATAGAAAGTTGTCGACCAACCGTACATTGTGCATCTGGGCACTACGGCAGAAAATCTGTTCCCGTTGTACCGGAGTCCCTCAGTGTTTCCGGCGCATGACAAATCTTGGCAGCATCATGAGAGCTACTACATTAGGGACTCTATTAGATTTATGTAAACTGCAGCAGACAGCTTCGTGCTTCTTGCAGTGCCCTGGTCTTTTTATGGCAATCACATTGTCTTCGATGTATAGTTGCATTGCTCACGCTAATCCCAACTTGCTCCCTGTCAACAGGCCAAATTCGCACCCCCTTAAACTGGTGGCAGATGTTCCAGAGAGCGAGCGCAAAAATCTGGCCCCGAGGACATGTGGATCGTCCCGGTACGGGGGCTGTGTCACATCAAACAGAGGCGAACGGCTGCAGCCGCCCACGTGCTTAGCTGTGCATTCAACAAAGCTGAAGTACACTCGATCACCCAAACGTGTTCATTTCCACATCTGAGTGGAGACATCGGTCATTCACGATTGTTGCTCCTCTCCAACTCGAGCTGAACTACAGGTTAATGCGATTAACAGGAAAGCCAGTATTGATGAACCGAGCACCTAAAAGGCACCTATTGAATCTGCAAAGTTGCAAAGCACAAATGATACTTTCAAGTACTGTAGTGTCAGAAAGATTGTATTTACGATTTACGAATGAACAATGAATTTTTACAAGTGCGATAAATCAAACAATACTTGTACAGCATCTTAATATTATCTTCAGCGTTTACTATTGCATTATTAAAATCACAAGTTGTGTTTGTTAACATTAGTTAATGCACCGTGAGCTAACACAAACAGACAATGAACCACTGTATTTTTATTGCCTGACAAAGATTACTAACTTAATAATAATTGAAGACTTCATTGTAGGTTCATGTAATTTAATACATTAACATATATCAACAAACGACACCTTATAGTAAAGTGTTACCGGAAACACAATAGATACAGCATCTGTATTGATGATAATTTTGTTTAAGTTAGTTCTTTGTTGTATTATGCAAGTACAATTTGCAGAAAATTCATAAACTGACTAATAAAATAAGCCAAAACACACTTGATGAGCATTTTTATATAGCATTTTGTAGAAGTAGAGACAAGGTGACAAGGTATGCTGCCATCTTTCTTCAACCAAAGTGCCTTGAACGCACCTCACAAATACAATTTAACAACTTAATAATGCGTACTTTCCTAAAGAACCTGAACTCACCAAAAGTCCACACCAACATCTGTTCAACAGAGAAAACACTGTAAAAGCTGTTAATAAAACAGATGATTGGAGAACGTTTTACAAGAGGATGCTATTTCTTTCTAATTTAGTTCCATGTGTCATTTCACTCTTAATTTGTGAGTTTTTTTCTTTTCATTGCGTTTGCCTGAAACGCTTTAGAAATATTTTTTATAACTCAGAAAATTCTGGGAAATATTTGCAAATAATTGCAAAAAAGGCAAGCAACACATTGTATTAAATGTCAAGTTTAGAAGTAGAAACACTGTAAAAGACAGAAAGACATACTCCTGTATTTATTTATCTTAAAAAATATTTGGAGATGCACTTGATGAAGTGACAATTATGTTCATTTTCAGGCACATGCTCTAAAGGGGCTGACCAGTCGCAATAGACTGAACCAGCTGACCAATCAGCTGAACTGGGCTTTCCAGAAAGTCCTGATTGCTCGTAGGCTTCATCGATCTGAGCTTATGCGCCTTAGTTTTGGAGTAAACGTCGATAACGTCGACAGTTTCAAAAAGAAATACAAAACCTGTTGTTATTAAAGGAATACCAGCTAATAAAATCCCAGATTAAAGCCTAATATAAAATTTAAAAGAGGCCAGCAGTCAGGATAAGGGCCGAAGAGCATGTAAAATATTAACTCTCGGGTTGTTTTAGTGAGAAACTTTCCCTTCATTGTTGTCGGGGGTTTGTGAACATTGCCTGTGGCTAGCCTGGTGGGTTAGTAGCGGGGAACATGCTGGGAAGAATCGTACTCCAGAGAGATGAGTCACAAGTTTTAACTGCTGCAATACGACTTTCAGCTCTCCGCCGGTTTTACTAGCGCAAATGTTTGTCGTTGTTGTTGTTACTGTCTGTTGCGCCGCCTTGAATAATTGACAGAGAGTTCGTTTCAAAGCGGTGGGGGTTTATATCCACGTCTTCTGCGAGCGTTTGAAGTCGTGTAGTGTGCTGGCGTTGAGGCGTATCACCGGCTCTCCCTGTGGATGTGGATGCAGTTGGCTCCAGGCCTTTTTCTTTCTTCCCTTCATTGTCTCGTGGAGGTCTAGTTAGCCTCTAATCCACCTGCTGGCTCTCTGTAGTTGAAGGAGTGTATGGTGTTGACCTTATTTTGCTGTTTTTCTTTCTGTTTGTACTCCTCACTGTACAGGAAATAATGTGGATAATGTGATGGGCAATTTTGCAGTAATTTAACCTTGAACGTACGTGTTAATCATAGACTTGTCCGATGTAAATAGAGTGAAGATGGGTTCCTGGAAGTACAATGCCATTTATTCTGTTTGTACAGGAAATGGCTTTTAAACCTTTCAAGATAGATCTAAGCTGTAAGCGGCCATGTTTACAGTAATGTACTAACTTTACACATCATTGCACGTTCATACAGAACTAACTATTTCTTTTTCTAGATTTATTATTTAGGTATAATAGCTATTTATTTCTCGTATATGCCTATTTATAATATTTTTTTCTCTGGTCGCAAAAGTGCTGCAGGCGTATGATATGAATAGATATGATCATGTGGATCTTCGTCTTCTGTTGTTTCCACAGAAAACAAATATTACTATTTTTAACGGGGCACAGGCGCTTTTAATTTCTAATTGAATTCAATTCAAATTAAAAAAAATGTTGTTGGATAACGGTTAATAATCGGTGAACGAGCGTCAGTTGTCGGTTACGAGAAATAACCGAAATGAACATCCCTAGTGTGTGTATTAGAGCCCGACCGATATATCGGAATGCCGATATTATCGGCCGATATTCAGCAATTTCCGATATATCAGTATCGGCGT
>JAUMHG010000060.1:18635302-18656525 GCA_032359395.1 Enteromius anoplus | reverse complement strand
TATTATAACCTTAGCTACTGTATGTATTAATTTACAAGGTTACAAACAGGTTGTATAAATGCTAATTTTCTTCATAAAATATGCAAATATATTTTGCCAATATTTATTCATATTTATTTAGCGTTTGTCATTATTACAGTTGAAAATGATTTTTTTACAATTTTATAACAAAACTTATTTTTAATATTGTTTTAAAAGTAATTTTGTTCGTGCTTATTTGAATGGGTCACTGAATTTGAAAGTCATTTCCTAGTATTAATTGCCACAAAACAACATGAAGTTCACAAACTATTCTTAACATTTGTGAATAACATGTTTAAATAAGGGGTATGACATAATGTGCTGCTTAACATATTATGTCTTCAAATGATGTTACATCACAATAGTGACTATAATCATAACATACCAGTAATAGAAGATTCTTAATGCATATGATCCTCTTATAGAAACTGTTGCAATTAGACATTGTTATAATTGTAAGGAGTAATCAGGAATCAAGGCAGATGCTATGACCCTTGTTTATGATTCATGCTTTGCAGCGGTGTCGCGTAATTTTTTTGTACGTTTAGAAAACCTAGGCTGACAGGTGTGATGATTTTAGATGTACACGTGTGTATGTGGGTTGCATTCAAAGCGTTATCACTTAACCAGCAGCTAAACATCACGTTTCTCACTCATCTCGTTCCCTTCGCAGCTTACCAACTACGTGTCTGTCAACGTCCCCGACGTGTCACCAACGCAGAGATCCTGGCTGAAGATGATGAATTTGAAATCGGTAAGACTGCAGAACGTTTGATGATCGTCTGTTTGCATAGATTCATCATGCGTCGAACCCTCATTAAAGAGATGCTCCCGAGGTGCCCACCTTCGCAATGCAGCGTTTCTTATTTAATGTGAAAGAAAATGCCCCTTTCTGCGGGGAAAATAACACCCGACGCTCAGCATTTGTCATCATTACTGTCACAAGCGTGTAAGCGGTCAGGTCTTAATTAGCTAATGTGTTGTTGAGCGCTAGTTGTAGTGGAAAAGCAAAGATCTGTGTGTGTAATTACTCAACAGGAGACATCATCAGGTACCGTTGCCTGCCGGGCTTCACGCTGCTCGGGAGCGAGATCTTGACCTGTAGGTTGGGCGAGCGACTGCAGATGGATGGTCCTCCTCCGGTCTGCCAAGGTTAGTTTGGCAGCACATCCAGTGCACTGTCTCATTTGTGTCGGTGCTCTTCCTGTTTTTTATATCTCACGTCGTTAGCTCTGCCGCTAGTTGTTAGGCTCTTTTGGACTTCCGGATGAAGGAGAGCACAGGATGCCGTTTTGTGTCATTCCCTTTAAAACAAATGCTTCGTTCATGACATCTTGTAATTACCGTAATTCGGAGAAGACTAAAACATTTTACTCATAGCTTTCCATATTGTCGGGCTCAAATGAAGCGCCAAAATGAACCTGAAGACGGTCACGTGGTACATCTCTCACTGGTCAAAGTTGTTACGCTCCAAGTTCACAGGTTGTAATTAGGAGCTTATGAGCATGTTAGGCCTTAAAAATTGTTGGCATAGAAACACATGAATTTAAATAGAGTAGAATGTCACTTGTTGTCATCTCAGAATTACAGTTCCTGATGTCTTAAAGTAACGCCCCGTATTTATGTAAACATACTGTAGATGTAACCGTAACGATTATGTGCGTTTTTCAGGTTCGGTCAAAGTCCAATATGAATTGCGGTAACAAACAGGGTACAGACTTGAAATTTGAATGTTAAAATATATTGAAATATGCTGAAATTCAATGCATTGATGCAGTTGTTAACTAGAAGACAAGAAGCATACAATGAAGATTTTTTTTTTTTTTTAAATCATGATATTTATTATGTTGTTATGCTTTTATTGTTGTGAGATGAATTAGAATGCACAATAAAAAGAGAGTTTCTGCAAATCAGCTCAACAAATATAATTTTTTACACTGATATTTTCCTGGATTTTAGTTATTTGTAGTTACATAGTTTACATCTGTCTTTAATAATCAAAGAAAATTAAGTTAAAATTTGAAATGCGGTAGCAAACAGGCTAAATGATACTGAAATTCAAATGCATTGATATTATTGTTATCTAAAGGAGAAATTCAAATGCTTTCTGTTCTGCCATTTTACCCATATTTTTTAGTATTCGCTATCAATAGTTGCAGCAAGTTATGAGTTATTTAATTGATATGAATATGTACATGCAAATACATGTAAATATTTGTCAAAATATATGCTCTATGTGTGTGTCTTTATATATGCATAAAAAATGTACAAAATACACACATATTATGTAAACCAGAAATTATTTTGGATGCGATTAATCACAATGAATCATTTGACAGCACTAATTGAAACACATTGAAATTCATATGTACTGTGGTCATTTTTAACTAGAAAATATTGTATACTGTAAGTTTATAGTCTATTTTAAAAATAGTATGTACATGTTTTATATATTTAATCACTTTTCTAAAAAAAATATCACCTCCATTTTTTCAGAATGCATTAGCTTACATTTCTTGAATTGCACATCAGTAATTCATCTTACTGTCATTCTAATGTAAGTTTCACTTCTGCTTGCAGTTGAAATCATCTTGGCGCTCTAAAGAGTAGCAACATGTTTTTAATTTTATATTCTTAACCAGCTTTGGATTTCAGTGCCATTGTATTAAGTAGTTATGCACATTGCTTTCAAATTATACTCTACATAACAGTTTATTTATCTCAGAATGTTCTGATTGAGTCATGTCACAGTTTAATTTTAGTGAGAATAGGCAAATTACTGCAAATCACAGGAAACGTGTCACTCCTCTTCATCTTGGGTTAAAGTAAATTATAGGAAAAAAGAAACTCTGATCATAAAGTTGACACAAGTGCTCTTCAGGGAGAAAAATCAAATAAAAAGATGAAGTAAAAAATGGTCTCTTTAGGGAGTTGCATAAGCATAGAACATGGTGACAGTGTCACGCATTCAGTTTATTCTATATGTACAGTTGATTTGTCAGATGGGGTTTTTGCCAACATGGCTCATTTGAAAAACATGCCTACATGCATTTGGGCAAAATACATTAGGAATTTACAGCTAAACAATGCTATTTTACAGATGTTGTAAACTTGCTCAGAAGCGCACATGGTATAAGACTTGTGAAACACAATAAAAAGACTTAAAGACTTGGAAAATTTTATGTATGCACTTTTGATTAAGCTTAGGCTCAGGTATAGTGACTTTTTTTCAAATGCATTCATCTGTTAACATTACACTCTGTACGTTTCCGCTGCAATACATGCAACAAACAGTTTGATTTCAACTTCAACTTAATGGACATTTCACTTTGAAAGTGAAGCAACATACTGTGATTATAATTTTGCAGACACGTCAACCTGGGTTGGTTTGTGCACTGTTTAACTTACGGTCGTTTGGTTACTTCCCAGTGCAATGTCCTGACAACGAAGTGCTGTTTGACTCGACTGGCGTAATACTGAGTCCAGGTTATCCTGACAGCTACCCCAACCTTCAGATGTGCTCCTGGATGATCAACGTGGAGAAGGGCTACAACATCACTCTGCACTTTGAACTCTTCCAGACGGAGAAAGAGTTTGATATTCTGGAGATCTTTGATGGTGGGTTTGAATTATTCCTCATATTCAGGCATCATCTGACAGCCCGTGCAACTGTGTCCCTGAATATTACAGTCATTATTCTCTGGCCTGTCTTAACTCTGACGCTCTTCTTGAAAATTTGAAATGAAATTTTTGAGCCTTGGGAATGTGTTTGAGAAATAACCGAGTTGCTTTTTTAGAGCCGTGACCATTGCGATTTCCAATCTTTCTAAAAAAAAAAATCATTTAGAACCAGCAGACATGCAAAACACTGGAAAGATTTGAGTATTTCTTGATACAGAGGCAATGGCAAAGACAATTCGAAATACATTCAGAGTGTTATTAGTGCTAATTACTTAAGTACTTGCAATCAGCAAATTACCCTATTACTCATCATTGATTGGATGCTCGTTAATGCCCATGGCATTTGCAGAGCCCTAGAGGAATAGGAAGTAAGAAGCAATACCAATTTCCTTCTCTCAGGCCAGATTTTGTGTTCATGTTTTGCAGCAAAGCATTTTTTGGAGCTCTTTCCCTAGTGTGTAAAACTAAATCGGCCGAATCCCACCGGATGGACATTTCCACATGATGGATTTATTCTGAGAAATCTTCTTTGCCACATATGGAAACTACTAGTTAAAGGAATAGTTCGCCCAAAAAGGACAATTTGCTGAAAATATTCTCCCTCAGGTCTTCCATGGTGTTGACGAGTTTGTTTTTTCATTGCAACAGATTTGAAGAAATTCAGTATTACACTTTCTCTGCTGTGAATGGGTGCTGTCAGAATCTGCTGTCAGCCGACAACTTCAAATTATTTTCGCAGGACCAAATATTTACAGCCAGAGCCTGGCCGTGTTGAGCGGAGATCTAAGCGTGCCCTTCAACATCACCACCACAGGTCACCAACTGTTTCTCCGCTGGTCGTCTGATCACGGCACCAACAAAAAGGGCTTTCGTATCACATACGTGGGTGAGTATCAAAGTATGTATCCCCGATTGGTAATTCCTTTCAGTTATATGTGTGTCTCTCGTGACCTTTTGTCTGTCCAGCCCATGACACGTTCGTCCAAGTCTGACCCATCTGTCCATGTGTTTGTGTCCAAATGTTTGTATTTGTATGTAACTTTGGAATCAGGAAATACAATAAAAGTCGCCTAAAAACTACATAGTCCTAAAATTCTGAAGACTGTATTCAAATCATTAAATTTGACAGTATATTTTAAGTAAGATGTCACACTTCACACATCCTGCTTGTGCAGCATATAAGGGAAAGTGCAAACATGTGTGTGTGTGTGTGTGTTGAACTCCCACACTTGCCAAATTCCAGCCACATATTTTATGTAACAGCTGGTGCAGTGCATAAATAACATGCCTGATGCAAAAACCAAGGTACAAATAATTTTTTCAAAATGTGCATAAAAATGCAGATTTGAGGTGGATAAATGTGCATACACTGCCACATTAGTTCACGTTTGCGTGGTGTAACGTATACAGACAATAACCACATTGCATTACCACATTTCAATATTCTCTTATTAATATATATAAATTGCAATTCAAAACTCTAGATCCTGGGTTAATTCAGTATAAATGAGGAGAACTGCTTAAGTCACCTGGTTTCTGTCAGACATGAAATTTATAAATATAAGCAGAAAATCCCTTACATGCCAGTATTTCAGTTGCAATTATTAACTCCAAATCCAGACGTTGAATTCTATACACATGAGATGAGGAGGAGCTCAAATCATGGTTTCAGATAGACTTGAATTGAATTCAAAGTGCCTGTCGCTGCATGTGGGATGTGCAGGAAGCACGAAAGTGAACAATCACTCCATTATTTTACTTTATTGCAAAAGATGTAATGACATGACTGTGTGGCGTTTACATGCTGCAGACACAAGACGTGTGAAGAAGCTGCATGCTGCTTTCAGATCCTCCCTGGAAGCATTCAGAAGTTGTAATTATGATGTGAAAGAATAAACTGACAGACACAGGTTTTAATTTATTTGTTTAGTTGTTTTTTAATTTCTAAAGCACCAAAATGAAAAAGCAAAAGATGCATATTTGTGCTGTTGATGTGTTTTTCAGTGTATTTGTCCGTTCTCATGCCACCACAGAGAATGATGGGAAATGTTATGCTGCTAATGCCTTTCTGTATAGAATACATTTCATTTGAATGCAATGTGAAAAAAAAAAAAAATCAGGGTAATTTAGTTTAATCCAGTGGTTTTAAAAGTTTTAAATATTATAATTGCAATAAAACTTTTTTTTGCACAGTTAGAGTAGAAATGTTTAGTCAGACTTTATTGTTAATATAATTAAATATGTAATTATTATATATATATTGATTACCAAGTTTCCTGCTGATAATTCTTAACTTGTAAAAAGGATCAAGACTTGAAGGCACAATATATTAACACTTTAATTAATAACACTTTATTGTCATTATATTTATTATGTTATATATATATATATATATGTATATGTATATGTTTATATGTATATATATGTATATATTTTTAGTATTAGCACACCATAAATGTATTGCTAATGGACAATTAGTGTACACTGAAGTTGTTTAAAAGGCCATTATGCAATGATGATTTTACTGATTATTGTAAAGTGTTGCCAATTATTCATCTGCGATAATGATGCTGCTGATGTGTTGAGTAAATATTGTGTGAGAGTGTAATGACCCGTGCTATCATCTGTAGCGATGTACTGCAGCACCCCAGACTCTCCGCAGCATGGTTTTGTGGTCAGTCAGACGGGTGGCCACGTCAACAGCGTTGTCCGCTGGGCCTGTGACCGTGGATACAGGCTCATCGGGAAAAATATGGCCGTCTGCAGGAGAGCGGAGTTCGGTTATCTGGCTTGGGACTCATCTGTGCCTGCATGTCAAGGTGTTGTCTTTATTATATTTTATTTTTGAGTTTACAAAAATTGCATTTCCTTGAGTTGACTGCCAAGTCTAATTTAACTGACAAGCACTTGTTCTCAAATATTGTTTGATTTAACCTTCAGTGGCTAAACTCATACTGTAGCTCGGTATTGTATTTTTATTTGATTGTTTTATGCTCCTTCGAGGACCTTATAATTTATGCATTCGTGTGTATATGTGTATAATTGCTGTTATATTTTCCTTCACACAAGTCCTCTCAGGGGGAATAGCCAAAAAGGGACATGTTCAATTACCGTCACTCAAACAAAAAAATAAGCCACCATTCGAAAATAATAAAAAAGAGAGCAAAATGAATATGAATGAATGATATGAACTTTGAGCAAAATTAAACACTGAAAGCAGGACCTCATTGTGTTAGAATTCTGGAAATAGTCCAGGAAGAGAATCTGCTGAAGCAAATAAATTGACTACATGTTAGAAGGCCACTTTTTAGGTTTTGAATTTGTAGTTGAGAGATTGCCAAGTCTATGTCAATACAATAAATATAAATTAAAAAAATGTTTTTAGCTAATGAATTCTTCAGAAGACACTAATATACTCAACTGCATTACTAGAATTTTTATACGCTTCTTTCCAGATGTGGCATTTTGTGTTCATCATGAGTATTATTGAGATTGAGGCAGGCCGTGTCAGATGCCAGCATCACTAATCAATCGTCTCTTTGTTTTCTGTTAATTAACATGGCCGAATGCTTTCTGCTTCGGTTTTATTAGCTTTAATACTAGCGCTGTTGTTTCGTTGGATTTATTTGATTAGAATTTTAGCACTCCGTAATTGGACAACCTATTATGCTTCATCGCTGTATTGATTCCGCTTTGAGCAAACTCCAGCACCTTTTCCATGTGTTTAATTACACATTTTTGTCATGCTGGTTAATTACAGTCCCATTTGCTCGCACATGACAATGTTTAGACCTTTTGTTCAATGCATGAACTTAAAGAGGTCAAATACGGTGAAGAGTCATTCCTGCTATGCTAACTTTTTTAATTAATGTGGTGTCATTTAAGGATGCATTTTGTAAAAGCATGAATTTTATCACACTAACATTTAAACAAATATCAAGAAGAATTCAAAAAGTAAGGGCCTGTGAGTTTACATGAAGACATGTTGAAGTCATTTTTTGGAAGTAACCTTTTGAAATAGGGCTGGGCGATATATATTGATCAATATATTGTGTGCATCTCACCAGGAAAGCCGGTTCTTTGATTACCGGTAAATCTCAATTAGCTGTTTTCAAACGGAGCGCCAGATATAGCACAGAGCCGCAGATCACTGACGAGCTACGCGTTCAGTTTCAGTGATTTAGTGATGGCGTAACTTGTCAGTGATCTACAGATCTGTGCTTTTACTGGCGCTCCATTTGAAAACAGCTGATTGAGATTTACCGGTAATCAAAAAACGGATAGGTTATTTTCATAACCCAGGTTCCCTGAGACACGGGAACGAGTACTGCATCTGCTAAGACGCTACGGGAAAAACTCCTTTTTTCCTCTTAACTGAAGCCTACTTAACACGCAGTGAAACTGCACGGCCATTGGTTGTGCAGTGGTAATATTTTTAAGCAATCGGCTGGCCGCCCTACTGCGGCAACCAATGGATGGCTCCTACCGAAGCTAGCCTGAGGGGGGCGGGGCCATCTATATATAGCTGCTAAACCGCCACGGGACTTCAGATTTCTTCTCCTTCAGTGACGTGCATCTTTGCTGATCTACAGCTCTGTGCTTTAACTGGCGCTCCATTTGAAAACAGCTGATTGAGATTTACCAGTAATCAAAGAGTACTGTAGTACTGGCTACTACGGTATGTAAGCATTTATTCCTTAGGGTCCAAATAGGGATGAATTTAGAAATCACCAAACACTTCCATGTTAACCCTATTTAAAGACAAAAGTAAATATGGTGACACAAGGAGTGATGATATTGCTGCGCCGAGGTGAAAGTGCTGTGAAGTGCTCTTCCACCATACATTATACTTATCATTTTTTATCCGCTTAAAAAATCACTACTTTTTATTTTGTCGCCATACTTACTCACGTAACTAGTCATGTAACCGTTTTTTTTAAATATGGAAAACGTGGAAGTGGCTTCTAAATTCATCCCTGTTTGGATCCTAAGGAATAAATGGAGCTAAGCTTAACATTAATATATTAGCATTGCACACTAGAGCGATTAACCCTGCTGAAAAAAAAAGCTGGTTTATGCTGGTCCATTGCTTGTTTAAAATGGTTAAAAACCAGCAAAACGACCAGCATAAACCAGTAAAGGACCAGTTAAACCAGCATCACAACCAGCATATGCTGTTTTTTATTTCAGCAGGGAAGTGTACGAGCTGAGATGGGAGAGATATGTATCAGCTCGTCTGCATTGAGGGAAGAACCTAGTGAAATGTGGACAAACGGAGGCATGTTCCTTTAAGAACTACATTAGTTATTTAGATAATCCAACCATTCGATTTCGGTTGTTTTGAACATGCTGGTCTCTGTAGGGAAAGTGTTAATTCAGAGTTCACTCAGAGGGAACTGAATCAATGGCACTGACCTCACCTGCCCTCATCTGCAGGAAAACTAGCCACATAAGGTGTGTGTGCATCAATGCTTTGGTCCAATTACTTGTGTAATTGGCTTTTGTGGATAGGTTAACGAGGAAACTGATTTTAACGAACAGCCATTGTGAAGGGAAGTATCTGTATTGGACTTTCTTGGATGGACATTTCTTAACCCTTGTGCTGTGCTGAAAATCCTGCTCGAAAATGAACAGCCTTTTAAAAATTGCTTGTAAGTATCTTACTATTCTATATATCACCAAACCTTGGATTTAATGTTTTCGTCGACTGGTTTTCTTTCTATTAGCACAGGTTTTGTACTTTATTTTTTTTATGAACGGATTGATTGTAGTGGTCATTGACCTTTGAGCTTATGCAACTCAATTTTTGTGTGAAAAAAATCATTATTTGTGGATACTTTTGGTAATGTTCACTCAACAACTGAGGTGTATCAGTTCAAATCAGCGAAGGCCGCAGCCTAGAAATATTAACCCTGGGCAAACTGAAAGAAAAAGTTAGATCCAAGATGTGGTGATAATATAGCAGTATAAGACATTTGTAAGCATTTATTGAAGCAATTCAGAACAAATGAAAGGAGTTACAATCAGAAATGCATATATTATCTAATCTTTAGGTTGTTATACCCTGTGTAAACAAAGTCACTGTGTTTAAATCCAATGCAGTAACATTAAAAAGCAGTTTCAGCAGACCAGAAGTCACAACACATATATTCAAAAACTCTACGTCTTAGATATATCTATTTCTATACTGGCTTAAACTGACTGTATCTTATACTTACTCTCTAATTTTATTTTTATTTGTCTTGTTAATGCATTTAATTGAACAATGGAAGCATTATTACCTTTTGTGCAAGCACACATTCCTGCAATCAAGCGCTTTCTGATTCTAATATGTGTATGTAAGTATGATTTGAGGTGGACCGAACCAAAGAAGCATTGGACAAAAATTGGGAAATAATTGTTAATGTATTCCCTGCCCTTGAGAGAACAGTTTTTCAGATTTCATGTAAATTGTATTATGTAAGTCTTGGGGGAAATGGCAGGTTATTATACATTCATATTATTATCATTCACAGCTTCACTGTGAATGTTTTCTCTTTAAATCCCAAAAAATGTTAGTTTATCCGTGAGGTGCGTAATGCAAGCCACGTATTTCCACTCTGAAGCCCACGCAGAATATTTAACATGACAAGTGCATTTACAGAACTTTTTTTATTGCTGCAGCTTGATTCTCGAGCACGTTTGAAAGAAATGTGATGCAGTGTTTTGCAGAAGTTCCAGAACTGCCATCGTTTGTTTGTTTTTGTGGGAGCACTTCTAAATAAGAATCGTTTGTGAATTACCCAAGTCCTCTTTTCATGTTTTGATGCAGAGCGAGTCTCATCTCGTTGTCTTTTCTAGCTGTGTCCTGTGGGCCGCCCGTGGCCCCTGTGAATGGAGGCATGCTGGCTGCTGATTATTCAGCAGGAACACGAGCCACCTACTTCTGCAACGATGGCTTCCGTCTGTCGTCCAAAGAGGTGACCAGCACCGTGTGTCAGGCTGACGGCACATGGAGCAACCACAATAAAATCCCTCGCTGCATAGGTGAGTATGCATGGTCACAGTGTGTAATATTAAAGACGCTCATGAAATCAATCTTTGAGCTCTATATGCCAGTGCTATGAGAACGTCTTTATTAATACTAGTGGGAAGTAATTGTACAGTAGGTTATCATTGCTCAAATCCTAGTGAACAACAGTGTAATCTACTAGTTGAGGTTAGCCAATCATAGAAAAGGTATGTATATTTATAATATATAGCATTTCTATTAGACTAGTATTTGCTTTTTGTTTAGGTTTTTTTGGGAAGAAATTAAGTTTAGTTTTTTTTTTCAGTAATTATAAAATAAATGGAATCAAAGAAATTCTGTTCTTTTGAAATCATCCACGAATTTTCCAACAGTAATAAAAATTAAAAATGTATCAAAAATAATGTATAAAAAAAAAAATGCTGAAATTTCATATTGGAATCATATGAATAAATCACATGTTAAAATACAGTATATTCAACCAGAAATTGGTAACTTTAAATAACCATAGTAATAATATTTTTGCAATATTACTTTAGAAGTCTTCACTGTACTTTTCATCAAATAAATGCAACTTTGGTAAGATTAAGGGACTTCATTTAAAAAAAAAAAAATTGCGCTGACCCCAAACTTGAGAGCATAGTTCATCCATAAATTAAAATTATTAATAATTATTTTTCCCTCAAGTTTTTCCAAACCTGAATGAATTTCCTTCAGTTGTTCAGTAGAAAAAAGAAACTCATACAGGTTTTAAACAAATGGAGGGCAAGTAAGTGATGACACAATTTTCACCTTTAATGGGTACAGCGCCAAAAAAAGCACAGATAGATGGTTGAAAATTGTTGTGTAACGATAAATTGCCTTTGTAAGTGTCATACAAACATTTTAACCATGCTGCTGAATTCCTCTCAGTTGTGGTGTGTCCCAGCATCGGCTCCTTCACCCTGGATCACGGCAAATGGAGGATCGTCAATGGCTCTCGTTACGAATACGGCACTAAAGTGGCCTTTACTTGCAACACTGGCTACTACCGGCTCGGCCCCGCCCACATTCACTGTACATCCAATGGGACGTGGAGCTGGAGGAACGAGCGACCTCGCTGCAAGAGTGAGTTATGCGCTCCATTTGTTACTCAAACCTTAATGCTGTACATATCACGACATGCACAATTCCCAGGCCTTGTTGGTCTGGCCGCTTTTTAAGGTCAGAACTGAGCAGACAGCAAGACTAATGATTTTGTCAATTGTGTCCTGAAGTGTGAAAGATTAGCAGCTTGTGCGGTGCTTTACTGCATAGACAGAATCCAGGGGCGTTTCCGCAGTTTTCCTTGCGGATTTCTACAGAAAGGTGTTTATTATTAAAACATGGCATAAGCAAATTAATGTTCTAAGTTCTAGTTTTAATTGAGAATGTTGACTGTTCATTTAGTTACATGCATTTTGTTTAATGTTAGCTGTAACAGCTCGCCAGAAAATACTACTCATTTATTGGGCTCATGAGACTGAGAGACTTTTCCTCATACAGCATCATTAGGTTTCCATCCACAGACTTTTATTTTGGAATCAAATCAATGGGTGCAAATGTAAACAATTGTACTTTTTTTGCAAAGCGCACATACTGTAGACTGTATGAATTTTGCATGCACCTTTAAATTGCAAGTCATTTATTATATTTAGTACCATCTTCAGTGGCTTCAGATTCAATTTATTCGGCAGTTTTCCAGAATGTGATGTTTTTGTTCTATTAAACACTTGGGACGGAAATTGTGTTCATAATATTCTGTTTTATATTAATGTAATTCAAAGCACTTAAATAGAAACAGTCACACAAATAACACACATTTGGCCCTTTTCTCATGAATTTGTTATGGAGTTGTCAGGACAAGACATTAAAAATAAAGTAATATGAATACATCCAAAACCTCCATTATGTCTTATGAAATTATAAATAGTCCTTTTCCTAAAGACTATAAGTTTATCCACACCACACCACAGGACTCACATTTTACTCAGAGGCAGCGTTTTGAAGTTAAACGCCTTAATGATAAGATGCAACTGATGGACTGGAGTGGTGTGGGTTACTTGTGGATTATTGTGACGTTTTTATCAGCTGTTTGGACCCTCATTGTGACCGCACCCATTCAGTGCAGAGGATCTATTAGTAAGCAAGTGATGCAATGTAAGGCTTAATTTTTCCAAATCTGTACAGATGAAGATACAAACTCATCCACATGTCGCATGGCCTGCGTGCAATTAAATTCCCAGCATATTTGAATTTTCGGATGAACTATTCTTTTAACATGCAATAGCAAAAACAGCTGAAAAAGCTGGGAATCCTGAATAAACCCAGTTGTTTTTCTACTATCGCGGTCCTTCATCGGCAGATGCCGTCTTCAGATGGTTGAGTTATATATGTTGCGCATCTGCTGTAACTACAGACGTGATGAATGTGTTTATGGCTCCCATATGAGAGGCACAATCTAAACATTAGAGGCGCTTTATGAATGATGGTGTCTGACAGGATCCTGCACCCTGGTGAGAAGACTGCGGCGTCAATTTTCAAAAACAACAACAATCAGAGTGAAGATGATGAGAAGTTGATAACAGATGAAATGATGATGCCGCTGTGGTTTTCCTGCACCAGTAAACGCTCCTGAGCAGTGCATCACACATATAATACTTCGCTGATCTCCTCTCAGCTCAAAGGTTCAGCTTCTCACTATATTTTCAGCTGGGTTCAGATGGATAAGAAAAGTGTAGCTTCCCATGACACAAACTACTCTTACAAACACTTTTTAAATAGTAGCTGGCTAATACTGGCTAGTTACATTGAAGCAGTGGCAGTATATTTTTTTTTTCTGTACATTTTTATAACATTTTTATCATAAAGAGTGATATTATATTACTACTTGTTTTGAGTTTTCTAATTTTGGTCAAATTGAGAGATTAGTTCACGTCCAGAATAAAAAAGCTTGATAATTTCCTCACCCCCAGGTCATCCAAGATGTTCATGTCTTTCTTTCTTCAGTCAAAAAATTAAGTTATTTTATCAGGGGTGTAAATTACATTCATGCTTGTTATCTTTAAGGTACGTGTCGATCCATTCTGTTCTTTATTGCCTTTCACTGCAGTCATTTCATGTGGAGAGCTGCCCACTCCTCCTAATGGAAAGAAAATTGGAACGCAGACGACCTTCGGAGCAACCGCTATTTTTACCTGCAACTCGGGCTACATTCTGGTGGGCTCGACTGTACGGGAATGTCTGGCATCGGGCCTCTGGAGCGGGACGGAGACACGCTGTCTCGGTAACACCAGAAACCTTCTCTCTTTCAAAACCTCAGCACACATTACCATCCGTGTAACCTTTTAATGGAGACTGGGTCATGAAAGGCTATGTGGAGTTCTGTGACATTTGGTCTTGATTCCCATAGCAACAGTAGTTTATTTTTGTGTGTGTTATAATGTAGGCATCGCTTGTATCATTACATGCAGATAAAGCTGGGTTATAAAGCCTAGTGAACTGCTTGCGAAGGTCATTATTATTCCTTCTTCGATACAGTCTTTCGACCTTGATGGAGAACGCAGTCCCATAATACGCTATGGTATTTCTCAGTGGAAAAATATCCATATAAAATGATGGGAATGGTGAAAAAATAATTTTTTTAATATTTATACGTATCATTTATTTAAAAGGTGTCATTAAATGTACATGCGTTTGCTTGTTTCCAAAGAGATTTGAATACAGCATTAAATTCAAGCTATACATCTTTTTCATCAAACAGCAGCTGTGGTTGCCAGATATTCGTCCTATATATGAAAATATTTTGCTGAATGATTGCTGAAGCAGTTTGGTGCTTGCATGTTTTAACAGCCTAAAAAAACATACATTTTATTAAATGATATAATGTTAATGTACTAATCCTCTTAAACTTGTACACAAGGTCATATGCACACAGTCATATGCAATAAATATTACATAAATAAAATCTAATTCAAAAACACCTTAAAATGCTGACACTAAAAATAAAAAGGAAGCAAGACAATTTAAATAAAAATGTGGTTACACAGGGATTTATCACTATCACAAATTATACAGTAAGTCATAGTATTTTACCAAATGACTGCATTTTACTGTATTTTAAGTTACATAAAATGTGTGCATAAACATGCCATTTTACACATTTACCGGTCTTTACTTTAAAAATTACACAAAAAAAATGTAAAGAGCATTTTTTGACTAAATGCAGTATTAAGACAGCATCCTGGATGAAAGCAATCCCATAATGCATTGTGATGTTACCCAGTGGAAAAATGTTCAAGGTAGTGGACAAATGTGAGAGAAATAAGAATAAGCATAATGGGTTATTTATTACCTATAAATGTAATTTATTCCATATCAAAACCTGTCATTAAAATTTAAATGAACATGCATTTTACTGCTTTTATTCAAAGCAACTTGTATTCTGGCTAATCTGCGTGTTTACAGTTCATGCATTCCCTGAGAATCCAATCCGTAACCTTGACGCCGCTAATGCAGTGCTCTTCTTTTGCTACAGGACATGGTCTAATCTAATTGCATCAAATGAAATATAATACTACTATTTTTACTCTATGTGTGTATATTTTTGTACTTATTACTGTTTCTCTGGGTTACCTTAGCAACATGCTATCATCGCAGCTGTTGCAGTTGTAGAATGTTCAGTCGCTATTAAAGTTCCGTTTCAGTTAAGATGCAACCTTTAAAAGGAAACTTGTCTATGTAGGCAGTATGCTATCATACAATCTTTTGTGGAAGGTTCTCATGAGTGTGTTTGTGTAAGAGAAGGGGGAATGAAGTGAGAGAACACTGTGGAGGGATAGAGGTGAAGAAATGATTTCTGCAGTAGTTCAGCGGACTCTGTGCTCTGTGAAGTGTGCCGTCCTCTGCTGAGTTCTGTCATCAATCACCTTTGAGAAAAAACCCAGACAGCTCTCCATTTGCCATCGTTCTTTGTCTCTCATCACATCATCTCTAAGTAAAACAATGTTGTGCATTACTTTGTCCACTGAAAGCAGTTTCAAATCCTCCGTGTTGCTCCTCGGATGCATCGATATTGCAGTATCTGTTGTGGGATTAAACATGCATTGTCTGTGGGTGGATTGTGAATATCTCTATTCACCACACTACACAATGTGATTTACTCGAGTAGGACGTGGTCCTGCAATAATATTCTCATCAAATCGCATGCTGAACCAGGCATGGGGAATTTCACAAATAGAAAGATTATGCTTGTGAATCAGATTCAGCTGAACTCCAAATCCTAATTATCCATAAGTGGATTCTTTAGGGCATTTTTGAAAAACAAAGCATGATCGGTTTGGAAGATGGTTTTTTATTGCTTTTATTACCCTAAGCAATATAAGCAAGTAATTGATTAAATAAATAGTCTGTGAAAAATACTGTGAAACAATTTCCAAGCAATAAAACAAATGAAAACAATAGAGCAAAAATAGAAATTAAGTAAACAATGTTAAATTGTCAACATTTAAACAAGCTGATTTAAAATTATTAGAGTTGTTGTATGTTTTGTATATGATAGATAGATTGTTTTCCCAAAAAGGGCATATATTTACAATGTTAAAAACACACATAAAATACAAATAAATAAATAAAATGTACATAAACTTTTTCTCATTTAATTTATTTATTTTCCCCTTTGTTTTTATTTTTTATTTTTTTATGTGCCATAGCCTCTTGTTTTCCAAAAGCTGGTTATATACAAAACTGCACAGTTTAGATCTACTGAAAACGAAGAATAATGACAAATATGTAAATATATACTGTAATAACAAGTGAAAATAGCACACTAGTCTAGGTGGTACCACTTATCTTAGCAGTAATAAAGCTCACAGTAAAAATAAACACCAATATATGCCATAATAATATAAACTGGGTTAAAAGTAATAAATGAATTAATCTATTAAGTTAAACATAAATATTTCACTATTTATGGCTTGATCGTATCAATAAATCTCCCACTGAATCATGCATAATGTTATAATAACATTGTGTCAACATTACTTACTATTGTCCTACATTTTAATGCATTATTTTTATATACATAAAAAAAATCCCGTAACGGGCGTATGTCTAAATATAGACATACAGGCGGTTACCTGAATAGGGCGTATGATCAAATATGATCACACCATTTTTTAAGTCACAGCGTTCATTAATTTCAAGAAATGTTATGCAAACAACACCGATCTCAACATTTATCACAATTATTCAACCATCTAATGCATGAGATTCGTTAACTTAGCATTGTTCGTTTCGATGCTATTTACATTTTTGTGACAATAGGTAAGAGCGTAAACGCATACTTTTCAAACTCCGGAAGCACGCTGACATTTGAAACGCCCCGGGCAACTCCTGATTGGTCAAATGCCACGGTGTTGCCATCTGTGACATAGACCGATTTCTGCTGATTGGCTGGAAGAAATCCATGCGCTTACACGAACTCACGGAAAGGCACGCTATAATGAATGATCGATTAAGTTACCAAATATAGTTCTTTGCCCAATAAAGGGTTAAAATATCTATTTTGCTTACCAAGGCTGCATATATTTGCTCAAAATACAGTAAAATTGTGAAGTATTATCATCATTTAACATTTCCCTATTGAATTTTTTTTATTTTTTATGCATAAACTATATTTTCAGCATCATAACTCCAGTCTTCAGTGTCACATGATCCTTCAGAAATCATTATAATATGCTGTAATATAATACGCTATAATATTTGCTACCCGCGTGCCAAATTTCGTCTTATGCAACATTATAATGTACTGTAATGTACATTATATTGTACTTTACGGTATTGCCATTTTTATTAAATGTAATGCACCCTTGTTGAATAAAAGTATTAATTTCTTTCAGAAAATATCCCCAGATTTTGTGCATATAGCTCTAATCCTGATTGGTTTATAGCAATGTTGTTTAAATTGATGCAGTGACATGTGTTCTATTAATCGCGTTATGCTTTAAGAACCATGTTGTAAACATACTCAATCTTTTTCCCCAGCTGGCCACTGTGGTGCTCCAGAAAGGATCGTGAACGGTCAGGTGATCGGTGAAAACTTCGGCTACAGGGATACGGTAGTTTACCAGTGCAACCCGGGTTTCCGGCTCATGGGTTCCTCTGTACGCATCTGCCAGCAGGATCACAACTGGTCCGGGCTGCTGCCATCCTGCGTGTGTGAGTCCTCGCACAGCACATGAGTAATGCGCGTCGGGGGAAGTTTGGTTTGCTTCCAAGAGGATTAGTTTGACATGTAATGCAGGCAAACCCACTATTCAGCACATGACAGGCATCAAACACAAATCTTGACGTTACCAGTGAAACGCTTGATGAGGGAAAACACCAACACCACCTGATTTCGTGTGGGTGATTTGGATGTTTGCCTCGTTTTATTTGTGATAGATGGAAAGCAAAGCTGCTTAGATAAATGCTTGCACACAAGTTGCATTTACATTTTTCTTGTCAAGCATTGGAGATTCATATTCTGGAAATATGCCAGTAGGCAAAAGAAAGGACAAAACTGACTGAATTATCATCATAAAAACCTTTTGATCTACACAATTATTCAGAGTGATTTGAAATAAATATCTTACCAAGATGCCGTTTTCAAATTGTATTTATTCAAATTTTTAATTATTTGTTTATTTTTATTTTCTAAAGAGATACTTTTTATTTGTTTCACCCTTTTTGGGGGTTTCCTGCACAATTCCCAAACTCCAATTATTCAACTGAATAGTGAAACTGAATCTAGTGAGCGTGAATTGACAAGAAAGCATGTTTTTATGTGGTTCTATTGACAGATTACTCTTTAAACATTTGTTTAGTGCGACCGGGGTAATCTTATTGCAAACAAATGAATTATATGAATATATTTTTAGTGAATCAAACTATGCAGTGTGAAAATGCAGTTCACTTTTTAGTACATCAAAATCATTCAATGCAAACATTGCAGTCTAGCTCACAAACAAATGATACTTTAAATGAATTAATTCAATAGACACACAAATTCAATTTATGACCGTTGTACATCAGTATGAGGAATCCTTGACTAAATTGTTCTATTGACTTATTTACTGCATTTAGCGATATCTTCAAATGAAATTGCACTGCATGCGAACTGCGCCTGAGCTCAAGTGAACCATGCTCTAGCCCACCTCTTCCAAGCGGGCCAGGGACGGCTAAACGAACTGCCCCCAGGCATGGTTCAGAGCGCTCACACTAGTCAAACTAAAAATGCTTTGGCGGGCAAATGTACTCAGGCATGGTTCGGATTGCCTAGTGTGAATACCCCTAATATAAAGTGGGACCAACACTTTCATTTTCTTATATTATGCATTTATTTTTACATTATTGGTTCAACGACTCCCAAACGAGTCGTTCAATGATTTCCAAACCCCTCTGGTGATTGGTGGATTTCATTTAAAGCAGTGTTTGAGAGCATTTAATGCTACACCTGTTGGCAAAGAATGAATTTGCATTTTCATTCACACCAACTCAAAACTCGTTTTTCCAGTTCTGCATGTGCAACAAGTGGGCTGGCTATATGCTAATATTTCAAATTTCATTGGTGTGTGGTTGGTGACGGTATTTTCCTCCTTTGCGTTTCAGCTGTTAGCTGCGGTCATCCGGGCAGCCCTATCTACGGCCGCACCGTCGGCGATGGCTTTAACCTGAACGACGTGGTGACCTTCTTCTGTAATAACGGCTACATTCTGGAAGGCCCGTCTCAAGCGCAGTGCCAGGCAGACCGCCAATGGAGCCAGCAGCCGCCCACATGCCGAGGTTTGGACCAAATGACTTCTTTTCTCATTATAGGGAAATTTAAGCACTGTGGCGCTGATGGAAATGACTTTCAGGCTGCTGCAGTTAAAAAAAGGAATGACCAATTTCAGCTCGGAGAGCCCTCTGGCCCTCTTTTCAGCCAACAGTAACTCGTTCAGTCATGGTCTGAATAGCAACAGATTAGCCCAGCAAATCAGAAGATAAGATGTATGTTTTGAATCTAATCTCTGCTTTGTTAGCGGCGTGATTATGAGAGTCTCAGAGGATCGTCTGTAGTGCTCGACTCTGACAACAGACCGGATGAAGTGATCAACAGTGATGTTGGCTTGATTACATGAATGGAATTTGGTTTTGTCCAATAATTATGAACAAATAAGTGGTTTTATCTTACCATGTGGTTGAACAAACCCAGGGTAATGCTATTTGTTTAACTTTTTAGTTTTCTGTGCAGCTTCAGTGATATTGTAGTTGACTAACAATGCCAATTAAAACTTTTTTAGTTATTCATTGCATCTATATTTAATAGATTTAAACAGTTGTAACTGTTATTTTTGTCAACCTTTTCCTCCAGCATGAGATTTTAAACGTTGTAACATAAAAATAGTATAGTAGTTAATTTAATAGGTTTAATATATTTCTGTCAAATGATAACGTTGTGTGGAAGAAACACAGAAATGTGGGTTGTTGTTGACTGAAAATCTTCCTCTCAAATCTCATTTGTGTAATAGTTCATGTTCTGTGACTGCATAGACAGTTTAGTGGCGGATCGTGGCACCAAAGACATACAGAAACATCAACATCTTCAGACTTCAGAGAATAGGTGGAGAATGGAAATGGAATTGGAAATGAGTAACTCCACAAACACTTAAGGAATGACATAGAGTGTAATGTTCTCAGAATTTTATACAGGTTTCAGAAAAATTATAAAAGCTTTCAAACTCACCAAGTGATTTTCAAGGTTCCTGCCAATTGCTAAAACCTCTTCAAATGTGAAAGATGCTCAAAAGGTCCTACAGGTTTAACTTGTAAAAGAGATCTATTCTGAAACACCAAGACTGATTACTCAGAGACTTTCACAAAATAATGTATGTGTGTGTGTGTGTGTCAAAAAACTAGTTAGATAATGATCATCTTTTCTTTATTTATTATTAATTTAGGTTAGCTTTTGAAAACGTCCAGATTTAAAATGCAAATGTTGATTATTTTAATCACATTTTTATTTGGCACATTCATAACTTTTTAAACCAACACTGTAACATAAATGATAAACAGAACAGAAATGATTAAGTGAAACAGAAATCTATCTGATTGATTCTATTGTTCTCCTCATTTGTAAGTCACTTTGGATTAAAGCTAAATGATTAAATGTAAATGCAAACAGTACTTTTAAAGTAGTCCACATTACTTGTTTACATGTTTATATTATATTTACTTTGATCATAGGTTAATTACAGGTGTTATTTATATGGAGAAATGGATATATAGACAGATAGAGAGAGAAAGAGAGAGAGAGATAGATGGAGAGATAGTTGGAGAGATGGAGAGACAGACAGATGGACATAAATGGATGGATGGATGGATGGATGGATGGATGGATAGTTGGGAAGACAGAAAGATGGAGAGATGGAGAGACAGACAGACAGATGGACATAAATGGATGGATGGAGAGAT
>JAUMHG010000060.1:18615475-18635202 GCA_032359395.1 Enteromius anoplus | reverse complement strand
AGATAGTTGGGAAGACAGAAAGATGGAGAGATGGAGAGACAGACAGACAGATGGACATAAATGGATGGATGGATGGAGAGATAGTTGGGGAGACAGAAAGATGGAGAGATAGTTGGAGAGATAGTTGGGGAGATGGAGAGACAGACAGATGGACATAAATGGATGGATGGATGGAGAGATAGTTGGGAAGACAGAAAGATGGAGAGATGGAGAGACAGACAGACAGATGGACATAAATGGATGGATGGATGGATGGATGGATGGAGAGATAGTTGGGGAGACAGAAAGATGGAGAGATAGTTGGAGAGATAGTTGGGGAGACAGAAAGATGGAGAGATAGACAGACGGAGAGATGGTGAGATGTATAGACAGACAGACAGACAGGTAGATAGATATATAGATAGATGTGGGTGTGTATAGATCATAAAAACCCATATGTATGTATATATAGTATTGATACATCTTTATTACAATTAGTTTTTATATAGTTTTATATTTATATACAATTTTATATAATATTGTCAAATTATGGAAGCAAAATATAATCAGGTGCATCTCCATCAATGTTTCGATTATAATTGTCTATCTTGTATTGTATTTATGAAGTAAAGAATTAATGGCACAGATTTGTCTTCTCTCTTTTTTTGCCATCTGTTTGCTTTCTTCAGTTGTCAACTGCACCGATCCCGGCATACCAGCCAACTCAATCAGGAAGAGCAAAATTGAGTACGGCAACTTCACTTTTGGAACCGTGGTGTCCTACGACTGCAATCCGGGCTATTACCTCTTCGGGTCATCGGTCCTGACCTGCCAGCCGGTGGGTTACTGGGACAAGCCATTACCAGAATGCCTGGGTACGTCTGCGTGGGTTCTCTCCCAACACTTTATTTCTCATTATTTTGACTCTTTATCATTGACAATCTTTGAACTCCTCGCGTCTGAGAGGCCGAGGTAAAATGTCACAGTTTAGCCAGCGTGCAGGGTCGGGTTCAAAGAGCTCTTATGATGAAGTCTTCGCTGTCTGTGTAAAAGCCTTCAAAGTTTTTCCAGCAGATCCAGACACATTGAGTTTCCGCAGCGGACAGCAGTGAATTTAACACACCTTTCCTACAGTTTGAGTATTAAGGTCAAGAGCGAGCGGAGCGGAGGCTCGGAGTGCACATTCATTAGAGAGACGTGTTCATTTGCCTGTGAGATAGTAATTGCCTCCTGCTCTCGCTTTCTATCTCTGTCCCTGTAATTGCTTCAAACCTGAATTTGACTGTTTCTTGTCGGTTTCCACCGAGCTACTTACACCGTGAAGGAAAGGCAGCAATCCTGCTAGATATCTATTAGTCTTCTTGTTTTTCTCTCAAGTGTACACAAGGTAATTCTGCACTTTTCTTGGCCGACAGAGGCTACTTGCTGCTCTTAGAAAGGGAATTTTAATAAGCAGCTTCTCCCCCCCCCCCCCCCCCCCTCTGCCTTTCAGCCTGATGAATATTATGAAAATTGTAACCTCCTTGGTTTTATTCAGGTGCATTTCCAATTCAAAAGAAAGCAAACATCAAAAACAGGCCTGAAAATAAGCTTAGGCAAATTGAATTGAAGAGCTTATGTGTGTTTCTTCAGCAGCGCACGAGCGATGAATTAATGCTGCTCGGATGTGAATAAACTGCACGCTCCACAAATCAGCTACTGCTAGCTTTTACTCAACAATTAGACAGATTGAAGTAGTAAAACAAAATTTCACTCTGAAATTTTGTGCTCTTTTACATGCAACGGCAGTGTCTGTTGAGCTCCAGAAATGACCAAAATATATAACGTTTAAATATGAGAAAATATATGTTATGCAAAATATATTTCATAAATATTTGTATTTAAATACAGTTACATACATTTGTGTTTACGTTAATATTTGTTTTTATTGTACACTAATATTTATTTTTAACATATATAACAGCATAAAACATTTAACAAAATATAATTCATATTTATATAAAGAATTAAAATCAAAAGTATTTATTTAGAAAAAAAAATAAAAAATTAGACATCGTATGATGCCAAATTGGTCGACATCGCCCAACTCTAATACATACATATGTAAAACTGTGTCCAAAGTGTGACGGAAGAGCAATAAACAAATAAACAGGCTAAATGTTTTTGTTGTCCTCAGGAGAAATAAATAGTTATACATGAGAATTTGAGTGTTGATCACAGCAGGAGTAGTCCAGTAATAATTGTCTTGTTGTTGCAGACGGTTTATTGTGGAAGGCAGTGAAGTTATTCAAAAGCAATGTGTTAAAGGCACCGAGTTTAGAGATGCGCTCTTTGTAATCTTGCAAATGTTGCATTGTACAAAGTCCTCTTCCACTTTGCTAAAATTCACCCACGCAGCACTTGTTTTTCGTGACATCTGAGAGGGTTAGAGCCAGACCCACACAGAATCTGTGCCTGCAGACCTTCACAGAGCGAGCTGCACATTTCAGCAGATCTGCAAACGCCAATAATTTACAAAGTCAAAATGAGTCAGCTTTCATTGTCATTCAATCATGTGTGTTCTGCAATTTTATTTTATTAAATCTACTGTAATATTGGCGTTCTTATTATTTTGTCTTAAATATCCAAGCTTAAAGAAAAGCAAAATAATGGATCTGGACAATGGAAGTAGTGTCTGCTGACTGTTGGCTGTTGTTCTCTTACAGAGGTGGACTGTGGTCACCCTGGATCTCCTCCTCACGCGGTGGTGATGGGGGATAAATTCACCTTCGGCTCTACGGTTCACTACAGGTGTTTGGAAAACCGAGATGTGGTTGGTGAATCCACACGCACCTGCCAGATGAACGGCCAATGGAGCGGCTCCCAGCCTCACTGCTCAGGTGAGTGTAGAGAAGCTCATAACCTATAATAATTGGTAGATATCTATCTATCTGTCTATCTGTCTGTCTTTTCAAAATAAATAACATATAAAGAATAAATAAACGCATTACCAATATATTAATATTATTGTTCACTTAATATTTAATTATTATAAATGTAATTATTTATTATATTATTATATAATATAATTATTTATTATTATATAATAATTATAATAATAATTATTATTATTATTATTGTGGTGGTTGTTGTTTTTGTTTGTATTGTTTTTTCTTATAATAGTAATAATACATTTGTTATAATAATAACATAGAATACATCTTAATAAATGTTTATTTATTTATTATTTAATTATAAGGATAATTATTTTGTATTAATATTGATAATATTTTTGTTTGTATTGTTGGCATCTCTATTGTTGTTATTGGTGTATTGTTTGTATTTATGTTAGTATAATAATAATAATCCTTTTGTTATTTGTAATAATAACAATTATTACTAAACTTTTTAAATTAATATTTAAATATAAATATTTGGATTATTATCATTTTGTTTGCGCTTGCTATTGGTATTATTATTATCATTATTTTTACTGCTGCTATTATTACAGTATTATTATGCAATATTGAATGTTTACTGCTACTCCCGACACTCTGGATTATTGAATGCAGCCGTTCACTTTTCAGTAGTTTGAAGGTCCACCGTCAGTTATTCTGGTCATACCAGGGTACCAAATCTTTATTTGTTTTTTGTTTTTGTTCCTAAAACTACTTTGTAGCGTTAGAGACCCTTCTTGAAATAGCTGAGGCCATTGTTGCTACTTTGAAAGAGTCACTCAGACTTCCATTAGTAACTCCAGCCTGTCATCTAGCACTAGTAATGGAGGTCTGAGCTTTTTCTATGCAGAAGGGAGAAAGAGCGTGTGTGTGTGTGTGTTTGTGATTACTGCGTCTCTCAGCAGTGTTGTGCAGTAACTTCTCTACAAAAAGCAGCATTATTAGTTTAACTGCATTGCTCAGTGGCACACAGTGGTAGCGTTGCTATTCTTGAAGATTTTATTGATTAAGTAGCAAGGCAGCACTGACAACAAGGCTCTGTGTTTGTACCGTAGAAGCAAAATACAGAGAGTCTCTTTCCGTAGATGTAAAAAGCTGTTTCAAAAATAATTCAAAATTGTCACTTTATCCTGTTGTTTGTCGTATTTACTAGCTTGGCCAGCAATGTTTGTTTTTCGGGTTCTTTTGTTGCCTGTTTGTGGGCTGTGAGGCATTTTGAAATAACTACACTGAATATAAAGAAGCAATAAACTATGAAAGGCTGTGCGTTATGGTAATTTTAGCACAGTTACAGAGGTTTTGGATGCTCTGATCCACGTTGTGCTTCAAAATCAGCCTGAAAATGACTCTAAAGGCCTGTTCGTGAAAAAATGAAGTCATTATTCAGATTTCTCCGTTTCATAAAAGCTTCTCCCTTTCCCGTGGTAAAATCGCAGTAACACACGGCCCATCATGCCTTATTGCTTTATTCAGATAATGTGTACGTCCTTTGTATCTGCTTGTTCAGGCCTCGGCTCATCTTTGAAAGAAAAATCATACGTTTGAATGAGCACATTGTTGAGTGAAGCTTTGTCTTGGTTCTTATTTCCTGTCGTTATGTGTCAGTCTAACATGAGTTAATTAAGTTCAACTGAATAATGACTTCTTTCTCAGCATGACACGCTACACCGTTTCTTCTTACTGACAAGCTGTCTGTTTGATTCCAGCTTACATGCACAATTTTTCCTTCTTTGAGGAAATAGTTTCACGCACATTTGAAACAGTCATTATTAATTACTCATATTGTGCCAAATATGAGACTTTTTCTGTACAGTTCATATTCATATCTTGAAAAAGAACAAAAATATGCAGTTAAAGCCCCGTAAAAGCAGGTATTCTGAAATCATGAGTGTATCTTCACCTGACCAGATTAAATATGCACATGCACAAATGAGATTCAAACACTGCAGAATTATGATAACTAAATGAAGCACATCTCAAATCCTCCTGAGCTTTGAAAGAGCAACCTCTGAGAAATAACACTCTCCTCTGGGCTCTCCGTGTCTTTCTAGCATTACTTCTTTATTCTGTGTGAACATGCTCCGCGCTTCTCGGGAGGTTTGATGTTGAGACTGTGTTCTGGATTTCTGGGACATTCGTCAGGAATCCAGCATCTCGATTGCCGGAAATTTTAGGAGGCGTATGCCACCGCAGGTTTAAGAAAGTTAGCCTGACGCATCTTGGCTTCATTTTAAAGCATTTTCAGCTGCATGTTTTTGTTTAAGATAAGAAAACCCCACATCCCCTGGAGCGCACGCTTTCATGGGAGTTTTTGTTGTTTTTGAGTCGTTTAATTTCTCTGAACGCAGCTAAAACAAAACCCCCATATTTTTGACATATTATTGAGAATGATTAATTGAGAGGTTTGTAGACAGAAATACTATTTTTAGATGTTTTTGAAAAGTCTTTTGCATTAAATGCATTAAAATATTGCATCCATTTAATTTAATTTAATTTGTAATTATTTGTATTATATGTTTGTTTGTTTTTTTATAAAAAAACAAAAATACTATTTACATTTTGGATCTGAAAACAATATTTAATGCTCATTTATTTTACGCTCAGGTCTGCATTTATTTGATCAAAAATACAGTAAAACAGTAATGTAATGATATTTAAATTTTCTAAATCAATTTACAATTTTAAAATGAAATCCTGTCATCATGCTATTTATAATGTAATATATTTTAAGATTTTTCCACGTCATAACTCCAGTGCATATAATATTACATATGTGCATTTCATTATGATCAGTCTTAATCATAATAATATATATATAATTTTTCACAAAAAAAATAAATAAAAATGAAATGCTTTAATTTCAAAGCATTTTCAGCTGGAGGTTTTTGTTTAAGATAAGAAAACTCCACATCCCCTGCAGCTCCTGCCTTCTTTCATGGGGGTCTTAGTTGTTTTTGCCTCTCATTATTTGGCAAAATGAATTTCACAAGACGAAAATCCACTACTACGTGATAAAATATGGATGGCAAACAAAATCAATAGCGTTCCTCTGTGCCAGGTGAATCAGAGTTCCTTACACAACGAACTTCTCAGCCTTATTATACCCTGCTAAGCTACTGGTGGGCGTCTTTAGCTTGAATTCACACCTCACTGCTGTGCCAATTAATGGAAATGAGAAGTGTTCATAGTATTCAACTGCTTCACCTTTGTAGAAGGTTACATAAGCACACACATGGCTCTTACATTGTCCATCAAGAGATCCTCGGCTTTGTGTCTTAGCTGTTTGTGGTGGGACCGATCTTTTCGGAGACCTGTCTGTTCGTAACTCGCCAACAAAGGCAGGACGTCAGAGCGATTGAGGTTAATGAGGAAGAAAAGTCAGCCCTTTCTCCATCGTGACACCTTCCTTTTTTATCGGGGTTGAATATTTGCACAAACGGCCTTGAATAGGGTCTCTCTCTCTCTCTGCATGCGTCTTTCTTTCTCTGCACTACATCAGCATGCTTGGAATGATGTCAGATGAGTACAATCCGCCCCTCATTTTCTGTGCCGCAGAGTAGAAAAAAGAATGTCCCAGATTTCTAATGAACTAAAGCGAAAGTATTTGACTGGAAAAACACGGCGCTGTCATGGAGCTCTGCTGTTTTTCTTTTTATTTGTGTACAGAGTGCAGCAGTTCGGTGGAAGCGAAGGTTGGTTTTAATCACTGGTTAGTCGTTCCCTCGGGTTGGTGGGCCGCTCGCTGAGTCTGGGCTTTCTGATTGGCCTCGGGGTGCTCGTTCACGTAATTAAAAAGAATTTGATTTCCGGGTCATGGGCTGACTCAAACAGGGTCTCGGTGCTCTGAGTGTCTGCGACGTGTGCCGTCCGGCTCTGTTCAATGAATATTTTACCATAATTATTTATGCTAATGGCTTCTTCTGGCAGCCGCTAGATGATAATTGATAGCCTGTTGCACATCACACTGTCATTTGAAAAGGTGTCGCATCTCTCACGCGCCTGCAAATTCGTCTCCTCGCCAGGAACAGCGTTTAAACGCATCTAATTGTTTCTCTTGAGAATTTCGCCTGGTTTTTGCACTTCAGAATGGCAATATGTGTTTTCTTGTGTTTTTTAAAGGAACAGTTCACACATCCGTGGAAATTGTCGTTCTCTCCCCCTCGTGGTGTTTCTTGTTTGAAACAAAAAAGGAGATGCTAATACAACAACTGGGCTGTCACACATTTTAAAAAAAGGACCAAAAAAACTGTTTGAAATATTTTAATGTTTATATAAGTCTTACAGTCGTACAATAGATTTCAACGTACAGAAATGAGATTTCTGTGTGAATGTATTTTTATTGGAATAATAATATATGCATAGAGCCTATATGTATATGAAGAGTTCATTTGCAAAAGCAGACTTAAAGACTTAAACTTAAAGGCATAGTTCATCCAAAATTGAAAATGATCCTGTCTCTTACTCATCCTAGGTGTATGTGACTTTCTTCTTTCAGACAAATTCAATCGGGGTTATAATAAAACTCCAAGGCTGTGAATGGGTTTAAAAACCCGCTAACTAATACAATAAAACACAATAATCGCATGCTAACATAATAAAACTTTTAAAAAACCTGTTTTTTGCAAATAAACTTTATTTATAATGTTTCTTAATCTAATGTAATCTTCGTTTTTTGAAAAGTTAAATATAGTTAAAGCAATAATATTGTGAAAATTTACAGAACTGTTTTTATTGTAGTATTTTTTAATGCAACTTATTCCTGTGATGCAAAACGGAGCAGTATAAACATTCTTCAAAACATCTTCGTTTCTGTTTCATGAAAGGAATTAAGTCGGGAAAGACATGATACAAAAGTACAAATATATTTATTTTTTGCTGAGCTATTCTTTATTTATGCGTTCAGTAGACGCTTTTATCCAAAGTGACTTACAATAGAGGAACATAAGCGATTCGTCACAGAGCCAGCAATATTTATAGCAGAAAGGTTTATTAGAAGGCGAGGAAACAAGCAAAAGCAGAGGTGAAATGCAAGAGGAAGTGGGAGATTTTCCAGTAATAAAAACCTGTGTTCATTGTTTTTTTTCTTGTCTATTGGCTGTCGTAGTTCATATCTCTACCTAATTGTTCAAGGCAGGTGAGCAAAAAGATTGGATTCAAATAGTATTTTTTTTTACGCACAAAAAGTTCCTCTGCTGAAATCTTCTGAAACAGCACGGTGAGTGACAGCTCAGAGAACAGGGGAAGTGTTCCTTTGAGATCCGTAACTGCTCTTTATCCGAACTGTGGCAGTTCGCAACGCTAAAAAACTCCTCTGTGGCCAAATGAAGCTCTCGACTGATCCGAGGGCAGCGCTGGTGCTGCTTACATTTATAATGTCTCCGATAAATCACTGAGCAGGTGTGTTTTGCTGTCAAGTTGTCTTTTATTAATCCATTCAATCCCAGTCGTCACGTCAGTTTGAGTTTTGAAATATTTTACACTAGAAATGGTGTTTGGTGATGAGTTTTTGGCTCAGGGTCTGCATTTAACTCTTTCCCCACCGTTGATGAGATATCTCATTGATTGGGTTACAACGCCTCTCCGCCAAAGATGAGTTTTTACGGCAGTCCCTGTTCTAGGTGTACTGTGGTAAGGAAAGTCCTAGCACATGTCCTGAATGAGTTAAGGGACTTCTACCAGTTTGAATGCAATTTCATTTATTCATATAATTATTTACAGGTGAAAGAATATGCTATCTGAATATATTTTGCTTGAAAATGCAGTACTTTAAAATAAAATAAAAAATCAATTTTTCTAATTTTTTGGTCCAAATTGTTGTATTTCTGATTAAACCTATCGGCGTTCAAGTGATGATAAAACATGAACACATGAAGATAGAGTAAAATCTAAAGGCCGTAACATTTAGTGACTTGCAACTTTTTAAAAAAAAACCTTGCCTTATACACAAACTGTTACTATTAAAATTAGAAGCACACAATTCCCTAGAATATCATTATATGCCTAAATATTAAGGTTTGCACTCATGGAAATTACTAAAGGTGTCAGATCTGTTCATCAGAAGAAGGTGACCCAATACTTTTGGCAATATTGTATATACAGTATGCCTTCAGAAATCGCTGTAATATGCTGATTTGCTGCGCAAGAAACATTTCTTATTTCCAGTGATGAAAACTGTAATACTGCTTAATTGTTTTTAGCATTTATTGAAAGCTTTTGCATTGATGCACAACTTTTTACTGTCACTTTTGATAAGTTTAGTGTGTCTTAATTTCCTTAAAACGCTACATTATATTATATATTATGAAACTATATTATGAATCTTTTTTATATATTTTGACTATCCACTTAAAATATCTAAACATCCCTAACAAAAGTATATATATTTGATCTTGTTTTGAGAGAAAATAGTTCAATTTTGTTTATTTGTTTATCAATATTTCATATCTATCTGTTTATTTATTTAGAGAGTGTCGCCATCTAATAAGCAAGTTAGTGTAGAGTCAGCTTTGAGTTTGTTGTAATAATGGCTGTCTAACTGTATATTATGTCTCTCATACTTGACCAAGTCTGCCGTTTCAGTGTCCCATGGGTTGCACATGCTTCCAGAAACTTACTGTCAACTTTTTTTCCCCCCCGAGAAGAAACATGCGGTTTGTTTCTATCCCAACAGAAAAATGCATGTGCATGCTCAACTGGAAAAATAAGGGTAAAGTATGCAGAATAGTATTTATAAAATAGCATCTAGAATGTATGTGCACTTGTCTCTGCAGGAGATAAACGGGGCGCCTGCGGGGATCCAGGTACGCCGGCCCATGCCACCCGAGAGGAGGGCAGCTTTCAGCAGCACGCCAAAGTGCGCTTCACTTGTGCCACGGGTCACACTCTCTACGGCTCGGCAGAACGGATCTGCTTCCCCAATGGCACTTGGTCGGGCCGTCAGCCCACCTGCAAGCGTAAGTAACTCCTTTAGACTCCATGAATAATGTATGCGCAGAGTTAGTACACATCGGGACGCTGATACGCATCAACCGAGAAGTCTTTTGTGTCATCGAACATTTGAGCCGGCGTCACACCATTCATGCGCTCTGTAATTCACGCAAAAGACGACCTTGCACCGGAGGCTTTTGAGGAAAGTGTTTTTTTTGTTTTTTTTTCTGTTGCTTCTGAAGTTCTGAGAGTGTCATCTCGAGGGTGACAGGTTATTGCGGTCCAGCGCCATGCTGGGCTATAAAACAGATTTACAGATTGTTAGCGCGCAGGTCCCAGGAGGCGCAAATTTCTCAAGCTTGAATGTTTTTGCTACGCAGCTCTGGTCTAACAGCTTGTCTTGCATTAAATCCCATCATGCCCCCTTGTGATTTTCCAGGGCGAACAAACACCAACATCTCCGGCAGTTTAACCCCACTCAACCCGCTTGTGAGGGGAGAAAACTCAAAGAAGTCTTTTACCTTTGCAAAAATATCCCAGAAAAATCAATCCAAATGAATACAGAATAATCAAGTTGTGCTTAAAGGAAGGGTTCACCCAAAAATGAAGATTCTGTCATTGTTTACTCAACCTCAAGTAGTTTCAAACCTGTATGAATGTCTTTGTTCTGCTGAACACATAGGAAGATATTTTGACTTTTCCATTTTTTACCTACTTTTGAAGTCATTGGTGACCAAAACCGCATGATCCATCCCATACCACCATTGACAGATCGGGTTGACATTCCTGCTGTCAGCATGCCAATTGCACGCTCCCTCAATGCTTGTGGCATCTGTGGCATTTTGCTTTGAGACAAAACTGCACATTCTAGGGTGGCCTTTTATTGTGGGCAGTATAAGGTCCACCTGTGCACTACTCATGATGTCAGATCAGCATCTTGATGTGGCACACCTGTGAGGTGGGATGGATCATCTCAGCAAAGCAGAAGTGCTCACTATCACACATTTAGACTGATTTGTGAACAATGTTTGAGAGAAATGGTAAAATTGTGTATCTGGAATGAATTTTAGATCTTTAAGTCCATCTCATGAAAATCGGAGCGGAAACAAAGGTGTTGCGTTTATATTTTTGTTGAGTGTATTATTTTAAAATTAAGTAAATGTATGTGTTTTTGTGGGGGAGCTATTTGTTTCAAGTTTTTTTATCAATTATAATAAAATTAATATAAATAAAAATATAATATAAATTATAATAAAAATATTGCCATATTTTTCTGAAAGTTAATATATATTATTTGTATATTATTTATATTATTTTAAAACGTATTTATTTAAAAAAAGAGTATATTATTGTATTGTTTATTAATATTTAAATTAAATTTAATGTTTATTTTGTACGTTTTACTTTAAGTTTTAGTTATGCTATTATGTGCTGCTGTGGTGTTCATTATTGCTATTATCACTTTTAATATTTTTAGTAGTTTTAATTATTTTTTATTTCAGGTTTAATAACTTTAGTACTTAACCTATTTCTGTTAGCTTTCATGGCATAATGTCTCATTTCCTTTCAAGTCTTTAATCTATGTATGTAGTTTTTTTTTTTTTGTAGTAGAAAAACTAAAATTTATTTGCAACTTCAAAAAATCATTTACCCTTACATCATTCCAGTGTTCACAAGCATATGCATTTTTCAAAGGCTATCATGTTCATAAATGCCTGCATTTTGTCCCCCCTCTAATGCGTTTCTTGTTCATCCAATAGCTGTTCAGTGCGGGAATCCTGGGACTCCGGCTAATGGCCATGTTTCTCGTGTTGACGGCACCACCTTCTCTCAATCCATTGTGTACTCGTGTGTGGACGGGTACCGTCTCTCAGGTTCTCCCTCCCGTCAGTGCCTGGCCAACGGAACCTGGTCTGGCAGCGAGCCCAACTGCACGCGTACGTACCCAAGCTGTTGTCTTACATCCTGGAAAAAATCAAACATGCTGGCAGCACTCAAGCCCTCCTTCATCTGTTTTGTATCCCCCCCCCAACTGCGTTAAATGTTGGCATTCGAACAGGAAAGAATTTCTGTAATAACAAGACGCCCATATGTAATTAGCCCAAGCATCTTATCATGCGGTTGTTGTTGCTCAGATGTGGACCCTGTTCACCTCATGAGCAATCTCATTAATGGAGCCAGATTTATTACTGCCGCTGTCTAAGTAATAGTAGGATGAGATGACAGGCAGAATCAATCTCACGCTGACGTATAATGGCAGATTGATGTCGGGGTAGTGGGAGAATAATGAGCAGGGGAGTGCTGCAGGACTGCGGTGAATTTCACATGACATTACTCAACGCTCCGATGAGACGCTCTTTGTCGACATGACAAGATAAACTGGCGATGTTAAAGGTGAAGTCATTTCAGAATGGCACAAATGATGAATGTAATTAAACACTCCCTCCGTCTGTCATTGATTAGTCAAACAGGAAGTCCCACCCTAAATGCGCTGTGCTTACACGCATGTCAAAACTTGCTACAATTTATCTTTTTTAAAAGTCATGTTGACCAGTCCTGTTTAAAATACAGAGTACGGAGGGTGCACTGCAAGCCACTCATTAGCCTCAAGAATAGAAAGGCTAGATTGGACTTTGCTAAAAAAATAAATAAAAAAATCTAACAAAACCAAGCACAGTTCTGGAAAAACATTCTTAGGACAGAGGAAACCAAGTTTGCCTCTACCAGAATGATAAGTATGGAGAAGGCATGGAACAGCTCGGGATCCAAAGCATACAACATCATCTGTAAAACACAGCAGAGGCAATGTGATGGCTTTTGTGCATGGCTGCCAGTGGCACTGGGGCACTAGTGTTTATTGATGATGTGACACAGGACAAAAGCAGCCGAATGAATTCTGAGGTGTTCAGAGACATACTGTCTGCTCAGATCCAGGTAAATGCAGTCAGATTGATTGAGCAGTGTTTCATAATACAGATGGACAATGACCAAAAACATACAGCCAAAGCAACCCAGAAGTTCATTAAAGCAAAGAAGTGGAGTGTTCTTGAATGGCAAAGTCAGTCACCGGACCTTAACCCAGTTGAGCATGCAATTCACTTGTTGAAGAATAAACTTTGGAGAGAAAGGCCCACAAACAAACATCAACTGAAAGCCGCTGCAGTAAAGGCCTGGCAGAGCATTAAAAAGGAGGAAGCCCAGCATCTGGTGATGTCCATGAGTTCAAGACTTTAGGCTGCCATTGACGCAAAGGGTTTTCAGCCGAGTATTAGAAATGAACATTTTGTCCCATTACTTTCGAGCCCATAAAATGAAGGGTTTGTGTTAAAAAAAAAATGCTTCAGTTCTTCACATTTTTATGCAATTTCTAGTGAATTAAAGCTGAAAGTCTGCACTTTAACTGCATCTGAGTTGTTTCACTTAAAATTCATTGTGGTAATGTACAGAACCAAAATTAGAAACAACTCTATCCAAATGTGTATGTCCTTAACTGTATATATATATATTTGATATCATACATCATTTATATGTATAAAATTACGTACTTTTCTTGTATATGTAGATGTACAATATATACAAATATACACTGTACTCACACATATATTATGTGGAGAAAAAAACAACTTTATTTTGGATGCGATTAATCATTTGACAGAACTATTAATTAGGAATGCAATGAGGGGCTTGATGCGGCTCATATAGTGCTTTGACAGACTAAGCACTGTTGAACTGAAGATGTTATTCTGCACGATGACAAAATGTGCTATTTTTCAGCTGTAGTGTCTAACCCGAGGCTTGACCATTATACTCTCAGTGTGACAGCTAGAAATGTAACAGAAACATCCAGAATAATTGTTTGTTTAGTTTTAGTTCCCTGGGAGACAGTCTTGAGTCCATAAACAGTTTAATGATGTTGTGTGTTTAGACTCTTCATGTAGGCTCACACAAATAATGGTGTCACCATTTCAAGACATACATTTCCGTAATGCGCTTTCTTCCGGGCGTTACATCTGGAGCTCTGTGGTTCTTCTGCTCTAATAGTGATTAGCTGCGGGGATCCGGGCGGGCCTGCCAGCGGCCTGAGGATCGGCGAGGACTTCACCGTTGGCCAGAATGTGACGTATTTCTGCCAGCCCGGCTACCTGATGGAGAACGGGAGCGCTGTTATCCGCACCTGCACCCACAACGCCACCTGGAGCGGAACGCTACCCATCTGCCAAGGTACAGAGTTTAAAGGCCTTTCTTCTTCCTCGAATTACGATACTGAGACTTTTTGGTGGTTTGCCGTGGCATTGAGTGCCACAAACAAACAGATGTTGCTCTGTAGTTGCCAAAGCTGCTTGGAATGTAAACGGTCCATTGTTTCCTGAAGGAAAGCATCAAAGAATAAGGGTTAACCGCAACTTTTCCTCACACAATTCAAAAGAGAGAGAGAGGGGGGATTCATGAATATTTGACAGTGCTTATAGCTCATAGACTTCATGTATCCTTCGATTACTGAGACCATCTAAACTGGTGATAACCAGGCCTCTTTGCTCTGGTAGACGACAAATGAAACGGACTTGAATGTTTTTTAAAATCAGGATTTTAGGTTAACATTGTTCAGTAAATGTATCTTAGGTACTGTAACACTTTCTTAGATTTTTACAAACTTTAACCCTTTTTTAAGGAGTTTTCAAACCTTGTGGGTAGCAAAATGTATTACAATTTGTTTTAATTAATATAAAATAAATATAGACATAACAAGGCATTGTTATTAAAAAAACATTAAAATTAATAAATTAATTAGCAAATCACTAAGTGAATTAAAAACTGCCTATTTTATTAAATATTAGCATTATTTTGTCCATTTTAATTTTTTATAATTATCCTTGGATTGATTTTTTTTTTAATTAAGACTTGTTTTATTTAGATTTTTTCAGTTGGGTTTTTTTATGTTTCAATATCTTTTAGTGCATTTTATTCCACAAAAATTAGTAATACTTATTATAATTATATGACTATTCATTTTAAATTACACAATTGTTTTTGTTTTCTCCATGCAATGCTTTTAGAATTAATAACACATAGTTATCAATTTATTTTAAATTGAATGCTGTGATTTTTAAATGACCAATAATGAACAATTGCTTATTATATAAATAATATATTTTTTATGGAATAAATTACTGCATATATATATATATATATATATATATATATACTGTATATATGTGTGTGTGTGTGTGTGTGTGTATTTTTTAATTAAGAACCTTGTCTTACATTTTCCAAGGACCCTTAGGCCCCTCCTTCACCTCTAGATCCCATTTATAGGACACTTATTTGTTTATTTGGTATTCCACAGTTGTGACACATACAGTGTGAAATAAATAGCATCATTACAACCATTCTTCCCTATTAAATAATGCCTCTGTTTCATTTTAATTACCTTCTTGTATTTCACAGATCTGTCCATCACTGGAAGCGTTCAGCAGTATTCAGCATTGATTCAATCTTGGCTTTGTGATAAGCGTCATTTCTGTCTGTGGCATTCAGCATTCTCTTTTCAGCCGTTATTTATTTATTTGGTTATTAGAGCCAATATCAGATTTTCTTTAGCAGCCCACATGCTCACATCCGTTTACAAATCTTTCCTTCCTCCGGCGTTCTCATTAGCACTAAAACACTATTGACAGTTGTTGCTTGGAATACTTGATGTTTGTTTAAGACTTTGTCTTCATTATAACATTAATCCTTGATGGATATAAAGCATATAAGCATAAATATCTATATTCCGTCTTTTCTCACTCGATGTGGTCGATGTGGGCTAAAGAAATCTGCATTGCGTACTGTGTGTGAAAATGGCGGCCATTAAAATTCTGAGAACAAACACAGAGAGGAAATTACTTGATGAGATCCTGCAGAGAAACATCAATGTAGCGTCCTAATAGGCCTTAATGTGAAGTCATTAGAAAGCCATTTCTTTGGCCTGGCGTGGATGGATCATAGTCTGTGAGTGATTTGTGCCGGGACGGACCCTCAGGCTGCCGCGAGGCATTTTTGCCCGAGGGCTCATCTCGCTCTCAGCCTCTGCTTCAGTGCTCTTGGTTTCAGCAGACAGTGCAGCTGAAGACTGTCAGTGTCCAGCAACCTATCTCAGATTAGCATGCAAGTCCGTCACACACATGGGAGTATCAAGGCCTGGAAAATTCATAGAAATTTCTATAGGGAATATAAATGTCCAGTTATGCTCTGCGGGGCTTTTTCTTAAATGGACAAAGCCCGGGATAAATTGTTCCCTTGGGCCTGATGCTTGGAGAAATGCTTGGGGGATCAGGGTTATAATCTTTAACTAAAACAATTAACTGTTAACTTTGTTAATTGAAAATGAATTAATTTGAAATGCTAATACTAGATGGAAAAACATTTAAATATTGCAATGACAAATACATTAAGTTTTAAGCATTACAATTGATAACTAAAAAAAAATTATCCTATTAAGTAATTACAGATAGATAGATAGATAGTTAGATAGGATTTTATGCACTGACAGATTGTTTCCACTTGTTTTTAATTTGCTTATACTTCATAGGAGTCAAAAATACGGCTGAGTTAAACATACAGCGCATTATCTAAAAACAAGTTATGTCTTGACTGGATGTCTAAATGACTAATTAAAAACTCATTAAAATGTCATTTTTTGCTGTTGCCATCACAAGGCTTAAATGTCATGTGTGTCCACATTAGACTATTAAGGTAGAACTGATCAGTAACCTTGTCTACATAAGGTTAAATCCGATCTTGTAATTGTTTTCAGTGTGTAACACAGATAAAGTGCACAATGTTTGTATATCACGATATACCACAAAGAGAGAAGACGTTACCCCTTGGTTTTCATGGAGGTGAACAGATGTGCTGAACCATTGTCTTCTAGTTCCAATCATACACTTGTCTCCGCTCTGTTAGCATTACAGTATGCCTGCGTGCATTTTAATGTTAAAAACCAGATGGAATGTCTATTCAGCCACCAGAAGCTGCATGATTACCTCTTCTGTAAGCGTGTACCTCTTAACATGCTCTTAAATACATAAATAACCAATCCAAAAAGTGTGCATGATATGTGTGTGTGTGTGTGTACTTTGTATATTTATTGTGTATATATATAAATACACACACGCAGTGTGTTTTTTTTTTCCTGTTGTATTCAGTTCTTGTTTGAGGAAAGGAAAAAACGTGTTAATTTGTGTGTATGACAGTCATAGTTGAATATATGTGCACATGCAGGAAGACACCCGACTGAAGCAGTCTTGTAAAACAGCACTGAAAGGTTTCTTTCTCCACGAACTGTCAAAACTTGTGAAAGACAAACAGGCTCAGGTGTCTCATTAAACACAGAGGCGACAGGAGACCAGCGAGTGTGTTTCTCAAGCGTGTCAGTTGTTTGTACTTTAAAAGCGTTGTAATAGTGTCGATTTTAGTGGTTAATGATAGTGCCCCTCTGCTTGATATGGGATATTTCGAGCTGTCTGCGTGTTAGTAAATGCACTCTCATTGACAGTACCTCATTTTAAACATGGGCTTGTATCGGACCCTGTTACATACTTTTCAGATGTGTTTACTCAGACCAGAACTTTGGTCGATATCCTCCAAAAACGGTAAACAGCACAACGGTAAGCAGTTGCTGGGGGGAAAGGTTAAGGTTAGTTGGAAAAAGATTTGAAAGTCTTGTCAAAGCACCTTGGCTGAGAATAAAGCTGGTGTTTTGGAGGAATCGCTTTATACTTGGCAACACTGCTGTTCACCTCGGGTCAGCCGTGCAGACGAGCATCAGTGACGCTCGCTTCTGTCATCACACTGAGCTGAGGACGGCCTCAGGGACCCGCTTGAGCGATAGGCCTTTCTACGTGCAACACATGCTGAGTGACTGCAAAACATGGCCTGTAGAGCACACAGCTGCAAGAGGCTGCTGCGGTTCAGGCCTTTAGAGCTGAAGACAGGCTGGTAAACTCACGTCACATTGGTCAAGCCAGAACAAGTTTACATTTTTGGTCGATTAAACTCATGTAAATGATGTGATTTCGTGCATTTTATTTTTTTATATGGTGAGTGTGAATTGCTCGTTCCAAGACAATAACCGACGCAATCGCCCTTTTTTTTTTTTATCTGTAAAGACATTCAGCCTTACAGCGTTACAGAGAACGAGGGCTCCCAATACCTGTATACCTGCGTATTTGTTTCATTGCATCATACTGCATCGAATCGTGTTGAATTGAATCGAATCGTAACAGGGGTGTATCGTATTGAATCGCTAGCTGCTTCATGTATCTTTCATGTATCGAATCGTATCGTTGGCTATGCATTGAGATGTGTAATGCATCGGCCTCAGTTATGGAGATGCACATACCTAGTATCTAGATAGGTAGACGATTAATCGCCTGACTGTCATGAGTTAATACACGATTAATCACAATTTACTCTGACTAGTTAATTGTAATATGAACCCATTACATTTTGGGATGGAGTTTTGTTTTTTTTCCACTTTACATGTCACTTAATTGTTATTAAAGCTGTTCGTAGGAAGTATGTGTAGTTATCTGTATGCATACATCACACTTAGTGTGTGTACTATGTACTTGAAATATTTCACTTGATACCAACCGTTAACCGAAGCATCAACTAACAAGGCTTACTGCATGTGTTGCTTTAATAATTAAGTTAGGTGCATGAATCTATTTAATAGCAGTGGATTTAATATTCAACACCCTTTCCGAGAGACATGAACACTTTTTAACCTTGTTAGCTTCCATGTCTCATTAAACCTGACCCCTGAGCCATGAGATTCACACATAAAATCATCATCTTCATCACGCTTAAAGCAGTCTCCATACACCTTGAACAGCCGCTACGCTCATTTATTATACATTATAGATCCTGCATCCTGTATGTGAAGGCTTTCAATCATCCAGGTCACCACGGCAGAAAGCGCCTACGCTTGCTTTCACTTCACTTTTGACTTTGATTGGGTCGGACAGCTCGCCAAACTCTCATGCCCTGCCGCTGAAGTCTGGAGTCATCTCGCGGCTCTCTCCCGGCACCTCATATTTACTGAAGCAGCGGCACTAAAAGCCACAGGGTTACGGCCAGTGCGCTCTTTTGCGGAGGGATCTTCTGTCCTGCCTTCACACTTAATCTCCAAAGCTACGAGCAGCTCGCAGGACGTTTCCAGCACTTCCAGATCAACCAGGCAGCCATGCAAGGCATATTTTCCCGCTGAAGAGAATTGTAAGCTTAGAGGAGCTCTTCACCAAAAAATGAAATATGTCATCATTTACTCGACCTCGTGTCGCTTCGAATGCATATGACTTTATTTTCTTCTGTTGAACTCAGACGGTGGATTTTTGAGGGAAATTCAGTTTGAAGGAGCTGTCGAGCTCCAAAAATGACTGTAGGAGCGGCAGTGGTGTAAATTTGGGAGATTTGTCACCACGTTTAACAACTTTCCCATGGTTCCTGCAACTTTTATAGATGCTTTTGTGGTTATTAACACGTACTTACAGTATGTGTTTACTGTATGCATAGGTCTTATACTGTATATTATGTAGAAAGTATATATACACACACTTATAAATATGTTTAACATGTATGTATATAAGTATATATAGCGTTTAAGTTGTATGGACAATTGAATGTTGTAGAGACAAGTGTGTGTGTGTTTATATATATATATATTAGGGTTGTAACGATACATCGTATCGTATTGAACCGGATTTCGGTTCGGTACGCATACGAACCGAACAATTCAGAAAAAAAAAAAAGAAAGAATAAACTATAAAATATAATGTTTTCAGTGCTACGCTTAACAAGGCAGCGCAAACGACGGGACAGGGAACCCGCGTCTGCTCCTCC
>JAUMHG010000060.1:18601191-18611230 GCA_032359395.1 Enteromius anoplus | reverse complement strand
GTTATGTACATGTACTGAACTGTTATTATTCAACCATGCCAAGGTAAATTCAGTTTTTCATTCTATGGCACCTTTAATGTAACATGATATTTACCTAATATCCTAATGATTTTTGGCAAAAAAAAAATAGTTTTGACCTATAGAATGTATTTTTTGGCTATGGCTATAAATCTATCACAGCACCTTAAGACTGGTTTTGTTGTCCAGGGTCACATATAAAGTTTATGTAAGGAAGAGTCTGCAATTTAAGCCATTAGTTTAGACTTATAATCCTCTTTGCCGTATAGCTCAAATCTCATTTGTTGCCTAGAGTAATCACTGCCATCAATAGTGAACCTTAGATCTATAGAACTTGAATGAGTTGCTCATGACATCATAAAAAAAAGCAAAGTCACTGCATCACCATATTACTAGAAGTATCATTTGATTTCAATTTTATATATGAAGCCTCCTTGTGCGTGTGCAAATTTGTTTCAAATCATGAATTTAAAACAAAGCCTAACCAAATATATATATATATATAGTTTTTACAGTAGGCAAACTGCAACTGTTTAACAGTGATTTCTTTAGCAGTATACATGTTGAAGCAATTCCTGATTTAAATCTTAAAATCGATAAATAATTCAACAACATATACATATAGCACTTGACTCCTACGAAGAGTGTAATTCAAGTACAATAGAAATTGAAGAGTTGGAAACCGTCTGGAGATAAAATACATGCAGAAACATAAAGCTTTTTTCCAAGATCATGCAAGGTAAACTTTATATATTTTAACACACTGTCGTGCAATAAATTAACAGAGAAGCTTGTGTTCTGTATTGGAACCAGTTTCTGCTAATATTACCAGATATATGTCAAGCTATTGAGAGCTATTCAGAAGATTTGAACTATAAACTACTTTTTAATAGTTCTTTCCTTATAGAACCAAAGTAAAAACTCTAGTTGAGTCGGTATTGCACACAGAATAAAAATTTAAAAAATGCTTAGTTTTAGTATTCTATCTGGTCTTATAGAAAGGTGCAAAGGTGATTTCAGCAGTTTTGTCATACTCCCTCTTTCCAGATCTCTGACCTCCAAAGTTACTTTAGCCAACCTGATGTCAGCAAACCAGAATGTGCAGAGAGCGATTCTGATTGGCTAGTGTTTTGACTGCTTAAAAAGCATGAGTCACTCTCTCGACCATTTTTAGCTGTTTACAGAGTCTGGGTCTGTCACGGAGAGACGGGTGTGATTTCTCCAGACACCTATTTTAGTGATATCTGTCAGGTGATACGGACGTTTTATGCATACTGATGCAAAAACTTTTCGCTTACAGCATTTTTACAAAGAAGCAAGATCGTGATATTTGGAATGAGAACGGAGAGCTGTCACATAAATAAATATCCAGATATTATGATGCATATAAAATAGTTGCATATGCTGATAAAGTCAAAATGCATTGTCCCATTTCATAGAGAGTAAAACAAGTGCATTTTGAATTGTATTGTCAAATGAAATAGTGCTATCAATGCCAAACATGCATTACTAATCCTAGTGGACTTTTTAATGCACTCACATTGTATCCTGTCATAAAAAGGGAGTGCAAAAGGGCTGTCAAAGTTAATGTGATAATAATGCATTAACACAATCTTATTTTTTTATACAAAAGCAAAAACAAACTCTATAAGTCACCCATTGTTCAAGGTTGCCAGGTTAATGGTTCTCCTTTACATAACATTATTTCTAGCTCGCCTCGCGATTTTTTACTTCTCCAAAGTATCAGCTCTCAAGTTAAGTGAATTTTATTGCTGAATTCAAACACTAATTCTATTCTAAAGCTGGCAAATGTGGCATAACAGATCACCCTATCCACTTCAAGCAACTAGTTTGCTTAACAACAAGTTATAGCACAAGATAAAGATGAGTTACAGTAATATCACGTGGTTTGTTGGAAGATAAAGTACAACTTACTGAAGTGTATCATTGTTTATGTTATTGTTCAGTCAACATTTCAACTGAAAGAAATGCGTGGAATATAACAGATTATGAACAATATTTATGTCCAGTGTCCATAAATTTCTATTTTTTTTATAGAGTAACGCAATATTGAGAAGTGTTCATTTTTAAATTAGCTGTATTTGTGTGTGTGTGTGAAAAAACAAGATAAAACTATATCTGTATAAAACTCATGTCAAGAATCTGAAATATTTGGCAAAACTGTTTTGCAAGTCAGATGCAAATGAGGTATGAAATGAGATGAAAAGAACCACAGAGGTACACGCTGAATAACTCTGATACCAGCACACTTATCAGCTTTTATTTGTGAGAGCTTTTTGCACAATCCTGTCGTTCATAAATGCAAACAGGCTTGCTTTTCATCATCCATAACCAACAATCCTCTATGATCCATAAAGAAAAGCAATCTCCTCCCAAACAGCACAGTAACAGCTGGGAGAGAGAGAGTAATTAGCATTTAATTTTCTGACAACTTCATGGCATTTCTCTATTCGGATGGCAGATATCCATACGTTAATACTTTCATTACGTTCACAATTGAGAGAAACAATAAATGGCATGCAGAACGAGCTTTTTGCTTAATCCCGGTTTCATGAAGTTCTTGTTGAATTCTAGCAAACATGCTATTTTTAAGTAAACAACTCATTAATTTCTTCCTCATTAACAGCCACAAACTTTCCAAATGTACTTTGGAAAACAGTATTTTTTGTTCGCTTGAATGAATTTTTTGTCCAACAGTAAGATTTTTCCAGCTGGGCCTCTGCGTGTTACATTCCCTTATAATGCCGTAGTATCTGCGTTTGCCGTTCAACAGCAACCTTTTAGAAGGTGTTTAAACGTGCCCTGTGCACAGGCCGTAGATAAGGTGCCAGAAATTCCAGATTGTCACTTTTTAGTGCTGATAAGGCATAAATCGTAATTCATTCTTTCAGGACTCTGCCAGCGCTACAAGATTAGAGCTGTGCTAATGCTCGCTTCGAAGCACACAGATCATAGACAAATGGCAGCTCAGAAATTAAAGCCTCGTCTCATAGATCCAGCTCAACAACGCATGGCAATTTCCAGGAATGTGCTATAAAATAAGAACTAGAACTTTTATATTAAATAAATGACATGTGAAATGAGGTGCAGAAAACATTGGTTGTCGATCAAAGTAAATATTAGATTTTGTTTAAAAGGCATTTGTATTTTTTCTGCATTGAATAAGCAATTATTTTTATATTTATACATATTTTAAAAAATTATTATTATCTGTTATTTAATGGCAAGTTGTTGATTTGTACTTATTAATAAACTTTGCTTATTTCTTAAATTAAAAAAATACTACTTGTTAAATAAAATTTTGCTAACATTTTCCCCCAACATTTTATTTTATTTTATTTTATATTATTTTATTTTATTACTTTTTTAAAAATTCATCCTTCAGTGATTTCTGAAGGATCATGTGACACTGAAGACTGGCGTAACGATGCTGAAAAATCTGCATTGCATAAATATCATTTTAAAGTATATTAAAATAGAAAATATTTATTTTCAATTACAATAGTATTTCATAATAGGATTTTTTTTTTTAAATCAAATAAATGTAGTTTTGCTGTCTATAAGCAAAAAGATCTTAATAATTCCAATCTTTTGAATGATGTATAATTACATAATATGCACACAAAATACTTGTACTTGGTTAATATAGTTTATCTTACTTACAGTATCGTACAGCAACCCAGAAATGTAGAATTTGTGCTTCTAATGCATAACAGTGCATTTCATAACAACAAAGTGTACTGTATTCATGGAAAGTGCTGAATATTAAAGCATGAAATCTGCCCATCAGATGATTTAATAGCTATATTTAATCAGGTTAACGCTGTTAGTCGATAGGTAAGTGTTTATGTGTTGTGAATATTTGCATCTTTATCTATCATTGGCCTGTCACACCCGGTCTAAGTGCAAAATGCATTAAATCAGTATGCATGTGTGTTTGTTCTATCTTTCTTCCAAATAAATCTCATTTGCTTTATTATTTTATTATATATGACATCCATTGCCAATTTTGCCTCAAGAATATTAGATCAGCCGTAGTAGTGGCCAACTGAATTGAATTGCTTTTCAATAACCAATTCTGATATCAAGACAGCAGAATCACAAGTATGTGTAATAGTCATTTTAAATCTGAAATATGCTCAGTACTCAATATTTTTCATATATTATTATTTATATTAACATATATTAATATATTATTATTATATAGTAAATGTATTTTATTTTGATGTATTATAACCACAAACTTTGTTACGTCTTTATTTGTTTCTTTATTCATGTATTTATTTATTTGATTGATTGTTGTTTTTTTTCTTAAACACACACAAAGCATTCTCAGTACTCTCAGGAGTGTTGCTAAAATTATGTATTTTATTTTATATATTTTTTTCCCCCTAATTTTACTGTTGTTGTTTTTTTTGTTTTGTTGTTTTATTATTTTTATTATTTATTATTATTTTATTTTAATAGTATTTTATCATTTTAATTTATTTTGTTTAATGGCTCAACTGTTGTTAATTGTTTTTTGTATGTTTGTTTTTTTGTTTAATTTTTATTGTATTTATTTTAATTTTATTTATTTAATTTCATTAGTTTATTATAATATACATTGTTTATTTTGTTTTACCATTTTTACTTTATTTTTATTTACTTTATAACACAAAACAATTTCAATATGGCACAGCTGTATTCATTAATTAATTTTTTTGACTGTTGTATTATTATAATTTTTTATAATAATTAGACTTTTTTTATTGAGCATTCTAAGTCTTTACACACGTTTTATTCGTTTTTTTTTTTTTTTTTTATTACTGTTTTCATTTATTTATTTATTTTTATCATCTTTCGTACAACACTTTGGCCTATACATTGTGATTTTAAAAGTACTTCAAATATAACATCTGTTTATATTGCACTTTTTTTGACTATTTCATTTGACTTTATTTCATTTTATTACAATAAACTTTAATGCACCAGTAATGCAATGACATTCTGATGTTTTTAAGTGCAGCTAGTGTCCAAATACTAATAATCATTGAAATCACGTATTTGGATGTGGATAACACTTGTGAAGGGCAGATACCTTGCCAGTTCTCCTTCAGGTACCTTGCGTAAAATGCGACAGAGCGATCTCGTTTCATCACAGCAGACTGCGAAGGCTTTTTGTATCAAAGCATTGCCAAGAAAGCCTGATCCCCGCGGCCACAGACTGACTGATCTGCCGTTTAAAACCGCTTACGGGCTGTTTAACCGTACCGACGGCTGACGGCCATCGGAGTTGACGTGCCATGCAGACGCTGTGCAATGCAAGCTCTCAGCTGGTCTCTGCGGTGGAGAGAGTCCGTGTGGTCACTCGTTCTCAGCCCACCCTGTGAATTATACATCACAGAGCGTGTCAGCCGCCTTTGGCCTTCGGCTTCGTTTTAAAGAGGGATAATTACTCTGATTTACATTCAGGTAAGCCAACCTCTGCTCTCGTGGGGCCGCCAAATTCGCCTCTCGACTTCTGATCTTTAAATACCATGAAGCCTGCAGAGCTTTGCTGCAATTTATATGTCAAACGCCTTTGCCCCGCTGAAATCATGACATATCAAATGTGGAAATAGGTTTAATTTTGGGTCTGTCAGTCTTAAGCACTCTAAGATCTGTTTGTTTGTTTTTTCTTGTAGGGTTGAAAGCATTAGTGTCTAGCTGTTTACCTTCGATTTATAGTGTATTCCAGCTGAATAACAGAAGTGTGTGTGTGTATATATATGGTGTGTATGTACAAGACAATGCACCGGATAATGCTTTTCAAAATGTAAAAATAAAATCATACGCAGAAATTCCTTCCAGAACTTTAAGACCTGCCTGGTTAATAATTGACTCAGGCATGTATTTTTAAGCAGTATATTTCTCATGCTTGGTCCGGCTCCAATTCAGGAGTTTGTTTTGACGATCAGGTCGGGTTATGCCCAGATAAATCATTCAGAAAACAAGGCTATCAGACCGGATTTTCCACGACAGCAGGGATCAGGCATGTAGGTTTCAGAAGTAATATTTTCTGAGAAGAAATCATCAGAAACAGAATCCTGGTTATTAATGCTTGGTAGATACATTAAACATAAAATAGCTTGTTAAAGTTCAAATTAAATCAGCATTGATCCTGTCTCCTTTCTTGAAGGTTAATTTAACAACTTAATTTATCCTAGTTTAATGTGTAGGACAGTGTTATTTTAGCGCTATGTACAGGAACATGCAGAGAACAGCACAAATAAATAAATAAATAAATAAAATAAAGATACAAATTAAACTGTCAACTGTCTTTATAAGTTGGTCTCGGCCAGTCAGTTAAAATCGGACAGCCCTGATTGTTTATAAACTATCAATTTTTTCTGTTGAATTTAGATTTTTAGTAATGCATATGCTTGTCTTTTTTTTTTTTTTTTTTTTTTCATTCACATAATTTCCATTAACCTTTGCTTTCATAACCAATAAAAAAATTAGCAATTATTTATTTTATTTTACAAAAATATTTATTGGTTTCTTTTGATAACAATAAAATTGGTAGAAAACTAATGGATTATTTCATTTTATTATTTATACGTGCTTTTGTTTCTAGTTTTTTTTTCTTCTAATTTTTTATTTTTATTTTAAGTTTTTGACTGTTTGACTGAAGCAACATCTCTCTATTTTATTTTATTTTACAAAAATGTATTTCACAGCTTTAGTTTGGGTTAACAAACTAAGAAAATATTTTAAAAATTCAACTTACTTATTTCTTATTTTCGCTTAGTTTACATTTTTTGTTTGAACAGTTTGAACACAATTTCTCATTTTCATTTAGATAAAAATTATTTTATTTTATAATGTGCTTTTGTTGTTTCTGGTTCTTTTTTATTTATTTTATTTTATAACTGTTTTTTTTTGTTGTTGTTGTTGTTTTGTTTTATTTTTCATCTATTTCCGAAAGTTTTTTGGGAGTTTTTATTTGTTTGGCTTCTCCAAAGCAACATCTCTCTATTTTAATTTATTTTATTTATTCTAATGTATTTATATATTTATTTTTACAAAAATGTATTTAACAGTTTTAAATAAAGCCTGATAGGGAACAACTAGAATATTTATTGTTTTGTGTGTGTGTATGTTTTAGTGAATTAATTGGCCCTGGTAGAGGCAACTAGATTATTTGCAGTGAATAAAACGTACATATTTCACTCATTAGAGTTGATAAATAAAGCATACGATCTATCTTTACAGCCAAGTTCTGCGGTGACCCCGGCTTACCTCCGCGTGTCAGACGTGAGGGTCAGAGCTTCATCTTCAAGGCCGAGGTCACGTTCAGCTGCAGCGCCCCCTATGTGCTGGTGGGCTCCTCGACGCGGAGCTGTCAAGCAGACGGCACGTGGAGCGGGACACAGCCGCGCTGTATAGGTACACCAGCCTCTCTTCTCAAAAGAACATCTCAGCATCATCAGCCAACACCACTAAACCAGTAATGACCATAATATCCTGCGCAGCTTTGATCTACGGTGAAAATGTGAACATTATGACCCTCTGCTACGGGTCACTGCCATTACATCAATGACTACATCTGCTTTTCCTAAATCAGTTATAAAGATAACAATGGCAGAGCTGATAATGAGCGTGTCATTCTGCTTTTACCGCAGAACCGACTCGGACGGCGTGCGAAAATCCCGGCACTCCGGAGTACGGCTCTCTGAACAGCAGTCTGGGCTTTAAGGTAAGAAGGAGTTGAGCTGCGAGCGATGCTCTTGGACTCTCTAGGACTCTCTCGTATCAAAGCCATTATGATGAGAATAAGTTCAAAAGGCCCATTTCTGTCAGTTGTAGGCTGCTTTTATCTTCAAGTGCAAAAACGGCCTTTTCAATTGGCACAGTGTGACTTTTGATGTGCTTATTAAGAATTGAAAATCATATTTTCCATCATTGCTGAGACAAAAGGAGATCCGCTGGCCCAGTGACAGAATGATCCGAAGGCGTTAACGCCACATCATAGAGACCCCTCACGTGTCAGCGTGGGCTGAGGTATTGCCCTGTCTTTATAAGCGCAATTGATTTATTGTCAAGTTGATTCAGTCAAATGCCATTTGAAGCACCCGTGACAGGTTCAGGATGTGTGATGGTCTCCCGCCATCCACTCTTATCGTCTGGGGAGAGTTTACTCTTCAAACACTCACTATATCTACCCGAATGCCTCGGCCTGCTGTTTTAATGGCTCTTTAGACTCCGCCGTTTCTTCCTCTGAGGGGCAAGGGAAATGAAAAATGAATTGGCCACTTTAATATGACAACTCTGCCCGCTATAATGTCAGATCGGCAGTAAAAGTGGCCGACTGAATTGGGTTTTTCAGCACAGACATTGACTGACATGTATCATACAGTCAGTTTAAGTGTAAAACATACATACACAGGCCTATATATTATATTATATTATATTATATTATACTATATTTATTAATTCCTTAAAACGTTATCAGAGCTGGCATAAATGTTACTTATTATTTTATTTTATTTATAACGAAACATTCTTAGTACTGGCACAAGGACTTTATTTTACCTTACTTTGTTTATTATTATTATTATTATTTTAATTTGCTTATAATTTCTTTTTTTTTCTTTTTTTTTTCTTTTTACATTTTTCATTTTATTGCAACTACAAACTCAAAAAAGTGTCAAAAACATTTTTTTTTATTATGTTATGTTTTGTTTTGTTTAGTTTCAACCACAATACATAGTATTAGTATAATAATTAGTAAGTAAATAAATATATTTATTATTATTATTATGATTATTATTATTATTATAATTTTATTCTAGGCATTTTTCCATGGAGGTAAAAACAGTTTTTAAATGTATTGCTTAGAAAGTAATTGGAAGTTTTTAAACTTTCACCATATTTAACTCGATCTTATTTATTTTATATTTGCATAGTGTGTGTTTCTGATTCTAGTTCTAACAAATAAATGTAAAAGAAAAAAAAAATTGCTGAAATCAATTGGATGGTAACTTTACAAAATATTAAGTATAAATGACAACAACAGATATGCATTTTCTATTGCCAAAACAAGCTAATAAATTGTGGAGCTGTCAGTCATGCACTGCCACTGGCAATAATCTCAAACCGCCAGCATCTATAGTCGACGGGTCTAATATGAAAAGCATTTTTCTGTTGAGTTTGCTTTGGATCACTCACGCCTTCAGGAATCAGCTCTTTGAAGGGCAAAAGAAAAAAGCGGGTCCTCCCGGCTGGCTCTCTGTGAACACAGGGCTCTCCGCGTCTTGTTTGTGGCAGTCTGGCTGCTGTTGTCACCGATTCCTTCAGAAGTGTGTGGTGTAATGAAATCTAATGTTCCAGTGTTGTGAGCCTTTCATCTCAGCAGGACTCAGAGACTGCGCTTCGCCTCCTCAACATTTGCATGTTCTGCCGTTTATAGAGGACTTTTCCTTGCAACGCATTAAAAAAAAAAAAAACGGAAAGAAGTAAGACTGACGGATATACAGGTGTAGTGAATACGAGTAGAGTGTCTCTCTCAGAGGCCTGAGAGAGGCCTGTAATTTTCATCATAGGCATACTTTAACTGTGAGAGGCAAAATGAGAAACAAAATCCAGAAAATCACATTTTAAGAATTTATTTGTAAATTATGGTGGAAAATATGGCTCCTTCGTTGCCGGGCAGTGTGTTTGGGATCATTGTCCTGCTGAAAGACCTGTCCCTTTGCAGAAAAACAGCCCCAAAGCATGATGTTTCCACCCCCACGCTTCACAGTAGGTATGGTGTTCCGACTCAGAATTCTTACTCCTCAAAAAAGTTGAGTTTTTACCAAAAAAGTTCAATTTTGGTTTCATCTGACCATATGACATTCTCCCAATCCTCTTCTGGATCATCCAAATGCTCTCAGACGGGTCTGGACATGTACTGGCTTAAGCAGGGGGACACGTCTGGCACTGCAGGATTTGAGTCCCTGGCGGCGGAGTGTGTTCCTGATGGTAGCCCTTGTTA
>JAUMHG010000060.1:18560606-18582206 GCA_032359395.1 Enteromius anoplus | reverse complement strand
CATTTTTACTGCATATGCTCTTTGCAATTCTAATTTACTGTATTCAAAGCATTGTGCAAACGATTCAATTTAGAAGATATTTTGGGGGGGAAAAAAAGATTTAAACTGATTTTTCAAATTTACCTGACAGATTTTGACAACTAGTTCAACATTTTTGTATGTAATGACTCAAACAATAAAATGAGGACTATTAGTTTTATATGGAATGACTATTCAGCAGTCACAAGTTTAGTTCATTTTGACTGACAAGACATAAGCAAAAGATAATGTTATAAAAGAGCAGAGAGTTGTATGAAAGCAACTGATGCATGTCCAAAAGCATTTGCAATTTGTTGGAAAGAATGAGAAACTGCTTCTATGATGTGCACTCATGACTAATTGTCTTGAGAAATGCACGAACTGTTGTGCAAATGTAAGTACGGTTGTGAGAAATGCACCAAAGTGACTGAGAAAAACTGTAACATAATGTTGTTCAGCTGAATGTTCAAAGTGAACTGTTCGCTACAATATTCACAAAATAAAAAATAAAAAAACACTGAAATAAGAGTGTACAGTTTATCTGTCAGTCAGATGTGCATGAAAGTTTGGTTCGTTACTACAGCAACAAAGTATTCTTTCAGAATCGTCCTGGGTCCAATGAGATTAATATACATGTTTAGGATGCATGTTAGAAATTATCGTCTCTTAAACATAACATTAAAAACTTTATATCCCCACCAATATGAAAAAAAAAAGGTACACCCTTGGACGCCGGACACGAAATTTGTTGCATCACAGCACATCCATTGTAAACAGCATCACTGCATGTAATCAATAGAGCCTCTGTTTTATTTTGTCACTCCGTTCTCATGCGATATAAATGGTGCAACAACTCCTTTATTGTTTTGAAATTGTACACATCGTAATGCATGGCGTAAGCTACATTTAAAAACATCAAAATAGACCCGCCGTGAATTGTTAAATGAAAAACACAATGTAGCCTACAAAAATATGACACCAGTTGTGCCGCCTGGCCGTCTTGCAGTCAACGGAGGGACAGATGGCTCTATGATATCATCAAAGATAACTTAATTTGTGATTAACGGAGGTCTTATGGGTTTGGAACAACATGAGGGTGAGTAATTAATGACAACATTTTGGTGTGAACTAACCCTTTAAACATGTTCAGTCGGGTGAAAACAAACTCTGACTAACACTAACAGGAGTAACGCACTGATCCAACTAACTCCAGCAGACTAGTTTGTTTGGTGTTTGTCTGTGCAGGGCGACTTGGAGCAACATGGACATTCAGCTAAATACCTTAATTGTTTTGTGCTGCATAGAAGAAAGTCCTTGACAAAGTTTGCAGGTTAACTTTTCCTGTAATAACCTCCCATCATCAGAGTGAAGATGTCTAGGAGTTTTGCGGTAATATCGTCGCTCATGTGAGAGATTGTGTGCTTTGTGAATGGCTTTGAGAAATGGCTGTTTGCTGAATGGCGTCTGTTGTATTAGGGCAGAAGTCTGCTTGAGATTCTCGGGCCCCTCGTCTCAGCTGTCTGTCACGCCGGATGACTTTTCCATCTGCTCGCTGAATCTTTGGGGGTAAAAAGCCTGAGTAAAAATTGGCTTCCTTTGATGACAATGTGACACATGAAATGGCTTCTTTTGTACGAGTCCCAGGGCGTCAGACAAAGCGTGTCCTCAGACCCAGCCTTCCTTTGACTGTCAGACTCATGTGGAGTTCAGGTGAGACCGCCGCCATCAAACCTTGTCTATAGTGCCCTCAGGATAGATCCTGCTTTGACACTGTGCATAAATATTCATTCGTTTCCCTGAAATGATGATGCAAATATTTAAAATATTATGCAACTCTGTGAAATCCTGTTAATGTTGATTAATAACTGTAACTATAAATATCATGTTGCTTTTTATAAATATTATTAATTTACATGCACAATGATAATATTGTGGTTTTATTTTTAACTTTTTTTCATATTGAGTACTATTATGACAAATAATTCTAATATTATTAATCTCCATGAAATCCTGCAAATCAGGAATAACACACCCATAACCGCAAATAATAATAATTTCATGATTATTTTATAGATTATTATTATTATTATTATTATTATTATTATTATTATTAATTATCATCATCATTATTATAATTATTATTTGAATCATAATGTTGTGGTTTTAATTTTTTACATTTTGTATTATTTTTATTATATTATTATTATTTTGCCATTTTATACAATTTTTTTATTTGGACGTGATGTTTTTCCTAATATTGGCTATTATTAAGAATATTTAAAATATGCAAATCCAAATTTTTATTTACGATTATTAAATATATCATGATTACATTTTCTTTTTTTAATTTTTATTTTGTTTACATTTTTGTTTTTATTTATTACCTATTACCCTTTTATTGGACATGTGCCATGGTTTTTCCTTCTATTGAGTACTATTATAATAATTTCAATTTTTAATTACTCATAAAATATTATTTACACATACCATGAGGATATATTTTTGTATATTTGTTTACATTTATTTATTTATTAATTTTGCACTTACCAGGTTAATATTTACTTAACACATATGTGACCATGAACCATAAGTGTCAATTTTTCAAAATGGAGATTTATACATCAAGCGAAAGCTGAATAAATACGATTTCTGTTCATATACGGTTTATTTGATCGATATACAACCATTTGAATATCTGTAATCTGAAGATACAAAAAAAAAATCTACCCAGACTACCTGCAAATATACCCCAGATACTTAAGACTGGTTTTGTGGTCACATATAATATTACTCTAGCATTATGCAACTCCATGAAATCTTGTAAATGTCTATTAACACACGTTCTGTATCAATGCTGGCAGTTTTATAAATGCTATATGTTATGAGAAATGTCAGTGGATTTTCCACAGTTAAGAGGTGTTACACATGAGAGAATTAAAGTAATAAAGTTTGTTGCTTTATTTAACCACCAGCATTTTGCAGAAATCCTGCAGCTGTGAGTCGAGCAGTAATTAGCATCATGGGGAGACTCATTTCAAGCACTTGTCTATTTGCAGCCGGGCTCCTCATGGAGCGTGAGAGCAGACAGACCCTGACGGGAATATCATCCCCACTGCAGAAATCCACTGAATAATCAGCCAATCTGACAGCTGCGAGGACACCACATGACACTGTTGCCCCCCAGTGTTTATTCTCTTCTCCATTTCAATTATTTACTGTAAGTGATGTATCCTTCACAGACAAGCCACTATACCATGTTTTTTTGGACATGGTTATGGTTCGTATCTCATTTTTTATCTACCAGGATAATATCTTGTTTATTACTTTTAATTGGATTATGATGACGCGATGATTATGTTGATGATTATGCATATGTTATTTTGATACGTATACCTATTGTGTTTTAGTCATTCCTATTAAGTAATGACATGCTTATTAATTTCTGCTGAATTTAATAGCTTTTTATATTATTATTATTTTTTACACTTGATTATACTATGTTTATATTTATTATAATTTTTTGTGTATTTTATTCTTTTATTTGAGATCTTGTTTTTTTATTATTAATTAACATGTTTGTTTGTTTTGCTAAAGTTCATAACTGATGGTATTTACATTTAATCAAATAAATGTGCCTTGGTGAGCAGAAGAGGCTTCTTGTAAAAAACAAGAAAAATCTAAGGAAAAACAATAATTTAAGGATTGTAACTGAAGCTTTATTAATGCTTTATAATGACGCAAAACCCACCCATTTACCATCTTCTTGACAAATCAAGCATCTTTTTATGCTATTAAGGGGTTTATCTAAAATAGACGACCAGCACAGAAAAACTCACAAACAGCATGTAAAGATTCTGTTATCTGGATTTCTGTCTGTACATTAAAAATAAGTCATTCTGCATTCATGATCAGCCCTGAAAAAGGATTTGACCGACAACCTTTAAGTTACCATCCCTGTTCTTGAAAAACAACCGTCCCACCCACCGTCAGCGGCCTTAAGTTCATCGAACCGCTCTCCATCACTCAATACTTGGCCCGAAAACAAACACTTCAGCCTGACAGACTTTCAGGGCGTATGCATAAGTCACTGCATATTAAATGAACAATGAAGCTTAGAAAATATTACTATAAACCCCTCGTCCAGGGGCCACAGTAGCTGGCCAGTCACATGGCGGAACATTTACTTTATAGCAGCTTAAATTTATAATTTGAAACATACAAAACTGTTAGTTTTTATAATGTTGCGACAGAGCGATGAATGGACGGCTGTGATGCGGGGAAAAAGAGCCGATTCAGCAGAGAGGAAGACCTCAGTCACAGAGAAACGCCGCTCTGTACAGTAAGTACACAGATCTGCTTCTCCTTCAGCCTTAGGATGTCGCCAGGGGGCTGCCGTTCAGGAAAAAATGGAGGGAGACGGGAATATTGAATGGGCCGCTTGTTTTAAATGTGAAGTTGAAGGGAAATTTAACTTGCTAACATTTTAGTCTGCCAGTATATGCAGCAGTAGATGGAGTAATAAGATTTGAGTGTTGATTTTAAGTCTAAAAAAATGGTAATTCTGTCATTACTCACCCTCATGTCAGTTATGTTTATACTACAGGGTGGACACAAAAGGCACCTTTTTAAAAATCATTTTCCAATTATTTTTCATATATTGACTTTTTATAGTGTTTTTAAAAAAACTAAATCACTATTGAGCAACATTCTTGTTCTAGGACCAAAAATCCCATTCATTTTCTCCATAGGAACAGATTTTTAATAGTAACTTATAAACCATTAAAGACTGACCTGCTGTGAGCTATGATGTTGTTAATCAATGCTAAATGCTGCTGTTGAAGACATTAACTCAAAATCATGTTTAACAGCAGAATTACTGGTAAAAAAGAAAAAAACTACATTTCCCATGATTACACAAGAAATCTGCACTTTAATAGCAGCAAGCAAATCATACCAAAAAAACACAGTGAATGGGTTGAGTCTGTCTCCCTAGACTTTTCAAATAAATAAAATAGGTGTATATATATATGTGTGTGTGTGTGTGTGTGTGTATAGACACTGCAGATAGATAAAAATAATGTCTTCAACAGTATATATATTAGAAGAACTGACTGTCAAACCAATTAATTCCAATTAATCACATCCATTATTAACATGTTTGTACTGTGTGTGTATAGACACATACACGTTTAAATTTAAGATATATATATGTATATAAATTATTTTATTGTTTATATAATAACTTTGAAAAATCAATTTTCAAAAACTTTGCTTTAAATAAAAATTTAACTTTATGGTTTTCTCATGGCTCGTTGGTTTGTTTAATGGATTATAATGCTATAACAAAGTTTAAATTCCTATGGGGGAAAATGCATGGAAAAACTGCTCGATTATCAGAGGACATAAGCCTATTTTGGGAGACCATTCACTGAAAGCTAAAGAAATCAAAAAGTCATTTTGAAAACAGTATATGAGCGTAAAATATGAACATTAAAATAGTGCTCATGTTGTGAGCTTTAGAGACACTCAGCATACCTTAAAAATCAACCCTGAAAAGATGTAATTATATGGGGGAAAAAATCTATTTAAATCTCTAAATCTTGCTTGCACTATTGATTTATTTTAATTAAAAAAAATCCCTCTTTGATTCAGCAAATATCGGTTTAGATTTGATAAATATGGTGCAAAGGACTGCTTTTATGGTACTTTTATAGTGATTTCTCCTTTGCTGCATGCGCCAGAGCACCATGAACTCAGCAAAGTACTTCCTGCTATTTTCTATGGACGAAAAAAAAAAATCCAGACTTGGACAGTCATCAAGGAGAGTAAACAATGGCAGAATTGTTAGCTGTGGGTGAACTATCCCATTAAATGCAACATTTCCAGCTGGGACAAAAACAGTTTTTCAGAGTGCTCTGACACACATAAAAAAAGACTGTTGCAACATAATTGGATGAGGAGAACAGACCAAAAATAAAACAACAGGCTCAGGGTGAGAGGTCACTTCACCTGTGCAGAACATCAATAGATTCTGAGAAACCACTGATAAGACCATCTGAAATATTGATTCTTGTTTTATGTCATATCATGGCCCATTATAATCCGATTCTACATGTGGAGGGAAGTTTCACTGGCGGTCTGGGAATAATTGGTCCCTGGAGAGATCACATCAGCCCCACCTCTCTCTCTCTCTCTCTCTCTCTCTCTCTCTCTTTCAGTCCTGTCTAGAGCTCAACAGATGTAAGCAGCTCTGTCTTCTCTAACCTCTCAGCTCAAATACAGCATGGGACACATCAAAACACGAGTATTGATCGTCTCCTGCTTATTGTTTACATGTTACGAAGCTGAAAAATTAAAAACCAGAGGTTTGCGCCAGAAGGATGTTGACTACATGGAGAAAGTAAGACTTTAAATATTTATTGTATTATTTTTGCCACTCTTGCAAAACATGATCTTCAAAGGGTAAGATAACTTTATATGTAATGTTTTGTATATTTATGTAATGCATTTAAAACCAAAGAAAACTGAGATGTTTCCCATAAAATTCCAGTCAGTGTTGACTTTAAAGAGTATAGGGCTAAAAATTGAATGTGCATACTGTGTAGCGCCTCAGATCATCCGTTATTTGATGAAAAGCGCTTGAGATCATACTGATTGCAAACTTTGTTTGCACAGTTTGAGATCTTTTTTGAACACCTAAAGGAGAAATGTTAGATTTCTGTGGGGGTTATTTCAGGAGAAACCTCAGTACACTCAAGCAAGTCTTTTTTTTTTTTTTAAAAAAGACAATTATTAAAGAGCTTTCACCTGCTCTTTGCTTTTTTCATATAGGAAGGTTGGTCCCCTTTGCAGAAGTTCTAGAAACTCTTGGTTTGTCTGAGAGAGGTCATCAAATCAGACGCTTTAGTATTACGGGCAGTATGAGTGACTATAAAATAATTGGCTATGCTGGCTGATTCTGTCTCTTGAAGGAATCAATACAGTAACTGTGATTTCCTGCAGACAGTGCAGGTTTTTCTTATTGACTAAAGCCTTTGCCAATATTGAACAATGCCAGATTAATTTTTGCAGATGCGAGAAGAATATAAGTCACAGGGACCAGTTAACCAAGCGGTAACAATGGATTGATTGCTAAAAAGGATGTGACAAAGCTGTTTAAACTCTGTTCAGAGCCCACTAAGAGTGAATATTTTGCAGGAAACTAACCAGAATTGTTTTTCTTTATTGGGAGGAACAACTCTTACAGCACTCAAATTTACAACTGCTGAAACTCGGTAGTCTGTTTTGCTATCAGTGATTAACTCTGTCTGAAATATGCATACCGTGTGCAATTTTCTGTAATAAAGTAGCAGAAATTGGAAAAAAAAAAGTGAATGATACTGTACCAGTGCTTTGCAGCAGAATAATTCTACAATGCACTTTGTTTGACTCAAACAAAATTTGCTGAAAATGTACTTACCCTCTGGCAATCCATGAAGCAGGTGAGTTTATTTCTTCATTGTAATGGATTTGGAGACATTTCTACATTTTGGATGGCCTGAGGGTGAGTATATTTTCAGCTAAAATTCATTTTTGTGTGAACTACTCCTTTAACTTAACTTCAGCAGGAATTTTAGAGTTTCAACTCTTTTTTTTTTTCATTGCAAAATAAACTTAAGATCACCAAAACGTGGCACTTTGTGAACAGTTTGCATAGGATGCAGTGTGCTACATTGTCTCTCGTCATCAAAGTCAATTGAATATACAGCTGTTGGCTGTTAAAAATTCCTCGCCTCATTTCATTCCTTGATTGCTTTGAAATCTCCCGAGGTCCAATTCAAGACAAATTTGATATTCATCTTTTGCATAATTTTATTCAACAATCTTGCCAGTGGAACCATCTGCATTTTTATTTGTAAGCCAAAGTAAACTTTGAATAGCCCAGACATAACCAGCAACCCATGCATGACTGATATTCCAGTTCTCAAGCTACAGCAAGCCATAACAAGACTTAAAAGTTATTCATTCTACGAGATGTAGAATACTGTTGCACTTTTAAGAATGTGTAAAGATGTGATTGATCTTTATAAGGCCTGAAACATATTCAAGAATGGGAATGCCAAAACCTGATACAATTGCTCCATTTAAAGCTTTGCTGGGATGCCCAGTCCGTCCGACCACAATTTGAAACAAGATGCAAGTATTGCATTTCTTAGGGGTATAGCAGCCATTTAGCACAATGTTATGTGGCTCTAGCGCCCCCTTAAGGACTGAAGTTTCTTAACGCCTCAGCAATGCAGTCATTGTTTTCATTTTATTGTCAATTAGTTTCTAACGCTACCCAGATAGCACACATTCGTCTACAAGATGTCTGTTAAAGATCTCTTGATCTGGCAAACATATGGCAGATGTCAGTTTTACATACAGTACGTTCTAAATCATTAACATCTTAAAAACATCTTATAAACGTCTATTTGACATCTAAAAGGAGTTATCCAATAGACGTATTGCAGATGAGCAAACAACCTAAATAATACGTCTTCCAGATGTAAATGCAGACATCAAATAGACATCTCTTAGATGTATGTGTGCTATCAGGGTAGTTAAGTTAAAGATCTGAATGCATTTGTTTTTTTATGAACGCACAGCTTTTCGCTTCACAAGATATTAACTGGTGGACTGGAGTTGTTTTTATCAGCTGTTTGGACACTCATTCTGACAACACCCTTTAACTGCATTGGTGAGCATGTCATAGCCTGCAATGCTAACTTTCCTACAAATTCATTTTAATAAATAAACTAAACTTGGTTATTATAATAAAGTTTTGAGATATATTGTTACAAGCCACAACTATAATCAACGTTAATATACTTCATGCTCTCAAAACAACTTTAGCCTACACAGCAATGTTGACTAGCACAGTTAAGTTAGGATGTTTTATCATAAACTGTAATCATTGAAATAAAACTAATCCAGGGCTCTGTTGATCACAGACTGTGAAAAATGTCTTAGTTCCTGGATCACAGTTACTCTATCAGTGAGCGTTCTATTGTAAATGATTGTATCAGGTAAACATTCCAGTCGATTCATCATTGTAATGAAAAACAGGCACGGTAATCCTTTTGAATTTACTCGCGGTGGGTAGATTATATGGAGGGTGAATTTCTCATTCAGACCAGTCGGGGAAGCATCACTAATGAACCTGGTACGACTAGCCGCCGAATAAATTGAGGCTGTGTGCATCTCAAGGCATTGTTTGCAGGACACTCAGGTGTGTTCTGTCAATAAAAAGCAGCAGAGCCAGACGCACTGAAGGTTTGAGCTCGGCCACGGCACTGCAAGCTTATAAATATGAATACATTTCACTTCCTGGCTTGCCCGTGGCCTGTATCGGGAAGATTTATTACCTATTTAAGGGCCCTTATTTCCACAGCTCTGTGCTCGCAGGCATGCTGATTAGAAGCTGCATTACTCTTGCAGAAGAGACTCAGGTGACAGCGGAGCTGCTTAATGCTGAAGCCAGACCTCCTGCGCTCAGAGCTGTGTATTGTTCGCGCAGACGAGCTTGGGTTACGGCGATGACATCGCTTCATATTCGACCCGTACGCCCGGAAGCCGCTTTCTTATTGAGATGTAAATGTTTGGTGTGTCACTGCTTCACTAATGCGCAAGCATTTGCTCAAAACTCTAAACAGCCTATTATGCATGCGCTTTTTCTGCATGATCGGAGAGCCTGGTGGTTGTTACACCTGGCATTTTGGCCAAGTTTCTCATCCATCAGTGGCGTTGGCATAAGTCGACACCTCCTCAGTGAATGTTCATTAAAATGCATCTTTGCTCACAAAGGCTCTGCAGCTTTAACATGTTGTTTCACCCTGTTCTTATAGAAGATCAAATGCATGCATAACATAATATCATGTTTCGACTTTTAGTGTATTTGCTAAGACTAGTATTAAACTGTTGGTGCCACCTAGCCTGCAATGATGCCTATCATTTATATGCTATTGTAATATTTTAAGCAAGCTTTTATTATCATGTTCAGTTTTGATTTCAGTTGTTATTTTAGCCATGTTGCATTTGTTGTTATTTCTTTATATATATATATATATATATATATATATTTATTTATTTTTTATTTTTTTATTTTTTTGCAGCTACTATACTGTTTACTTTTATGATTTAGTCATTTCAATATATTCAACTTTATTTTAAACAGTTAGATGTCAATGCAAAAGTTTAATTCAATTTCAGCTTTATTTTAGTTCTACTAGTTTCAGTTTTTCGTTGGTTAACTAAAAATAACATAGCATGGTTTTTGTTGAGGGATACTTTTCTAAATAATAATGCTTGCAATTATTATCCTAAACGTGCATAAAAATTGTCAAAGTGTCATTGAAAGTGTAATAAAATGCAATTATTAAATGATCAAATTCCATAGGTCTATATGAATTACTGTATATTAGGCTACTTCAATTTGTAGGGCGCTTTGCTTGGTTAATCAGGTTAGTAAGAGACTATGCATAGGCTAATTCTTCCTTGTATTATATAAATGTGTTATTACATGTTCACAAATTTATCAAGCTGATTCGTGATCAAAGACCACATAGACACACTGGTTGCAGCACCTAGCAACAAACATGTCAAAACCGTTCTGACTTAAACGCTATATAAATAGTTTTATAACGGGCAACCATTATGCAAAATTCACTTTTAGATGTCGTTTGAACATAAATGTGTGTTGGCAGTGTGTGTATCCTACACAACCACACTATGATGATATAATCCGCCTGCACTTTAATACACAGACCTAATGTGATTTCTTTCCTAGCTGTTTAACTTTACAGACATAACCGGCTGTGTTTTTTTTTTTACTTATGCATGTTTAACATAAACTTGTGTCAAAGAGAACTTCGTTAACTCACGCATGATATACATGATTATCAAAGCCAAACTTAAGATACTAGCTGTAAGCAAATACTCACTGTCCTATTTTGGAGAAGGGGCGGGACGCAGCAGCTTGTTTGCATTTAAAGAGGCATGCAGGATAACAGCCTGTTTATGCTTCCACTTAAAATAGGTATTTTCAAAATGATATATTATAAATACTCTGTAGAGTATTTTGCTGAAACAGAGACATGTTTAAGTTGCCCATACTATCTGCTTATCTGAGACTCAACTGAACAACTGTGTAATCAGATAATAAATCACAGAAATAATGACCCGTGTTTTACAGTCTGAACGGACAGATGATTCCATCTCCATTCAACCAGGTTTAATGCGGGCAGCATCCCAGTATAGACTACTTCTCCATGCCCATTAGCAACATTGTGCAAAAATATTAAGTATTAACCATAGTATGGTATTTTCATCAGTAACCAGAGACCACCATAAGAGCTCATTCCAGATGCATTACGCTGGCTAGTGTTAGATGAGATTGTTAATACCTCTTATAGGCGCTTCAAGCTTCAAAATGTGCTGTTTCATATGACAAAAATCTCCTGTTTAATCCTGTATATTTTCAGTATTCCAGCTGCCTCCAGGGTCCAGCAGGCTCCCCGGGAAGGGAAGGAAACCCAGGAGTGAATGGAATTCCAGGTACTCCCGGTCTACCAGGCCGGGATGGTGCTAAAGGAGAGAAGGGTGAATGTGTGACAGAGAGGTTTGAAGAACCGTGGAAACCCAACTACAAGCAATGTGCCTGGAACTCTCTCAACTATGGCATTGACCTGGGCAAAATTACAGTGAGAGGACATGATGATTACTGCTATACCCTATTCAAATCAGTCTCCAGTGCATTCTTATTTTAGTAGGCTAGTATTTATATACTTTATTGTAGGATTTAGCATTTATTTTTAGAGTTTCATTTTTACAAGAAAATACTATTTCACAGTCTGTCCATTTCAAAATGTCATGTTTAGTCAATATATAGTTATAGCAATTTTCTTTTTTTTCTTCTTTTTTTTACCATGGTACTTTTTTTTTTTTTTTTTGCAATTAAAAAAAACAAATATATATCTTAAATATATCAAATTAAAATTATTTAAAAATCAATATTTATTACAATTATTTGAATGTAAATTATTTATAATTCATAAATAATAATAATAATAATAATAATAATAAAGAAATCATGTCAGATCTTAACATTGAAGCATTTTTCTAACCGCTAGACCATTTTCTTTGCCAAAAATGCAGCTCCATTTTTTTATAAAATGGTTGTATTACTGTAATTATCATAACATATGGAAAAGAAAAAAAGGTGTGGAAACCCCTTGGTAATCATTCAAATACTATATTGTAAAAATAATAAAAATAATAATAATAAATCCCTATATGAAGTACTTCCATTTTTTATTTATTTGTTTAGTTTTTGCAGTGTATGGTTCATGTGTTTCTTTTTAGCAGGTGTCTTGTGAAGCAGGCTCTTCCTGTGTTTTGTCCTCAGGAATGTACGTTCACTAAGCAGCATACAGACAGTGCTCTCCGTGTGCTGTTCAGCGGCTCACTCAGGCTGAAGTGTAAGACAGCTTGTTGCCAGCGCTGGTACTTCACCTTTAATGGGGCAGAATGTGCCGCTCCGCTGCCTATAGAGTCCATCATTTACCTGGACCAGGGAAGTCCAGAATTCAACTCCACCATCAACATACACAGAACCACGTCAGGTAAGGGCCAAGAAACTGCTTGTTTGGACACTGTCATCACTGAACTATAAATCTGAGAAGAGGTGTGAGACTGTCCAAAAAACACTGCCACAGCACACATCAGTCCTGTAATGGAAAATGAAAATCCTGTTTGAACTGGAGATTCATGTGTAACTTTAGCAGAAAAATATATTGTAATGAATTATAATATAATATAATGTATTAGTGTTTGTAATTTACATGAATTCATGTTGAAAAGACAAGCTTAAAAAGAGGTTCTGCTAAAAGAAAAACATTTGAGTAATGCATTATTTTAAGTAAGATGAAAATGATTCAAATCTCAGGAAACTGACTGTTGTTTATTTGGGGTAAAAAAAATTATTAATTAATTAATTGTTTGTCTTTTTTAATTATCGAATATGTGTTAAAAAAAAGACACAATAAAATTAAGTATATTTTCGTTATTTGCATGAACATTACATCATATGTTTCAGCAATTTCTTAGTAATGTAAAAAATATGTATTATTTTTAATAGAGTACTTTGTAAAATTGTGAGAACACATCACACAGTAATAAAAATTATTATATATTTTATAATTATGCAAAATTTAAAACATCAATTATATCATTTAAAATTACATAAAATAATATTTAAATAAAATAAAATATTTATTATGAATGTTGTGTATTATGTATGTATTATATACAGTGAGGTCAATAAGTATTTGATCTACCTGTGATTTTGCAAGTTCTCTTACTTAGAAATCATGAAGGGGTATCAGCATAGGTGCATTTCCACTGTGAGAGACAGAATCTAAAAAGAAAAATCCGGAAATCACACTGCATGGTTTTTTAACAATTTATTTGGGAATTACTGTGTCAAATAAATATTTGATCACTTGCTTATCAGCCAGATTTCTGACCCTTAAAGACCTCTTATTTTGCTTTTAAATAGTCCAGCTACACTCTGCTCATGATTCTCAATTAATAGCGCCTGTTTGAGGTCGTTAGCTGTCATAAAGACACCTGTGCACGCCACAATCAGCCAAAGTCTAAGTAGCAACATGGACAAAACCAAAAAGCTGTCAAAAGACACAAGAAACAAATTGTAGACCTTGACAAAGCTGGAAAGGGCTACAGGGCAATAACCGAGCAGCTAGGTGAAAAAAAAACACCTGTTGGAGCAATTGTCAGAAAATGGAAGAGGCTAATGATGACTGTCAATGTCCCTCGGACTGGGGCCCTACGGTAGATCTCTCCTCGTGGGGTATCATTGATGCTAAGAATGGAGAAGAATCAGTCCAGAACTACACGGGAGGAGCTGGTTAATGCTATAAAGAGAGCTGGGACCACTGCTTCCAAGGCTACTATCGGTAGTACACTAAGACGTCCTGGTTTAAAATCTTGCCTCGCACAAAAGGTTCCCCTGCTTACTGTAAGTCAGCCCATGTCCAGGACCTTCTGAAGTTTGCCAGGGACCATCAGGATGATCCAGAGGAGTTATGGGAGAAAGTCCTGAGGTCAGATGAGACCAAAGTATAACTTTTTGGTCTTAACTCCATTTGCCTTGTTTGGAGGAAGAAGAATGATGAGTAACATCCCAATAATACCATACCTACAGTGAAGCATGGGGCTGGAAGCATCATGCTCTTGGGGTGTTTTTCTGCACAGGGGACAGGACGACTGTACTGTTTTAAGGAGAGGATGAACGGGGCCATGTATTGTGACATATTGAGCAAAAACCTCCTTCCCTCAGTCAGAGCATTAAAGATGGGTCGTGGCTGGGTCTTCCAACATGACAATGACCCAAAGCACACAGCCACGAAAACCAAGAAGTGGCTCCATAAGAAGCATATCAAGGTTCTGGAGTGGCCTAGTCAGTCTCCAGACATTGATTGAAAATCTTTGGAGGGAGCTGAAGCCCTGTGTTACTCAGCGACAGCCCGAAACCTGACGGATCTAGAGAAGATCTGTATGGAGGAGTGTGTGCAAACCTGGTGAAGAACTACAGGAACCGTTTGACCTCTGGAATTGTTAACAAAGGCTACTGTATCAAATATTAAAACATTTTGACTCAAGTGATCAAATACTTAATTGACACAGTAATTCCCAAATAAATTGTTAAAAAATCAAACAAAGTGATTTCTGGGTTTTTCTTTTTAGAGATTCTGTCTCTCACAGTGGATGCTGAAAATTGTAGACCCCTCCATGATTTCTAAATAAGAGAACTTGCAAAATCAGAAGGTGATCAAATACTTACTGACCTCACTGTATGTTTTATTGTAATTAAATACATTTTTAAATATTCTGTATTTAAAGTGTGTGTATGTGTGTGTGTGTGTGTGTATGCTTCAACTAGATATTAATTTTATATTAATACTAATTATTCAATTATTATAAATTAATAATTTTAAACTATATTTTTGATTTCAGCAAGTTTTATTTTTTATATTTGTCAAATATATTCAGTTTATATAATGATAATAGGCATCTGATCATTTAGCATAATTACCCCTTTTCAGGGTTTATTTTCTGATAATGACAGTCCGTCTGTCCATTATGCCTTACATGTGTTAATGAGGAGCACAAAAGGCAGGCTCGTGTAGAATGACCCATGCTGTTTTTCCTTCTGTTCTGACCTGTCATATAAAGTTCAACCCATTGGTCCATTAACAGTGATGCATTATAAATAAAAAAATCAGTGAAAGCCTTTTATGGCTCTTGTGCTACAGGGCAAGTCTTTGAAAAGCGCTCCGCTCTAAACACTGCAAATTGTTCGGTATGGATAAATTACAGCAGATAAGGGTGTCTCTGAATTTCTTATTCCCCCTCCGGGTGCAATAAACCATGTCTGTTTATCTCGGATTTTCTAATGTTTTTTTAGGTAAAGTCTTGAGATGGTCATCTGAGAACCAGAGTTATCAGATGTAGGCAGTGAGAAACAAACCCTGTTTGTTTGCTTCAGTTGAAGGTTTATGTGAAGGAGTGCGGAAAGGCCTGGTGGATGTTGCCATCTGGGTGGGAACCTGCGGAGACTATCCACACGGAGATGCTTCCACCGGCTGGAATTCTGTTTCCCGCGTGATCATAGAAGAGCTTCCTCTGAGCAGCTGAGTCCAGAAAATTCCAAGCACTTACTGTCCTGTACTTTTTTATTTCAGCTTTGTGGATGTTTTGTATTACACTCTTATAAAGGTTCTTGATTGGCATTGATGGTTCTATTAAGAACGTTCAACATTCTTGGAACCTCTTAATTTGACAGAATGTTCCAAAAAGGTGTTTTTTCCACAGTGATGCCATAGAAGAACCATTTTGGTTCCTCAGAAAGACTCAAAACCACAATTTTTCTTAGTGTGCTGAACATTGAAATCAGGGCTCCTCCAGCCTGGTTCGGAATGTCAACGGCATTTTATACTTACAGTAACTAAGCGTATACTCAGTGTAACTATTTACACTTACAGTTGGAACCATTATTTGTAATAGCGTACGCTAGCAGGAACAAAGTGAGCAGCAAAATAGATACTTTTAACAAAACACTGCAGGAAATGAGAATGCAGCAAATAATTTATTTTTATTTGTTATACATATATGACCTCAACTTCGACCATTCAGAAAACAAGTTTTTTGCAAAGTCCTTTTTTAACCTTTTCTTAAAAAGAAATTGCATTTCTTAATAACATAATCGTGATATTTATAATATAATCATAATAGAGCTTTTTGTTTTCTTTTGATGAACATTCTTGAAATACCAAATGAGTTGATCTTGAATTGCTATTTTGCCTAATTATATATATGTATTTATATATAAACAGGCAAAACAGTGGACAAAAGTTTCTGTATATTATTAAAATATTCTTTAAATCAAGAAAAAGGACCATTCTCTAAAAGGTTCTTTGGGGAGCCAAAAACTGTTCTTCTGCAGCATTGCAGGAAAAAAAAAAAAAACACTTTGGAAGCTTCACTTCCTTCTAACCTTGATATATCTCTAAGAAGTGCTTCTGCAGCATTTGTTTGTAGATGTCACTTGCTTTGATATTTTGTGACGTTGAAGTATATTTAAGTTTAACAGCTCTCTCTTGATATCTACCTCTGCAAACAAGGCCTGGAACAATCATATATCCTTGTACTGTAGTGACAGACTCTAAAAAAAACACAGCAAAGTTTGTAAGTAATTATGTTTAACAATTCCGACTCTGGACAGGTACTGTAAAAACTCTGAATACATTTTATTGGCTAATTTTTAAATGTTAATAAAGTTTTTTTAAAGAACTCCTAACTTGGGTACATGTTCTTCAAAGAGCATTGGTTATTAACCTATGAGCATAACGAATTTTAAGGCCATGAATTTAAGCTCATTAACACAAATGTCAGCAAAGAGCCAGAAATGTCAGGTTCAGTAAATCTGTGTGTGCTTGTGATTGGAGGAATAGAGCCTGAGGTTTGGTTCAGCCATTGCACAAAACATAGCAGCAATGCAACATGGATGTAAACATGAACTTGAAACAGTTTTACCATTGATTTACTCTGATGAATTGCCATTAAAGGGATTTTGGGGTTTACCCAAAAATGATAATTTGATGTTTTGATGAAATCTGGAGAGAAGGAGATTGTGGTGTATAAAAGGGTAAAAAAATGATATGGATGCATTTTTGTGTCTTACTGAAGGCAAACGAAACCCTACAGCTCATGACGATACATTGAGGTGTTAATGTATTGTCACAAGTCACAGGGTTTAATTTGGTTTCATCTGTGTATGTTTTTTGACTCCGAGCTTGGGAACGCTTGGTGGCCATTGACTTTCATTATATGTCTGACTGCAACGTTTGACTTAAAAATCTTAGTTTGTGTTCTACTGAAGAAACAAATCCCCCTGGGGGTAAGCAGATTAACATCAAATTGTCATTTTTGAGTGAACTATCCCTTTAAAGCTGGGCATTATAGATTTAAAAAAAAAACATGATGTCACTATTTTTCTGTAGATCTCAAAATGTATGTGTTTGGTCTTAAATGGCTGAAAAAGACGTTTATAATACTAAAGTATATCTCCATTTCAATAAATGCTCATTCTTTAAAATACCTATTCATCAAAGAATCCAGAAAAACAAAAATATCAAAACAAATGTTTTTAACTTTGATAAAGCAAATCAGCATAGAATGATTTCTCAAAGATCACGTGACATGGAGTAATGCTGAAAATTCAGCTTTTCATCACAGGAATAAATTACATTTTACAATGCATTCAAAAAATCCTTTTAAATTGTAGTAAATATTCCATAATTTTTTTAAAACAAATAAAGCAGACTTGAGCATAAGAGACTTCTTTCAAAAGCATTTAAAATATTCATACCAACACAAACTTTGCCACACAGAGGGATGTAAAATTGTGAAACTTAAGATAAAAAGGTCCTAATATTCAAAATGTTGCTTAATTTTATATTACCAGTGAACTATTCAAAAATGTGGATATATTGCCCAGCACTAGTTACATAACTCATCCTGAGATCCTGATAAAAAGTGAACCTTGTTTGATTTGTACAATTTTTAATTAGATAAAACAAACTGAAATATGCTGAATATGTATGTTAGCCGCTTTAAAACTGCCACGTAATATATCCCCATGCCCACATTCACCATAATGTCACCAGTGTTCTAGAGAAACCAAAGCCAGTGACTCTGTTAGACAATCAGTAACATCATGCATTTCAGTTTTCCAGAGAGGACCGGGATGTTTTATTTGTCCCAATTCACATTTCTGACTCCTCCATTGGCATCAAACACTGTCTCTGACGGGACGACCCATCCCAGGCCCAGCTGTGCTCCCTGCCGGACGGCTTTGCTGCACTCAGTCCTCTGCTCAGTTCACTTGTGCTGGTCTAGAAGGAAGCGGGAAACATTCTCGTAGACCACAAAGGTAATGCAGCAGGCCGGAGTGACTCGGATCAGGTTGGGCACCATGCCTTTGTAGAAACCCAGCAGACCCTCGTTTCTGAACAAACATCAGGAGAAAGGAAAGTTATGTGTCATAAGATCACTGCACTTTAACTGCATCTTCTTCCAACTGCTTAGACCAGAGTTAGTCATCTACTCTTTTTCTCTAACACTGGTCATAACCTTGTAAAGTGAGATACATAAAGTAAACTAGTTGTTTTGATTCAGATTCTATTCAAAAGAATAGAAAAAATAATAATTTTCTAGCATCAAGTATACTACATTCATATGTTTAGGTTTAATACGATTTTTTTATTAATACCTTCATTAAGCAAGGTTGCATTAAATTGATGAAAAGTGGAAGTAAAGACTAATGCATTCCAGCAAAATGTTACAACAAAATACAAAAACATTATATTGTATCACATATTTTTTTATTAAATATGATCAATATTATAATATCACAACATTTAGAATTTAAATAAATGCTGTTCATTTGAACATACTACCATATTCCTCAAGACCTGAACAAAAAGTATTAACGTTTCCGCAAAAAAAACAAAAAGGGACTCTTTTCAAGATTGATAATAATAACAAAAATAATTTTAAAAAGTACATATAAAATATTTTTTTATTATTAAAATAAAAATAGTTTTCTGCTTTCTGAAAAATCAGCCTTTGCATCATAAAAAAAAAAATCACAATTTTTAAATGTATTCAATATATTATTTTTAATTGTAATAATATTTCATAATATTACAATTTTTACTGTGTTTGTTTTCAAATAAATTCAGCTTTGGTGAGCATAAGAGACTTATTTAAAAAAAAAAAAAAAAAGAGACATTTTGAATGCTACTGAGGTGCACAAATTGTGGTTAAAATGAAGTCTATATAGCATTCAGGAAGGTTTGTTAGCACAAAGTTAAGTTTGCCTCATCATGTCATCATTTGGTTTGCTAATGTGCTTGCTTGAGAATTAGCATGTATGTAAATCTCACGCTTACCTAAACGTCCTCCGGATGACATCGACCAATCCATCATACGTGGTGTGCTGATCTTGCAGACGAGCTCGGACCACCTGATACGGGTATGTCGTAGCCACTGCAAATATTTTGGACAAAGCTGCCATGGTAATGTATTCTAATGCATTCTAGAGAGAAAATAGAGCACAAAATGCAGCGTGAGTTTCTACAAACCGCATTAATGAACCGACAAACGCGCCTGCTTAGCATAATACCAAAGTGTTGCCAAAATGTATTTGGACATCTAAAATTAAACATGCAAGGTCAAATGACAACAACACTGCTGTTTTGTCTAAATGTTTATTGCTGCATAATGTAATGTTTAGCATTTTAAAAAGGCACAATATGCAGTAAGCCTGACATCCAGTTCATTTTATACACCATCAATGTTGTGCTTGTACTAACCAGTTTAGCATCTGATTGCATCTTTCTGTATTTGTTATAATCTCTCTTCAGCTCTTCATACGCCATAAACTGCAGTGCACCATGGGAGGTTCCAAACAATCCTGGAACAAACCCCTAGGGATCATAACAGTTAACTTAGCTAGATGAAACAAACAAACAAACCCTACGGCCTCACAAATATTCCCATGCATGCTCTATTTTTCCTTATACAAGGGCTCCTCCTAGTGCCACAAAGGGGACCTTCATCAACTATTTCCCGTTAAAGAAAATGATCCACCCACCGACTGCACAGAACGCTGCCATAGAAACCCTTTTGTACCCGATAGAGTCCTGCGATCCCTTCATGGTGGTAGATTTTCACAAGAGCATCCATCATGCCCTTGTACTGCTTCTTAGACGGATCGGAGCTGTACTGCAGAACCAGACGAGTTTTGGTGACCCAGATCGGATTGGTCAGGCAAAGCGTCATTGCCCCTAAAAAAACAGTGAGATCGAATATAAAGTAAATTCACGGCAGCTGTTGTAAAACCAAGATCCACATGAAAAGAGTCATTACCGGACCTTAATGGCTCACGGTGGCTCGTTTCAAAGAAGGATGTACCTCATTCAATTAGAATGAGGTACACGTACTCTTTAACACGAGCTCTTTGCTGGAAGTTTAGATTATACACAGTCCTTCGGATCAATTTACATCGCGTTTAATGTTACAAAAAGCTTTTTATGATATTAATGGACAAATCGTGACTTAGCCGGTGGTCATTTAATCTAAAATGTGACAAGGACGACTGGTCTAGTGATAGATTGCTCTGCTAATGATTGAGCCCACATGGCTATAAAAAAATAAGGGTTTATTTAATTTTAGCAAGCCTGTGTTCATCCAACTTGGTGTCGTTCTTGTATTTCTATATACAAATGTATATGCATTTACATACACTACCGTTAAAAACTTTGGGGTCAGTAAGATATTTAATGGTTTTTAAAGATGTTTCTTCTGCTCATCAAGGCTGCATTTATTAGATAAAAAATCCAGAAAAAAAACTGTAATATTGTGAAATATTATTTTTATTTAAAATAACTTTTTTCTGTGTGAATATATTTTTAATTGTAATTTATTCCTGTGATACGAAGCATCATTACTCCAGTCTTCAGTGTCACGTGATCCTTTCAGAAATCATTCTAATATGCTGATTTGCATATTCTAATATGCTGTTTTATTATCAGTGTTGGAAACAGTTGAGCTGCTTAATAGTTTTTTAGGATTCTCTGATCATTGCTCTTCATCTTCTCATGTACCACTGTGGTGATTTGCATGCTGTTTTACTGTATAATTTTTTAGTAATTCCATTCCAAAGTCGGCAAATGCTATTTATATTGCTTTATAGACATAAAAAAAAATCATAAAAAAATAAAATAAAATTGTTTTCTGACAATTCCAACAGATTATAGTTACCCTTTCAGTCGAATCACTTCGACGTTACATATGGGATCTCGCATGAGAAACCGTTCGTCTTCGAGTCTTTGAAAAAAATGCCAATGAATATTGGCGTGCAATAATTACAGCCAGGTGCACCTCATCACTGCGTGAGTATAAGAGGGCACGGCTGGA
>JAUMHG010000060.1:18545785-18559204 GCA_032359395.1 Enteromius anoplus | reverse complement strand
AAAAGCATTAGAAAATGCAAGTGCATTTATCCGCAGCCGCGATCAGACGCTTCAGGATAAACAAACACATCGCGCACATGACGCGCAAGTCTGTCAGCGCGCCGGTTTCGTGGATCTAATACCAATGCATTCCAAACGGTATATGAAGATCACGGACGACAGGTGATAAGGATAGAAGCTCACACATACATAGCTTGTAGTATAGACTCCAACCCAACTTTAAGAATAGATTTACGGCGATATTTTTTTTATCGCGCAATAAGAGTCTGCGTTAACGCGTATAACGGCCCACCACTAATGTGTATATATAAATGGACAGAAATTGTGCTAAACTGCCATAAAAACATCCAAAACCTTAAAGGTCCTCAAATATGCTTAATTTTATTTAAGCAAACATTATGTATTAATAGCAGTAACAATGTTTAATTCTTGTGATTTTAGTGTGAAAACACGCTTCGGTGAGATGTGTCTGTGGTAATACTGACCTGCTCCTGCAGCTGACAGGAGATGTTCAGTGGCACTCAGCTCCGTCTGTCTGCCCTCTTTGTTGTACGCTTTGATTGCATTGTAACTACAAATAAAAAAGAGGTTTTATTATTTGAGAGATATTTATATCTAACAATATGTTTATTTGTATTTGGTAAGCAGAATAACAGACTGTTACAGAGACAGAATAACTAGACTTTTGAATAACTAAAAAAACGTAAGCATGTACTATTTTCACAAATTCATAGCCACTTACATAATGCAAAAACACGCAGCATACCGGATGCATTATACTCTGCACATGACAGAATGATACATACAAGAAAAAGTAAAGCCCCCATGATGCTCCAGCTCCCCAGATGTTTGGGGTGACACCTTGATAAAGGCCCCGGAGACCCTCCTGCCGCCAGACGCTTTTCATGCAGTGCATAATTCCACTGTATTTTGGTCTCACATCCAGCCCGTCACTCACTGCAATTCAGTAAAGAACCAAACATTTAAGTCCGTCTTACTCCCAACACACATTTCAGCTATGCATCTGCAAAATATGCACCGGTAAAACTAATTGATTTATTAGTCAATTTAATTGATTTACTAGAAATCATCATACATTGAAACTTTTTTTTGAATAGTCTCCTTAATATAAAATTCCTAGCACAAAAAAAAATTATTATAGATATTTATAGATGTATTGATATTTACAGACATATTTTCATATGCATTTAAATTTGTACCTGCATACAACGTCCTATTAATGACAATTACTACTTTTTTTTTCTATATCCAATCCCTAACTGTTTTATTACATTAAAAAGGTAATCATTAATTGCCAGGTCTATTGATCTCAAATGACAAAATCACCCAGTACGTTTCATGGCATATTGGTTCTGGCTTTACACATACCTGCAAACCTAATTTTGACCAGATCCAGTGGATGCAGGACCAATGTGGACACCACTCCTCCACTGAGCCCTGCTATTAAGTTCTCGATCTTCACATGACTGAAGAGTCTCTGCAGGCTGCCGGTGAGGGACAGAGGTACAGGGGAGCCCTGGCTGGGGCTCATGACTGCTCCTTTACTGCAGGACAGCACACAAAATTCCCTGCTTTAACGTTAACAGTCTAACAGAATCGTTTTGAGATTGAGATCGTTTTGAGATCGTCTCTGAGATTTGTTATTACAAGCGTTAAGTCAAAGTTTCAGTAAGAATTAGCTGTGCGCATGACCTTACCAGTTAATGTCAGATCATACACACTGACAGACAGCAGGGAAGACTCGGAAACATGCTGAAACTGGAACATGGCGCTTTACACAACACAAACTGCGCATGCGTGTCATCGCACTTTCAAAATTAGAGTCTTTCACGAGTACAATGACGAAACATTTGCGGAAATAAGAAAATAGCCCATTAACTGCTAATAATAATAAAATAGACCCACATTAAACAAATATATTAATTATTTATGCCTTACTTTTTCAACGTACTTTTTTTTCTGTTATTATTATAAAGATTAGCTGTGTAATCGTTCTCCGAGTTAAAAAAAAATAGTGTCAAACATGATGATTAGAATAATCTGGTACAGAGAAACATTAAAAGGAATTAATTTTAAAGTAGGATAAATTTTATTATTCGTTATTAGACCAGTCAAAATGTTCAAATGACTTAATTTAAAGCTAAAGATTTGCACAAATATTGGACAAAGCATCAAATACATCAATACAAAAAAATACATATAACATTTTCTAAATAAAGAATAATAAACGGTTGCATGTTAACTAATGTATAATTACGTTATTCTATCAATAGTTAAACCTCAACATAACTAAAAGTATGATCAGTTGCAAATGATTAAATGCTACTTCCATACTATTATGCGACAAATAAGTAACAACACAACAACAAAAGCAGCAGCAGCAGCAGCAATAGACCAATAATAATGATATAAATGTAACAAACCAAATCATAAAAGTTTAAATGGCGGCACTTTCAAAGTGTAAGTAAAATATGTAGGTCAAAGCTTACCAGCGGTCTTCAGACCATAGATACCTCTTTAATGCTGAATATTTCAGAAATAATATTTTGGGGTAATTAGGAAAAAAGATTTAAATTATTTATCTCTCTTTCTGATCTGCTCCCAGGAGGTGTGCGTGCGTACTTAATATCGCGAGAGTTGTTGATTTGCCTGGCTATTCACCAAAGTTGAGTCACGTACTTTACGTAAGATTTTTCCGCTCCTGTGAGTGGTTGTTACGGCGCTGGCGTAGCTGGGTTTTGCGGAAGTGGTATCAAAGGGAATGTAGGGCTGCCAAAGAACGATTGGTTTCTAAAGCGGCACTTGAACATTAATATTATGGGTAAGTTCCGCTCACTTTTACGATATACCATCCACCAAACATCGCCGTTTTAGTCTGGGTAACGTTTATTCGGCTTTTGGGTAGAGTCGAAGCCTTTTGGTGGTTTAAATCGACGCTCGCTAGTGTTTTTACTGTAATTTAGGTTAACGTTAGTGATAGCGCGCGAGGCATTTCCTGTCAGTTTTTTTCCTCTCGCGAGTCATTGAAGAGCGAAAAACGGATTACGCTAATTAAAAATTCATCAATATTAACTACATACACACCTTTTTTTAAGTTGTTTTCTTAATTGTTAAATATAACACGCACGAAATTTGCAGTAAAACTCATTTTTAGAACACAAGCTAGCTAATGTAGGTTAGCAGCTAATCACAGCTGCTTGAATAATGCAACGATGTAATTTCTACATTTTGTTTACATATTTAAACATTTTTGCAGTTTAATTAACATACGTCCTGCAGTCTCTATTTAATGGTGTTCAACGTTAGGTAGATACTAGACAGAAAAAAGACATGCTAAAAAAATGAATTTCTGTTTTGCAGGTTGTGTTTAGAATTGCTTTAAGAATCTACGTTCATTTAAAAGCAGTTTACATTGAATGGGTCATTTTTATCACTCCAAATATCATCCATGCCTGCTAGTGTATGGATTGAGAAGAAGCTAATGCTATGCGAAATCACAAATATAGTTTATTTTTAGCTGTTTATTAGTGGTTTGGCGAATAAAATCAGAAAGAAGTGCTTTAAAATGTTATTTCCTTAGATTAATTCATTCACATCGAAAGAGATGCCATATATCATTCAGACCTGCACTAAAAATGTGGTTAGGCTCTCACATCCTGTAAGTTAGGCAGATCTGTTTTAAACAACTGAATGCTTCACCTGGTGTTACTCTGGGTTTGCGTATTTTACTTTCAACTGTGTGGCTTTAAATAAGTCTTTATATTCTCATCAGTTTGGCTTCTTATTGCATATTCTGAATGCCTGAGGTTTGTGTGTATTGTTCAGACTGATTAAAGTAATACAATAAAGGGCGGTCATGCGATTTATAGCTTAAAGAAACCAAGTTATCATGCAGAATAAAGGATGCTGGTGACGTTAAAAGATGCAGCCGAGTGTAATCACATGTCTTTGCTTCGTGACCTCAGATTGTGCTTTCAAGCATCTCGTATTCTGCACCATCACTTTTCAAGTAGTGCCACGCATTAATCAGCACGATATGGTCGCACGCTCTAAAACCATCATGACACTTGTGTGGTTCATGTGCAAAATTTTGCTTTTGTTTGACGTTCCTGTAATTCAGCTGTCAGACCATTATCAGAAACTCTAATTGTTTCTCATTTTGCTGTCATTTCATGATTCATGCATGCAGTTTTAGCCAGAGTTTGGACACACCTACTCATTCTTTTTTATTTCTGTTTACAGCATTTTAGTCATCGGTGGGAATTATGTATTGACCCAAAATGTTTTGCAAATCAAAGCTATTCGAGCTTCTTCAGTGTAGCCTAAGTGGTCTAAAACTCATAAACAACAGAATTCATGTGTAGGCACAGTCTGTAAAACGAATTATGTGCATAAATCTATAGATAGAAATGGTTTTATGAATGTGTTTCATTACATCACTCCAAGAATCTTTTTCAGCATTTTAGGATCTCTCCGATACTCAAAAATTATTTTTATATTTGATATTTTTGATTCTCATATATATTTATTTATTAATTAATTTAGTTAATTTGAGTAATATTTGACATGTGTTGCCATAGCCTATATGCACAAAATATTAATTGATATTTTTCGTTTTTGTTTTGTTGATATTTTTTTCTACTAATAGTGTATTATTATTTGATTTATTTTATTGAAATGAGTTACTAATTTAAATTTTCCAATTTATTTATTTGTACTTTTTTTATTATTATTATCATTGTTGTTGTTGTTTTTGTTGTTGTTGTTGTTGTTATTATTATTATTTGTACAGGTTTTTTTCCCCCACAAAACCTTTGCACTTGACCCCCTGAAACTCCCTTTCAAACCACAGTTTTTGAAAACTGCTGTCCTAGATAAGCTTTATTCTTCACTAGATGTTTGTATATGTTTAATTTGAGTCATTTGCGTCATTGAGCCTCTGACTTTCTCTCTATCAGTTCAACTTAAACCTGTTTTTTTTTGTTTTTTGACTTGCCAAAGCAATTTCAAGTATTTGGAGACTGTGTATATGTATATGTGTATAACATACATTTTTGTGTTTTTTTTTTCTTTTCTCTCCCTTTGTCCAAAAATGCTGTTGAATGCTGAAATTTGGACGTACAAAACATCTCTTCTGACGTCTTCCCTTTGCTCCTCATCACTTTTAACCAATACCACGCATTTCTGGGATTCAAATACACAGCAGTAAGTATGTCTAATACTGGCATAATAGCACATAATCACCTTCTATTTGCTTATTTGAGAGTGCAATTGTGTGTTGTTCTCTGTGAGCAAGTTTCTGATCAAAAAAGTGTTCTTTGTGTCTGTTTTCAGCAGCAGAAGAATCTGGAGGGATACGTGGGTTTTGCAAGCCTCCCCAACCAAGTGTACAGAAAGTCTGTGAAGCGGGGCTTCGAGTTCACTCTGATGGTTGTGGGTAAGGAAACGCATTCTTTGAATGTATTGATTTTAATCCGCTACGTAACCTTCGGTATGCGGTTCACAAATACCAAACTACGCTCAACGTAGTTAGCGACACATTGCTTGTGATAGATTCAGTGTGCGCTGCAGTCATTGTGACCACTTGAGGAGCTTCCTGTCTAGTTTTGAATGTTTGCCAGTTTGAGACTACATTCTTGACATTTGGTCTAAACGCTGTTTGGATAACCACACAGGAAGCAGGGGTTGAATGGCAGTGATTTCACATCCTGTTCATCTTGAGAAATGCAAAAGAGTTTTCAGTAAAAAACATCTAAATGGCTGACATTTTTTTGAAGGCGTTGCTTTAAAGCCAATTCTTTTACGTTTAATCAAGTTTGTGGTGATACGTGATCTGTCTTGTTATGGCTGGAATTTGCTTTGAAAGCTTACGGAGCTGTGTTTGCTTTGGCTTTTGCGTGCGAGCTGCGGTTTTGTATCCGACAACCCCTGCGTTTATGAATCTGACCCCGGGACTCGTGGTTGTGCTTGCTTGAGTTATTTTCAGTCGCGAGCGAAAGGCATGTTCAAGACATTACTTGTGGTCTTTGCAGCTGCAAAATATTGTCTTTGGTAAGACTATGGTTCTTTTTCGTCATATAGTATCCCAACACTGAACTGATTGTAATGTCATTAATGAAGTTTTATAGCGCTTGCGCTTGCTGATTTGTTATACAAATTGCCTGTGCTGTGCGGGTGGACTTTACCCAGTTGTTCTTGCATTAGTGTTTGGGTATGGAAAACGGCCAAGTCTGTAATGGTGCCAGCCACTCGCCCTGCCAGAAGCAATTTACTCTCGTTAATGTGCTGACCTCACTGCGTGAGACCACACAGATGCATGCCTCGCTCTGTTAGTTCTAACCTTCATCCAGCGTTTATCCGTCACTATATTAGTTTAGTCCCACTGCTTGCGCTCTATATGCAAACAAATGCTAAACACATAATAATGAAGCATCATCACAGCGCTGGAGAGGTATTGAGTTGGTCGTATTTGAATTTCCAAAACAATTAGCGGTAAGTATTTAGAATGAAGTTCACTTAGTCACATCTTGGCCATTAACGGATTTACTAAAGAAATGCCAACAAGCTGCTCGTGAGGTTAATTCCACTGTTCTCCCATGGGGTTCTTAGGGTTCTTAGACTGGATGCAAAAAAGGCTGTTCCCTCCAGCATTGACGTAATATATTTAGGGGAAGTTCACACAGGGCATGTCCTTGCATTCCATCTGCACTATTATTTTAATTGTTTGTCTGTTTACTCATGAATCAGATGGATGTTTATGGCCACTGTCTCGTGCCATGAATGTCACACTTAAGATTTTAAATGTAATTGTGGATAGGTGTATTAATTGCCATTTGGACACTTGTTCTTTCAGAATTTTACCAAAATTATTTTTGTGAATCACATCAATTGCAAATTGATTATTTGTTAAATAATTAGCCTTTTTTTCACTAAATTGTGCTTGAATGTATCAGTATTTCACCCGGCTTTCTAGATATTGTCTGTATTGGCTATTTCAAAGCCCTTATCTGCCCAGCACGATTTATTTTTGAAAAATGCATTTTGAAATTTCTAGTCTTTCTAGTTTTATACATTTATTAAATGTTTAGTTAAAAAAAAAAAAGATTAATGTTTTTGAGCATCATTCTCATCAAGGTTGCTTTTATGATCAAAAAATGTAAATATTGCAATTTAAAATAAGTTATTCCCGGCCTCATTTTAACCTGATTTTCTGTCCTTCTATTCAGGAGAGTCGGGTTTGGGAAAGTCCACGCTGATAAATTCTCTGTTCCTGACGGATATGTACTCTGGAGAATATCCTGGACCTTCACATAGAATCAAGAAAACTGTTCAGGTATATAGAGTCAAGATTTGTTTTCTTAATGTCAATAGATACTGCTTGTTCGTTCTCAGCTGTGCACTGGGAACAGAAAATGGGAAATGCCTTTTTTTTTTTACCTGAATGTATTTTTTTAGGTTTTTAAATTATAACTCTAAACATACATTTCCCAGTTCCTATGCCACTGTACTTCTGGCTTCTCAAGCATACTTAAGTAATACTTCAGTAATAGCTATGCTATGTCCTGCATGTTTGTACTTGTAGTCTTTAGACTGACTGAGTCCAAAGCTTTACACAACATTTCAGCTTTATGATGATTGTCTTTGCATCTCACTCCGCTAATACCCAGTGGTATGTAAACAAATGTGACCAAGCAGACACTAGCTACTAGTGTTTACACCAGCCGTTCATGAGGTCTTAATTATTTAGTGTTTACTAGAGCATATGTTGAGGGCTTCTATGTAGAAATAGTAATTCAGTTGGTCTGTTATTCACAGGTGGAGCAGTCCAAAGTGTTGATGAAGGAGGGAGGCGTCCAACTTCTGCTTACCATAGTAGACACTCCAGGATTCGGAGACGCTGTGGACAACAGCAACTGGTGAGAACGATTTGGGTGGATTGCCAGATATAGTTATCACAGCAAAGTTTAATATCAGGTTGCTTGATATAATTAGATGGCTATGTGATTGTGTTTTCACTACTGTGGTGTTGCTTTAAACCAAAAGCATGACCTGAATCTCCTGTGTGTTTACTGCTCCAGCTGGCAGCCGGTCATTGATCACATTGACAGTAAGTTTGAGGATTATCTGAACGCTGAGTCGCGTGTGAACAGACGGCAGATGCCGGACAGCAGAGTGCACTGCTGTCTGTATTTCATTGCACCCTCAGGACACGGGTGAGTGATCACAGACCTGGCCTGCTGCTTTCTTGCTGTACATTGTAATGTCTTTAAAAGGAGGAGAAAAGTTATCAATTATTAAAGTAGTCACTATTTCAAGTAGTTTCTATGCACAATTCAGAGTTTCTGGTTTTTTGTGTTGTGCTTTGATTTAAACCCTACAAATTGAGGTAGGAATGAGACAATATGCATTAAATGGAACACAAATGATGTTGAAGACTTTTATTGTTACACAAACGATTGTATTTTAAATTTTGACATTCTATTCACAAATTAATCCATTAAAAAGCTGTATCGCAAAAATATGAAGCAACGAATTTTCAATGTTGAAAATGATGATAAATGTTTCTTAAGCACCAAATCGGCATACTAGAATAATTTCTGAAGGATTGTGTCACACTGAAGACTGGAGTAGTGATGCTGAAAAGCTAGAATAAATGACATTTTAAAGTATATTCAAATAGAAAGCCTTTATTTTAAATTGTAGTAATATTTCACAATATAACAGATTTTTGCTTTTTTTTTTTTTTTTTTAAATTAAATAAATCTCTGGTTGACTGTAAGAGACGTCTTTCAGCTTTTTTTTTATGCATAAAATAAGTTGGTTGTATACAAACCTGTACCTGTTTATTTTACATTTTTTCTTTTATCAGACTTCAGTCAGTTTTCCCATAGTTTTTTTTTCCCCTGCTAAGATGTCTGATAATGGATTTCATTGACAAACCGGAGTTGAGGTCACTGAAATTTTCCTTTTAGTCAGTGAAAACATTAGAATAACTGTGTCGCTGTAAGCTGCTGTTCTCAGACAATAGTGGATCTGTGTGCAGAGCCAATGAAGATGCAGGAACGTGTCGCTCTATTCAGTCTTGATGATTATCAGAACTGAAGCGTGGAAGAAAGTAAATAGTATGGGTGTTGTTGCCTATGATTCAAAAAGGAAAACAATTTAGCAGTGAAAGCACAACACACGAACACTAGTAACTTTTCTTATTTTGTTTTTGAAAAAGTCACCCAATGTTCTTCAAAAGTTTTACCTTATTTACTGCAAATGTGAGTCATTTTTAGCTTTGCAAAAGTTCAAACCCCTAACCCTAAGTATGAACTGTAGTTTCAGTGATGCTTGCATTAAAAAGCTATTGAGAGAACGGTGATCATTATCACAGTGTTGTGTTGTATGTTTTTCCACCAGACTGAAACCTTTGGACATTGAGTTTATGAAACGGTTACATGAGAAGGTCAACATCATCCCACTGATTGCCAAAGCAGATACCCTGACACCCGAAGAGTGCCAACAGTTCAAGAAACAGGTCAGCCGGCTTTAGCCTCCAGCTCTCGTGTGCTAAGTCCTGTCCGTTTACACTCCCGATTAAGAAAAAGGCAAGAAGAGACAGCAGGAGTTCAAGCCTCCGGCACCATGTGTGTCTTGAGCGCTTTGCCATCTGTCAGAGTATTATCTCTGCAGGAACCGTGAGCAGGAGTGCAGCATTACCGCCTAGACAGGAAAGATCAGATGAAAAGATTTGAGCACATCCACAAATAAATAAACAGAGGATGTTCCTCAACCCTAAACAATCCCTCTTGGTGATCCTCTGGAGGTTGTGTGCTGGGCCTGAAGGAATCCAAGAGAGCTTGTTTGATTTTTAAAGTCGTTTTTATGTTTCTCTAGATTATGCGAGAAATCCTGGAGCACAAGATCAAAATCTACGAGTTTCCAGAGACGGATGATGAGGAGGAAAACAAGATTGTGAAAACAATCAAAGTAAGGGTTCTACTTTTGTGTAATATGCATATTTCCAAACAAAAACTTTCAGAGTTTAATGACCAGCAGAATTAAACTGACTGATTCTGCGGTTATGTGCTTATGAGCTGTGATAAAATAAATTTGCTGTTTTTGCGAGCTTTCTGTGAATATCTTTAAGTGCTGTTCATCTAAGAGAATGAAATATAGTGATAAAGTTCTGTGTCTGTGGAGGTGGACGGTAGATGTGGTTCACCAGGTGGCTGCCCATTAAAAGCCTGCCAGACTTAGCATGTTGCTTTAGAAGCCAGATTCCTTTTGCACAGCCATCCATGAGCCTCTCTCTCTCTCTCTTTCTCTCTCTCTCTCTCTCTCACTCTCACTCTCACTCTCACTGTCACTCTCACTCTCACTCTCACTCTCACTCTCTCTCTCTCTCTCTAGGATCGGTTGCCCCTGGCTGTGGTCGGAAGCAACACCATCATCGAGGCGAATGGCAAGAAGGTTAGAGGAAGGCAGTACCCATGGGGAGTGGCAGAAGGTAGATGCATTTAAAAAACTAAAAGAAAAAATTATTTAAAAAATTACAGTACATTTTATAATGTACTCAAACAGTTATTTTAAATTGTAATAATATTCCACAATATTATTGCTATTATTTCTGGTCAAATAGATGCAGCTTTAGTAAGCATTAGAGACTTCTTTCAAAAACATTTAAAAAATCAAAAAAATTATTACATCAGCTACAAATTACTGTTTGTGAGATCTGCCTCTGTGACGCCTTATCCTATAGTTAACATCTATAAATGCCTTTTGAAGGATAGCTTTGTTTAATACCTGGTTATCATTTTATTTCCTCCACAGTTGAGAATGGAGACCACTGTGATTTCACACTCTTAAGGAATATGCTCATCAGGTACAACAATTCATCCCACGTCAAAATACACTTTGTTTGTCTTGAGGAAAGAAACTAGAAACACAACAGCTTTGGGAGAGTGAATGAGACTTAACTTTAGCAAATTTGACCACAAGTGTGACTTTTATCAAATTCAATGCCTCAAAAGTGTGATTTTGCTTTTTCTTTAACATAATTGACACTTGATTTGATATTTTATATATCTAATGTAATGTAATATATCTTTGTGGAGCCAGTGTATAAAAATGTACTTGTTTTGTGTCAGAACCCACATGCAGGACCTCAAGGATGTAACAAATAACGTCCATTATGAGAACTACAGAAGCAGGAAGCTTGCGGCTGTTACCTGTAATGGAATCGACAACAACAAAGCCAAAGGCCAGCTCACCAAGTAAGATACTTTTAGTATCATATCACTGATATTACACAACTCTGTCTACTTGATCCCAGAACATGCACTTCATAACAAATGACAAAGGCCTGCATGGTTTGTCCTGAGATTTGTAATGTTTATACTCTATAAGTGTGAGCGGAAATGCCTGGAATAATGTAAGACGGCAGATAGCATCCGAATTTGATTTCATACGGCCTCATCTCAGACACTTAAAAAACACTTGAGACCAACTTCATTGCATCACAACGCGTGTGAATGTACATTTTAACGCTCAAGCAGCAATGTGTTCCTGGCACACGCCACTCCACATCTCTGGTGTTGCGTATGTGAATTTAAACAGTAATCTGATTATAAGTGGTGTCATATTACATTTATTACATTTACATTTATTCATTTAGTAGACGCTTTTATCCAAAGCGACTTACAGGTGGGGAATATTAGTGTTTGCACTTATGAATAATTTAAATGCAGTTGAAAAACACACTAACACTTACTCTAAAATTAACTTAAAATGAATGTTTGTTAAATACAGCATTTTTAAAGACGTTTTAGGTCAGTATATCTAACTGATGCTTAGTTGTCAAACAGCATTGTAACATTTTATGTTGCATAATTTCCTGTTTTCTGGTGTGTTGGGTAGCACACTGTAAACCTCCATACTTACATTTGTGTCTGGCCTTTCTGTTTTTAAAGTATATCAGACAGGATGTTCATTGGGGGAAAATGTAGAGCAGTACTTTTATTTTATCCATTAGGAACTGATTGGATCATTAGAAGTGGCAGTCGGTTGGTAACATAATATAATATGTTAACTACGTATTCTAACTAGTGCTCTCAAATAATTAATCACGATTAATCGCATCCACAATAAAAGTTTTGTTTATAATACTTATGTGTATATAAATACAAATACATGCATGACTATATTTAAGAATAAAAATATTTTGTTTATATATTAGAAAATATAAATATATAAATGTATAAATGTAAATATTTTCGAAATACACTGTATGTCTGTGTGTATATATTATATATATATATATATATATATATATATATATGTATGTATGTATGTATGTATGTATGTGTGTGTGTGTATATACACATAATAAATATACACAGTACACATACATATATATTGTAAACAAAAACTTTTATTTTGACTGCGATCACGATTAATTATTTGACAGTACTAATTCTAACATAATGAAAAAACAGGAAGTGGTTAAATTTTTATTTCATGTTAACTCTTACTTAACCTGGTGGCTTAAATATATTTTCTGTCAGTACGTTTCTCTGGTTCGAGGAGATTTATATTGAGATATTCCCTCACAGTTTGCTGTGCTCGCTAACCCTTAATTTTCGATGGCAGACTTCTTAACACAAGCACGAGTGCACATATGCATAAGTATGCACTCACAGACACGTTTGTGGTCACGCCACGCAGCTTCCAAGTAGTCAACTGTCACCTCTAACCTAAAATATTGTTTTTGCAGGAAACCACATTAAAAGTGTTATAATCCAAACTAGTCTTTCCTCTCATCTGCTTTTTTTTGACACATTATTTTGCTCTTCAGTGCACAGTATGATTTGTAGCATGCTAAGTGTGTGTGTGTTTTTGTTTTTTTAGAGTTGACACGGTTGAAGGCATGTAAGTGGTCATTTACATTTTTCCAAATCCCTGTGTTGTACGGATCCTCTTTTCCTCTGGGAACGGTGTCTTGCGGTGTCTGTTATTTCCCTCTTTTTCCACCAGTTCCACGTGTGATTTTTTTGGGAGTTTTAGACCATGTGACAGCAACCCTGTTAGTCAAACCCTTCCTTATTTTCCTTAAGTATCCAGGAGTATATCCTACTGTTTGTCTATGAGTTGTAGAAAAACTGGAATCGCAGATGTATTGCCGTTCTTACTCAGACTTTGATTCACAAAAATGGTTGTACTCAAATCAAATTCATCCTATTTCATGGAGATCTTTTATTCTTTTGTTCCAAAATTCAGAGTAGTGTTATTTTCATAAAGATTTATTATTTAAATATCTAATCACTAAGATTTATTAAATTAAATACATTTATATATCTTTATTTATTCATTTGCTTTCAGCTTTATATATAATTTTATTGTACATTATATTTA
>JAUMHG010000060.1:18500216-18513158 GCA_032359395.1 Enteromius anoplus | reverse complement strand
TCCACTAGCTAATATGATTCTTTAGGGTCTTAATGGAAAGTTTGTAATATAGTTTGTTTTAAAATTTCTCAAAGATAATGTAATAAACGCTCATTTTACCCTGTCAAAAACAGCTCTCTAGAAATCCCTCTGTTCTGTGTACTTCCTCTTTAAATCTTCACAAGCTCCGCTGACTCCGCCCCTCTTTTCCAAGTCTCTGGGGATCTTTTTTTTTTGCCATATTCATAGTGAAACTTGCTAATTAGCACATTATTAGGAAAGGTGATTTGCAAAGATTCATTATAAGACATTATACTCACTGCTTCTGTAGGTGAGGCTGGATCATGAATGATTTGCGCGAACATAAGCGCATTTCGGTTGATCAAGGGCGCGTTTCCCCTTCAGAACCAAACGTAACGTTAATTCTCTGCGTCTTTAATCACTCAGATGTCGGGGGTAAATGACTTCTGCTATGTTCATTTATACATGACTCAACAACAAACACCTCAATCTCTAAGGAGTCTTGCTTGTCTCTGCGTCTCTGTCTGATGACGGCTCACTCAGGGCGGGTCTGAGGAAAGACACCCGCTGCGTCCGAAATCGCTTACTTTCCGTACTATATAGTACGTGAAAAACAGTATGCGAGGCGAGTAGTATGTCCGAATTCATAGTATCTGAAATTCCGTAGGCGAGGAATACCCAGATGACCTACTGCTTCTGGCCGAATTCTATAGTAGGCATACCATGAACATTTTCCTATCCCATGAGGCTCCGGGAGAGGAGGCGTCATATTAAAAAAATGGCGGAAAGTGGAGACGCGGCTCATTTGAAGTGTAAGCACCTCAGGAAGAAAACGTTGTTTATTGTGATTAAATTACACTTGTTTCACACAATCTAAATAAACGGATGACTTATTGAAAGTTTAAATTGTCGCGCTGTTGTGACGACGCGTGACACGTGACTCAATATGGCGGATGTAGTACGTCCGAATTCCATTCATACTACCCCCCATTTGTACTATATAGAACGTACTGTTTTAACGGTGGGGTAGTATGTTCAGTTTTAAATGTAGTACCTACTTAAGAAGTATGCGATTTCGGACACAGGTTGTGTGACACGCTGCTGTCAATCATCTATTATGGGTGTGGCCTCTGTCGGTGTGACGCCACAACCACATGCATTTGAGAATGGCTTGATTTCAGAAGGGGCAACTTATTTTTATTAAGTCAAAAGAAAACTACCTGTGGATCTTTATCATTGTAGGGTGGTTGTGTACTCACACTCCCAACACACATTTCAGTCCAAACAGCTTGAAAAAGTGCATGTACCGCCATATGACCCCTTTAAATGCTAAACGTTTGCTTCTGGCTAAAACAGTCCTTCATTCCATAACTTACAATAACACTAAAATATACTTGCTTTTAAAAAACTCTCATTCTGACATCCATTGGTCAGCAAGTGATGCTAAATTTCTCCAAATCTGTTCCGATAAAGAACCTTTTTTTTTTTTTTATCTACATCGTGGATGCAGAGGACTTTTTTCATTATTAGGTGAACTACTCCTTTTACCTACATGCGATAAACATTAATAATAGGCTGCATTGTTAAAATGTGGGTTTTGAGGGACTTGACCGAGTCAATCTGCACTATTCTGTCTCTTCACTAATCCCACAGCACAAAGTCGTCCTCAGAAAAAGAATAATATCCTACAAGCCTGGATTCACTGCTTTACATGTGTACATTAGCATAGGATTACGAGCGAGCTGCCCATCGCATTCCATAAGTGCAGGCTGGGGAAACAGCCACGGACTGCCATGATCGCCACATTTGTGATGAGACAACTTGTGACACAACTAATGCATTTTACAGCTAATACAAATGTATCTATAAATTGTATAAAGAGATGTTAGAGATTGTTACATGTGTTGGCCGTTTTGAGCTTTAAATCTTTTGATTGTCAGCATATCACATACTCAACACCAGTGTTTATTTTTTGGGTTTTAAGTTTAATTAAGCTTAATGTATTGGTATAAATATCAAATCTATCTAAAAACTTCAGTTCCACTTTATATTAGGTGGCCTTAACTATTACGTACTTACATTTAAATTAATCATTTGGTACAATGCACTTATTGTGTACAACATGTTTGTACTTACATAAAAAAAATTACCTATGCAATTATCTGTAATTCATTTCTTTAATTACATATATAGTTACACTCTTGGCCCATCTCTTACACCTTAACCCACCCATAAACCTACCCATACCACTGAACCTGTCTCTAACCTTATCCATATCCCACCTCAATAGCAGCAAAAGTGTTTTGCAATAAAATGTGTACACAATACATAATACTTATATTATGAAATAAGCAGTTAAGGCCAGCTAATATAAAGTGGGACTCAAAGTTTTTCTGTAAATGAACACAATATGAAAGTTTGGTCCTAAAATATGTCAGTTCTGCGCTAGAATAGTTTCTTTGTAAATAGTGGCATAAAAAGTTATATTAATGCTAATTTCTGTTGTGAAACTCTAGATGGTACAGGCAAGTATTGTTTAAACAGTTAATAATCTAAATGTCAAGAAAATTAATGCTTTTGGAGCATAAAAACAGCTGTTTCCCCGGTAACACTGTACATAAAGCAGCAGTATGCTCACTAACTCTGCTTTTTCAGGCACTACAGGCATGATTAAATTAAAATGAGACCAATCACTACAGATTAGCATCACGCAAAAGAGGGCTTTGGACAAATTAATAATTAAGCAAATAGTTTGGGTGTTGTTGAGCAAATAAGTAAAAAATAAATGCATATTAAGACAATGAAAGTGTTTTTTGACCTCACATGCATGTGGAAATATGATCCTTTCATAACCCATAATAGGGGAACTTTAAGAACAAGAGGTTTACAGAATCAAATGAAATGCTAAGATAATTGAATAAGTATCCCACAGTACAAAATACAGTGTCAGCGTGGCATATAACATGTCATGTAAATGGTAAATGTTTATACTGTGCCTGTTCTCCTCTGGGGCCTCTTGGCCCTGGAGGCCCTTCGGTGCCCTGTGAAAACCAGTAAAAACTATTTATTAATCATGTATTCTGTATGTTACAATACAAATATTTTAAGTCAGTACAGAAGACGTACCTTATGTCCCTTTTGTCCTGGTGGTCCACAGTTACCTTGATCCCCCTAAAATAGGACTCAAGACTTTCAAGATTTTGCTTTGTGGAACAGAATGCATTATAAGAGTGATATAAATATTAAACATTTCAGTGAGAATATAAATTTTGCAATTCTGTTACATGTGCACAACATTTATTTAGCATGCACTACTGGTCAACAGTTTGGTATAATTAATATGTCTTTGAAAGAAGTCTCTCATGCATTTATTTGATCTGAAATAATAGTAATATTGTAAAATCGTATTGCAATTCAAAATAGCTATTAATTATTTGAATATGTTTGAATATATAATTTATTCTTGTGTTGCAACAATGAATTTTCAGCTTTTTTACACCAGTGTCACATGATCCTTCTGAAATCATTCTGATATGCTGATTTGATGGATTTAAAATACTATAATTAAATATAAAACAATATTGATTATTACAATATTGTAATTTTGATTAAATAAGTGCAGCCTTTTATACTTCTACGCAAAAAAAAAATCATATTCTGAACTTTTGACTTGTGGTATATATATTTTCCAATCTTGTGTAAAAAAAAAGTCATCAGTATCATTCTGGATGTGGCTGTTAACAAATTCTTTGCATGTAAATGTGTAAATATGTAAACTCTGATGTTTCACCTTATCACCTTTGAACCCAGGTCTTCCCTGTGAATGACAAACCAGGAACAGAACAGAGTTGGTCAGAGAGTCATTGATAACACAGACTGTATAAAAAGATGTGATGTACCTCGGGACCGTTGATTCCTGGAAGACCGGGTGCTCCTGTTTCCCCCTGTAAAACAGGTCAGATTAACAACAGTAAACTACAGATCTAATAATAATGGGTAATAATTATGGGTAATTATTTTCACTCTCACCCTTGAGCCTTTTTGACCTGGTGCTCCTTCATAACCTTGCTCTCCCTTTTTACCCTGGACAAAGTAGAGTTTTCTCATGAATGACACTAATAACTGAAAATGGCCTTGGTCTTTCAGCGATACTCACAGGAGCTCCTGAAGGTCCACGTTCACCTTTCTCACACAAACACACAGGTGGCCGAGGACACTGGCACAAGGAATACAACCAAGAGACAGTATGCAATCAGCATTTTTTAAATTAATTCAGCCACAAATATGACAGAAGTTAAGATTCTCTCATGCTCTATGATTTATTAATTTTTTCTGTTGACCACAAAAGAAGATGTTTTGAATAATGCTGGTAACCAAACATTTGGCAGTATCCTTTGACTTCCATAGTAATTCTTCCCCTAATTTACAACTATTGAAGTCAGTGGGACCAACAACTATTTGGTTCTCCCAAGTATCTTCTTTTGTGTTTAAAATATGAAAGAAACTCACACAGGTTGGGAATGACACGGGGGTGAGTAAATGACGACAGAATGTTCACTTTTGTGTGAACTGTCCCTTTAACAATAAATCTTTTTACTATATACTTTGTTTAATCAGTGTTCTTGATAGTTTAGTACTTACTTCGTTTTTTGCAATTATTTCCTGACAAAAAAATAAATAAAACAGAAAAAAGAATTAGAGCTTAATTCTATGACAGTATCAAAACAAATTCAATTTATTCTCGTCCCGTGGCATGGAAAACTTTACGATGCATTTCTAAGAGAGCTGTATTGTGCGATCACAGACAGTGCTTGACATTTCACGAGCCCCCTCTGGAAAATCCCCCACACCCACTGATGTGTGAACCATGCCTCAGGACAGCAGACTGAACATTGCATCTCAAACCCCCACAATATCTATTATCTGACCCAAAATAACAGCAGCATGTAGCCTGCGGAAATACAAAGCAAGAGCTTGAATGAAGCTAAATAAATGAGAGGCATTTCAGCTGGAGTCCATGTGAAAGTAAAGCTCTGAGTAATGAGTGCACTGTTTTTATTCGTATGTCAAGTTGTTTAATACCATGTTACTTCCCAAATATGCAATATGGGTAGTTTCTTATTGACCTAAGGCACAGGTGTGTGTTTATATATATTTTTTGATGATCAAGCAGTTTAGAGTCAGAATTAGAATGATCCAAAACTACCATTTTTAGATGGTTTTTAATTTTCCTAGAGTTTCTTTGTGTGTGTTTTTAATAATTTATTAAAATGGGTGCTCACTGCTTACTGGATCGTGTGTTCATTTATTCATTTCTCTCTTTAGGTCTAAGGCTGCACAAATAATTAAAATGAAGTTTAAAATGATGTTAGATTTCTAATATTTCTATAAATCTTAATTGCAATAAGTCATTTTCTGTTGCACAAGGTAATTCTATATGTTTACATAGTTATATATTTCCATAATTTGTGATTAGATTTTTATTAGTGCTGGGCAACAATTAATCGTAATTGTGTAAAAAAAAAAAAAAAAGTTTTCTTTATATAATGTGTGTGTGTTTTGTGTATACTTATAATGTATAGGCTATGTAAACACACATGTGCATTATATATTTAGAAAATATTAACATTTATTTAAATGTATACTTTTATATCTAAATCATATACATATATATATATATATATATATATATATATATATAGACACATTTTTCTTAAATATATACATGCACGTGTGTGCATTTATATATAAATAATAAATATAACACAGTACACTCACATATGTTACGTGCACAGAAACGTTTATTTTGATTAATCGTGAAAGTAATTAATTATTATTATTTTAATTACATTTTTGATTAGAAGTTATACTGTATGTGTGTTTCATAAAGTAATTCATAATTTCTATAATTTATAATTCTGTTGCACAGGGGGATTTTGTGTGTTTGCTTAGAAGCTCTTAAAATCATTTTGATCAAATTGATTTCTTTTCTCAATTCAGTATTAACTGTTTTTGTTGATTGTATAATTCAACTGTGCTAGGCCTATTTTAATGCATCTGTTTAATTTTGTATTGATCATTTATCAATTTACAATAATTTACAATATGGGCTCATCATGTCTGATCTTGCTGAACCTGACGCATCTGACAGATTAAGTGCGTGTCTCACGAGCTGCTGCAGGAGCCGTTCCTCCAGTTCGGGGTCAGTGAGGCTGTGGGAGTACTGCTGCGCTGGGCTGCTCGCTATGACCCGCAGTTTAGCACTGTTCACGTTGTCTTTTGCCAAGTTCGATAAGCCAATTGTGAAGATCTTTATGTTGTGGCCTTTGGCCTCGGCGACCGCCATCATGATGTCAGGATTTCGCGGATGGTCGACGCCGTCGGTCATGAGCAGGGCGACCCTCACACTTTGCTCCTTAGTCTCGCTGGTGAAGAGTTGAGTGGCATTGGATATGGCGTATGTGGAGTACGTTCCCTGGCCGATGTAGATGGCGTCCTCCAGTCTGCTGAGGAAGACCTCAAGGTCCTGCCAGTCTCTGAAGTGCTGGTCGATATGGACTGAGCTGCTGTAGTAGATGAGCGCCATACGGGTTCTCAGATCCCAGTCAGACACCTGCATTTGTGCCACCCGCTTGCTGAAGGAGCGCACAAATGCTTTCTCTCGATCGAACAGAAGGCCCTTGGCACTCTCTGAGCTGTCCAGGATGAATGCGATCTCTAGTTTGCATCCTAACTCTGAAACGAGAGCAAAAATATAAACAGACTTTATTATCTATTACACTGCAAAAAATTTACGGCAAAAAAAAAAAAACGGCAGCTGTGAATCAGACTGTAAAAACAAATATGACAACAATGTTTTAGGTTTTGCGGTTTTAAGTTAGATTTACGTTTAAGTACTGTCATTTCATTAACTGATTTGTTGTTGTAATTATTTAATTTAACAAAACGAATATTTTTCGTTTGAATTTCCTTCTCTTATCATATTTTATGTTGCCACTTCAAACGAGCGGGTCGTAAAAAATACCAACCTATTAAAGTACTGAAATCTGGTATGTAGCTTTGTAATACATTGATAAGCACCAAATGCAGGGGGTGAAGAGAAAGTCATGATGAACCAAAGCCCATCACAAGCAGCTTTTAAATATGAATGTATGTAGAAGGAGCTCAGTGTTATTTACACAAACACTAAGCACCATCATGGTGAGACTCATTAAACTCAAATATGCAATAAACATTCATTTAACAACAATACATGTAGCATAATAAGCATAACAGATAAGAAAAAATAAGAAGAAACAGTCATTTCAAAGAAACACATCAAATTCATAATTCATCGTAAATATTACAGGAATTTAGCATTAACCATTTAACAGATTTTTACTGTAGCCTTTTGTCCAGTTGCTGTCATTTTTTTTTGCAGTGTATGTATCCATGAAGAACCTTAGACATCCATGGAACCTTTCCACTGGGCAAAACATTCCTCAGATTAAAAAAGGAAATCTTTTGAAATCTGTTCACTGAAAGGTTTTTAGAACACCAAAAATCTGTGGGATCGCTTTGAAAAGTTTCAGATATTAAATAAAAGACAGAATTTATTTTTATGCAACAGTTTTTAGTGGGCCTCTGGGCTAAACAGTTTTAAAAATGCTTGTGTTTTAATGTGTTTTTGCTTTGAGTAGTGTGATAAAAGAGAATATGGAGCTTGAAAGGAAAGAAAAAACAGCTTTTTTTTTTTTTTAGACAACCAAAATGATATTTATATGGCCAAAACTTCTAATAGTTTATAATGTAAATCAATGAGATCTTCATAACAGCATGGCAGACTTCTTAGAAAAAATCATATAATATATCTTAGTAAGACAATATTTTTATATGCTTAGTTTTATGATCTGTAGTTTCAGAACAGACATGTATAATGCAATGCACTACAGTGGTTGAGAGATAAACAAAAACGTTTCTCAAAAGCCAGATGATCATATTTGATTTTTTTTTTCCTGAAAAAAAAAAAGGGAGTATGGATTATATATATATATATATATAAATTGTTTTCTTTATATTTAAAAAAAGACAGGGGAACCACAAACTGAAGGTGGAAGATTTTGCGTTAATATTAAGAGGCCTTTTACTTGTTTAAAAGTTCTAAAAGAAACAGAAAACATGTAGTAGAATTGAGTAGAAATGTTGAGCATTTATAGTGTACAAAAGTCTGAGACCACTCACGAAAATAATTTGTTTGAACCTTTTCTCTAATTGAGTCCCATCAAAAATTATAATGTCATTATAACAATTTAAGATAAGTTTAGCTTATCTGGTTTGTCTTGAGACTTTTCCGACTTTTCCTGGAAAGACGTTACTCTTATTGTTGCCTAGAAGAAACTATTGAGATGTAAAAGATATCTAACATTCAGTTTTTTCACATGCGATACTGAGCCAACACAATAAATGAAACTCTGACACTGAATGAAACATTAATGCATTTACCAATGTCCTGTCTTATGGTGAGGTTCGGCGTTTCTCCAGACTGTCTTCTGTTCTGGCATCCGGCCGGAGGTACAAGCACCCAAAGCAGCAGGCACAGAAAGAAGCCTGTGGCCATGCTTTCATTCATATCTAACGTTAAAGACATTCAACAAAAATCCTTCAGACCTGTGCATCTTTGAAATGTGTTCATGATGCATATTGTGCATTACAAAAACCAACACAAGTGAATTCTTGTTTGATATACACTTACATGTTCAACCACAAGCTGATCCTTGGATATTTGTGCAATGTAAAAAAGTTTAATAAATCAGGTGCATGTAAAAATCCACAAATACATCATGCAATAAGATCAGATGCAGTGTTCAATTCTATGTTTAGTCTTGCCATATAATGCTGAAAGGTTTTAAGCAGGTTATTATAATATTTCAAAATGAGTGAAACTAATATCAGAACAATAACATAAAGAAAAGATAAAGCACGTACCTTGCCTGTTATGCACATCTAGGGAGTATCCACATGCTCATGTCTCCTGAATGGAGCACATTCTGTTCTGACTAACTTCAGTTCTGTGCTGAACATCAGCCCCACATTACAGTCCCAACAATCTGATGCCTGACTGAACACACACACACGTATAGCAAAGGAGATCCATACAAGTTTATTTACATAATTTCTGGCTCACACTAATGAAAAGAAAAAATTATAGCTCTACAGTTCTATTATTGTATATAAAAAAAAAACCCACCAAAAACTTTATTTTATATTTTGGTGATGCAGTTTGACGTTGAACAGGAGTTAAGCAATATAAACTCTCTACTCTTTTCACATGTTTATGTGTTTTGGAGATGAGTGCAGAGAGATTGTTTGGAGGACAACAGCATTTTCCCCTAAAGCTTCTGTCCTTGACAACAAATCAAATAAACGGCGCTCCTGTGAAATCTGGAAAACATGCAGGAACCTCCTGAGATGTGACTCATCTGAAGTGTTCCAGGACTTTTAAAGAGAGAGTTCCCCCAAACATATTTCATTTATTGCTCGTGCAGCTCCAAAACTTTTTACATTATTTTTATAGCATTATGAAGTCAAATAAAAACCTTCACCTATCGCTAATTCAAAATAAGCTGCTGTTGATATTCTTTCCTTAACAAAATGCTTGAGATTTACATTAAAATGAACATTATCACTAAATAAATCTGCATGAGTAAACCTGTAGAGGGCAGTGAAGCTTTTAAATCAAATTTAAACTAGAGCTTGGACCACATAATTACGACATTAAAAAACTTTGAAAGAAAGTCAATAATTCTGAAATAAAAGGTCAGAATGGTCCAAAAAGTCAAAATGATGATTAAAAAAAGCCATATTTGGGATGTAAAAATGTGACATTTTGACGTTGTTGTATAAAATATTATGTTTTGCACAACAATAAGTCGTATTTTCAAAAATGTATTATTATCATAAGATAAAATATAATAACATAAAAATGCAGTCACGACTAATTAGTTATCCAAAAGCAGGCTACTAATGTAATCCTCTTTCTCTGCTCGTCGATATCCATTGCGTTCTTTAGACGGAGTGTGACTTTTATTTTGTGTGTTTCTGTCACGTTGTGTTTACAATCTGCACTGCTTCCGACTTCACGCTACCCAAACAAACTTCAGCATGTTTGCACGTCAAATGTGAGTTTATATTTATCAAACGCTCACGAACACAGCAATCAATTATTTATATTTTAAAGCATGGTTTATTCTGTGTCTTCACTTAGTGACTGGCGTCTGTTATTAGCTGTTTCTGGTTTAGAAAAGGTTGAGATGGTTAGTTTAGCTATAGCCGACCGGCTAACTCACTTATTATCATCAAGTTATAAGAACATTAAATCACATTTGCACTCTTTACCCATTTTGCAAAAAGCAGATTTATTTTTTTATTCAGAAATTTTATATTCACATTTTAACATGGAGTGATAGAGATAGAAACATGAGGTTATTTTATTTCATTAAATTTTTATTTAAACACGTTAAACACATAATGGCTTTAACAATCCACTAGAATTGTCTGTGGTAATGTCATAGTAACATTAATTTTTATTACCTTTAATTTCACGTGCAACTTTAATGTTTGTTTTTTTTGTGCAACTTTAACCCTTTGATGTATGAAGTATAAAATCATAAAGAAAATCGAATTTATATGTGGGTTTATATATATATATATATACACACACACACACACACAAAATTAGCTATAAAAATAATATATAAAACATAAAAGACAAATATTTGTAATATTTAAAAATATATATTTATTTAATTCATCATTACTTATTATCTAATGGGGCTGCCCAATTAATTGAATTTCTAATTGCTATTACAATTACAGCAATGGTATAAACATAATTCTATAAAAAAATTGTGATGACTAATTAATAATCGCAATTACAATTTCAAGTCAAATCTTAATAAATAATTAAGGATTATTTAATATGAGCAGGTATATTAATTATTAATAACTAAATTCGTTGTTAATAATAGCATTGTATTATTATGTAGATTATATGAACATAATATATCTTAACTTTTTGACCCATACAAGTATACAATATGTTATGTAAATATTAATTTAATTAATAGAAATATTAATCCATAAAGGTAAAATAGTGTGGAAGTGCTATATAAATAAGAGTCTTTATCATTCGCAGGCATCTGCACTGAAGAAACCACTGTCCTACCATGTCGAGCGGCTATAAGCCAGATATCCTGTGGTCTCCTCATCACGCAGACCGATATGTGATCTGCGACACTGAACTTAGTCTGTATCGGATCGGACCTGCTGGAAGCTCCGAGACCAAAGCGGGCGCCCTTCCGCTGTCTGAGGAGACGGCGGCCACGCTGCTGGCCATCAACTCCGACACCCCGTATATGAAATGCGTGGCCTGGTATCCCAAACAAGAGCCGGAGTGTTTGCTGGCTGTGGGACAGGCCAATGGCAGAGTCGTCCTGACCAGTCTGGGACAGAGCCCCAACTCCAAATGTAAGGAGCTGGTGAGTAAAGAGTTTGTGCCGAAGCACGCCCGGCAATGCAACACACTGGCGTGGAACCCGGTGGACAGTAACTGGCTGGCGGCTGGTCTGGACAAGCATCGGGCTGATTTTTCCGTTCTTATATGGGACATAAGTAGTAAGTTTTCTCCCGAAGCGGTTCCTGCTGAGAAGGTTCGTCTCTCTGGAGATGTGGACACGGGATTGGTGGTGACTAAACCGCTATACGAGCTCGGACAAAACGATGCTTGTCTTTCTCTTTGCTGGCTCCCGCGTGATCATCAAAAGTTACTCCTAGCCGGGATGCACCGAAACCTGGCCATCTTCGACCTGCGCAACACCAGCCAGAAGACGTTTGTCAACACAAAAGCCATTCAGGGTGTAACGGTGGATCCTCACTTTCAGGATCGCGTCGCGTCCTTCTTCGAAGGCCAGGTGGCCATCTGGGATTTGCGCAAATTCGAAAAACCGGTCTTTACTTTGACCGAGCAGCCTAAGCCTTTGACTAAAGTGGCATGGTGTCCCACTCGCATGGGCCTGCTGGCCACGCTCACGCGGGACAGCAACATCATCCGGCTGTACGACATGCAGCACACGCCCATGCCGTTTGGTGACGAGGTGGAGCCCACCATCATCGAGCGCAGCGTGCAGCCCTGCAGCGAGAGCATCCTCAGCAGCTTCGCCTGGCACCCGTCCGCTCAGAACCGCATGGTGGTGGTGTCACCCAACCGAGTCATGAACGACTTCACCGTCTTCGAGCGCATATCGCTGGCCTGGAGCTCCACCACGGCGCTGATGTGGGCGTGCGGGCGGCACCTGTATGAGTGCGTAGAGGACGGCGGTCAGGGGCCGGCCGCTGCGGAGAAGGACATCGCCACTAAGATGAGGGATCGAGCACAGTCGCGTTACGGCCACGACACCGTGCAGGTTTGGAGGAACCACGTGCTGGCCGGAGAAGATGACCCGCAGCTGAGGTCGCTCTGGTACACACTTCATTATATCCTTTACTTCTGTTACAGGAGACGACTGAACCTTTCAAAGCATATGGTGTCAAAGTTACTGTTGAATATTTACAACCAAACCAAACTAATAATTGTTGTTTCAGGATGTTTTGCTGTTTACATGACTCATGATTTATTATTATTATCATCATTACATTAATTATACAACTTTTTAATGTATATAATAATACAACATAAATAAAAAATACTACATTATTAATTTTATAATAATAATTGTATTATTATGATCACAAATAGTCATTAATATATTGTATAATATACATTCCATATCATTTTATTAGTAATAGTTAATTATTAGTAGAGTATATGGCTTGTATGTTTTATATATATATATATATATATATATATTTTTTTTTTTTTTTTATAGGCTAAATAATAATAATATATTACAATTTTATTTATGTATA
>JAUMHG010000060.1:18483074-18493536 GCA_032359395.1 Enteromius anoplus | reverse complement strand
TAAGATACATACCTTCTATGTACATATCAGAGAACAATTTAAAATATTCTCTCAATGCATTCTATGGCACCTTTAAACAGCAATGTACATTCTACATAATAAATAATTGTACCAGTAACATGTGCACTAAAACTGGTTGGTATTAAAACTTCCATGACTATTAATGTTTAATTAGCATATAGATCCAGAAACATAATTTTATTTAGTCTGAGCACAATCAAAATAATGTTTATTTTTATATATTCAGTATATATATATATATATATATATATATATATATATATAATTTTGAGTGGTAGTATGCATGTACATTAAAAAAGGTAAAGTCACGCTATTGGATGAAATGAAGGTGATTTTATTTATTTTATGCCATTCAGGATTACAGTCGTATTAGAAACACAAAGGTACAACACAAAATATTGTAAATTATATTGTGATTTTTTTGGTGTATTGGGATATGATTTATGGTCATGCATATTTTACTTTGTCTAGTAAAGCACTGATGTGAACTGACTTCAGTAAGGCCTTTTGGTCTCACTGTGTGTTTTGTCATGTGGAATCACATTAACAAATCTTTATTATGTTTTATTGCACTTGCATGTTTGTAGTTTAATATGCACGGTGAAAGGTAGTACACGGGAATCAGTTTTCAGGCACACGAACACATAATCAGCACTAAGAACATATACATAAACGCTTACTTCATACCTGTTTTGACCAAGTTGATAACCAACGTTTGGTATTCATGACAAAAAAAAATAGAGCAAGAGTCAGGTTCTGGAAGTAAAAATCTTTTCTCTCATAACGTTTAAACCTCTTAAACCTGCCATGAGCTCTGATGTTTTATTATTAAATATGCTTTCAAGCACCACCATTATAAATAAATGAAAAAAATAAAACCCGTCCAGAACCAAACCTGTATAAAGTGAGCACAGTCGCTTTCTATAACATAACCATACATCTTAAATAACGTTACACCATGACCTATTTAATAGCTGCTTTCACATCAGGTGAAGTTTCCATAATGTTCATTAAAACAAATTACTTGAACGCTTGTAATAAAGTCCTCTCATATTTAAGGCTTCTGAAATGCAGCATTAGTTTTAGTCGACGGCACTAAAGACTACTTAAATAACATTTGCAAAAATACTTTCCATTTCTTTCAGAACTGATCAAGGCAACATCTAAAGGAAACAAGTCTGAGATCATGCAATATCACAACACACAAACCCAAACTACTCACTGTTGCTGATAATGCTGCGTCATTTCTCTAATACAAGAAAATCCACAATGCTATGGCGAATCAAACTGCCTTGACAACACTAGCGAATGGAAAAAGAAATCAAGGCCAGAGTGATTATCATTCGCTTCCTTTGGCAGCAAATATGTCTTCATTTAATAATAATGGTTAACTGCTATGGCATAAAGAAATCAGTGCTGATATCTGTCTCTCATGTGAACGGTCGGTTGTGTGACAGGAGCGTAAAGTGCATCTGTATCAGGGCAGATCAAGCGTTCAGGAGCTCGTGTTCTTCATCGGTTCGGCCGATCGCGTCTGGGTTTGACAGAGGATCCAGATCAGCAAACAGACTGAACCAAGCAGAAAGATCTTTTGAGGTATCTGTAAAACAAAGTACAAATTGTTATGCAATTAAAGTAAGAGGTATAAATATTTCCTTTGAAATCCAATAAGAAATTTAATTTGATTTAATATACGGGGGTGGCATGCTTCATAAGTTTACAACTGAAAATGTATCATTTTTGTATCAACAATATCAGCCGTCTGAGGATTTTCAGAAATATTGCTGATTTTCAGAAAGTATTAAAAGTTAAGTATTAAATTCTGTAATACTGTAAATGCGTCTTTCGTCATATCACTGCAACGCAATGGATCAATGCGTGTTTATGCTCTCAATACTTGTTATGACTGACATATTATAAATGCCTCCGATCATATTTACCTTTCACTGCCGGTTTGGAAGAGCTTTGACTCGCTACAGATGAGTTTTCAGGAATATTCTGTGGAACGGCTGTTGTCCAACCTGGAATATAGATGATATTTAAGAGCATTTACAACGCACTACAAGTTTGGGATTGCAAATGGACACAATTCAGGCTTCACCCCCCCCCCAAAGTCAGAACTGTAAGATGCAAACTCTGTCTAAATTCTGGAGCGGAAATAGGCTTCCATATTAAATTGTCTTAAAGACACATGCTACTATAGATTTCAAATAAACCCAGTTCTTCTGAACATTCTAAAGAATCCTGAAAAAAAAATGCATAAATATGAAGCAGCACAAATCAGTTTATGTCAGTATCAGAATGACTTTGCCTGGAGGATCAGGCGACCCTGAAGACTGGAGCAGTGATGCTAAAAAAATTAAGCTTAGCATCACAGGAATAACAGTGCATTAACTTATTGTTCAAGCATTGTTCATGCTAAGTCCATGTTTGTATCTTTTTGAGTGTTATCTATTATCGACAGAAGAAACCGTTTCAAGCAGACTTTCTGGTCAGATGTTTCTGCTGACCTGAGGACTGCAGGTCGTTCATGTTCTGGTCGAGTAGTTTGGAAGGCAGAAAGAAAGCAGGCTCTTCCTCAGACGGCTGCATCTCTGCTCGGCTGCCTCCAGCCGGATCATCTTCCCCAAACACCTCGTGCCATTCCTGTGAGAAACCTCCATCCTCCAGAGAACTGCTGCCCAGAATCTCATTCAACAAACTCAAGCCATCCTTCTCCCGACCGCCAGAGAAAGCCTCATCGTTTCCTGTGAATACAGTGGCATTGGTTCAAAGATGAAGCTGTGGATAAAACTCAGCTTTTATAAAAGCTTCACCTGTTTGCATGAGCTTACTGCTCAGAGTATCTTCTTCGATTAAAATCAGCCTGAAAGAGAAGAGAATATATGAAATGAGCGATGAGAGGTTTATACACGTCAAACTGCAATAAATGAGGACAGAGCAGCTCCTACGTTTCCACTGTATTCTGACTCGTCTCCTCATCTTCTGCTTTTGCCTTTGTTTTCTTCTTTGCTTTTTTCTTTGGAGCTTGATCTGAACCCTGCAGTATCAGACACAACATTATATCACTGCTTGTCTGTCTAAATGATGAAAGATGGGTATTTAATAAATGTAACAGTTGTCTTATCACAGATCTGAAACCATCGCCTCTTTTGGAATGATGAGTCAATATTAATATTATATTATAATTGAGAACAGAGACATCCAAACCTCACTCTGTTGGTTTTTGGTTAATTTAATGCATCCTTCCTAAATAAAAGCAATAAAAAAATATCGTACGGATCCCAAACATTTGAGTTTTTTTTTTTTCTTTCTCTAAAATATGCTATTCAAAATAAATAATTAAATAAATGTGACCCTGAAGAACAAAACCAGTCATAATTTCGCTGGGGTATAGTTGTAGCAATAGCCAACAATACATTTTATGGGTTAAATTTTATTTGATTTTTTTCTTTTATGCCAAAAAGCATTTGGATTTTAAGTAAAGATTACAGTCCATGAAGATATTTTGCAATTTTTTTCCCCCCGTAAATACATTAAAACTTAATTTTTGATTAGTAATAAGCATTGCTAAGGACTTAATTTGGACAACTTTGAAGGACAACTTTTTTTGCACCCTCAGATTCCACATTTTCAAATAGTCATATCTCAGCCAAATATTGTCCTATCATAACCTTATTTATTCAGTTTTCAGGTTAAATCTTAATAAAAAAAAAAAAAAATTACCTTCATGACTGGTTTTGTGGTCCAGGATCATAAATGTTTCTTTTAAACTAAAAAATATCTAAATAGAAAAAATAATAATAAATCTGAAAAATTGAAAACAAATTAAAATGATAGTTTTGAAAGTACATACACATACACATATTCATATGAATATTATCAAACTTCTATATAATGAGACTCATTTCTTCTGAAAGCTCTCACCCCCAGAGCTGAAGCCTCATGAGTCTGGCAGCCTTTGAAGCTCTCATGAATAGCAGCCATAGTGTGAGAAGTTTTCTCCCAGAAATGTAACAACGTGGTCTGAAATAGAAGAAAGACTGATATTAATCCTCATGACATCTCTTTTGGAAAGCTTGATTCTGCTCAATTCTGAGATATAATCACCTTTAACAATTGATTGAGACAACAATAATAAATAAATAATAATAACACAAACAATAAAAAGTAATAACAAATAAGAATATTTAAAAAAAAAACTTTATAAAAGGTAAAAAAATAAAATACATTTAATTTAATATAGTTAAATAATGTATCTTAAAAGTAGGCTATTTAAAAAAACTGCATATAATAAAATGCATCAAATTTACAATACTCACTAATCAATCAATAAATAAATAAATCCATAAGCAAGCTAAAAGATGCACACCTGATATGTTGTTAGAACGTGCGAGAGCAGATTACAGCGACTGGCTCCGAGCAGCTCAACCTTCTGACACACATCATTCTTCAGTTTGTCAAAACTTGTCTTGGTATGACGCACCTGAGTTTGAACCTGAGGGGTACAAAAAGATGAAACTGCTGTGCATCAAAAACACCAAGCAGAGGTAAAGTTTAACAGAGACGTATCTAGAGCTGCTAGCAGACATTCTCATCCCACGCTACAGTAGATGAGAACGATTAGAAGAACGTTCCTCCTTCTGCTGGAGAAACCCTTACACTGTAGTCCTTTCCAGGCTGAGACTGACCTTACGGAACTTCTCCATCTGCTTGTGTGTGTCGGGGTCCAGCTCCTGAGAAACATCCTTCATCCACAGCAGAGCTCCTCTGTACTCGGTCCGTGACTGCTCCATCCTGTTCACCGTCAGCCATGTGTCAGAAATGGCTCGGTAACGAAACGTCTCCACCTCCTGATACAGACGGCCCAGAGGAACTCGCAGTGCCAGCCTGCACAGAGAAACCAATGAGCCAAACGAAGAAGAAGAGTTCCCAAACCAAATAACTTCTGATCGAAAGCTTGAGAAAACCTTTGCTGTGAAGAGAAGCAGAGAGCTTTCCCAGTAGCTTGCATGATCTTTCCAGCGCGACTTTTGTCCTGAGAGCCCAGTGAACGCAGGAAGCGACCCAGTTCATTCTCCTCCTGCGACAAAACTGAAAAGAGCATCAGAATTTAGCCACATACATGAGACTTCTTTCAATAATAAATCATGACTGAAATATACCTTTAAATGTTAAACATTGGAACTGGACTTTCTTACAAATAAGTACTTTTTAAAAAAATGCTTTTGAGATTTGAATTAAGATACAAGTGCAACTTATCAAATACACGACATATATCTGATTTAAGTGTAAAAAATGTTAAGGGCATATATTCTTCTTTTTTTTTTTTTTGTAGAAGAACCATTTTGCTTTCCCCAAAGATTATTCCAGTGATCAGTTCCAAGTACAGAGTTCTGTGCATCTGAAATAAAAGTTTTCTCTTGCCTTAGAAAACAGAAGTAGAGTATACTTAAGTATAACTTAGTAAAAACATTATGAAAATAATCCATTTACCCTTTAAAAGACCATTTGCTGCATGTTATTTACTGCACAATAAAATATATTACAATTTAAATGTTTTTAATATGCAGTTGCTTTTTTGACCCAGTTAATCCAGTAAATATTTTTAATATATATTTTTACTATATAATATATTTTTAAATATTTGTAAATACAATTTAGTACCTTTAAAATACATATTTGTTACTTTAAATTTACATAAAACATCAAACAACACACAGTCAAAATTACTCAACGAAACACACCAAAATACATGTCATTTTTAAAATATGATAAAAGATTAGATATTAAAACAATTATTTAAAATGTACAACCCTAAACTTAATAGTATGTGCATCCTATAAATGAAATAATTAAGCATTAAAAGTGCACTTGTGCGTTAAGTAAAATGTCATGCTTTACTCTTTGAAGTACACTTAAGTGACCTTGGATATCATAGGGAGCAGTTCTCACTATTAACTAGTTGCTTATGTTATTAACATACTGGCTTTTTATTGGTGCTTAAAGCACATATTCCGCATCCCTAATCCTACTTAATGCCGAATCTTACCAACTATTAATAAATAGTAAATTAATAATTTACTGAGGCAAAAGTTGTATGGTATTTTATTAGTGAGAATTGGAACTTTACATACAGAGTGACTTTTAAGTCCCGAATATTCTATTATCTGCAAGTTTTTTTTTATTTTTTCAAGATTTTATGACCAACATAATTAAGCTGCTCTTTCTCATGCTATTTATAAACGTGTACATTACATTAAATGTAATAAATGTGTGAATTCGCAGTTTACGTACAGCCGATTCTTCTTTGATACTGCTCAATCACCTTAAGGAGCTCCATGCATGTTCTCTGTACTGAATGAAACACCTGAAGGGAAGCAAAAAACACATTCATCACATGACCATCCGGTTCATTAAGACCCAGAGGTAAGTTTGGACTGCTTCCATTCCTCACCTCCAGTTTAGCGTCCAGATCAGCATCGGAAGCAACAACGTGCTCATCTTCCTTCTTTCCTGTGACTTTGATCAGTGTTTGTTTGGTTTTCCAGTATTTCTGCTGGAACTTATTGACCACAGATGATTCTTGACTTTGGAGAAACTGATCAAAATGAGAAATGCCTCTGCGAAAACATGACAAGCTAATTATGAAGGCATCTCATTCAAGGCAGATATTTAATAATGAATGTCTGCATACTCACTGGCTCCCTTTCTCCATGTTTATCAGGTTTCTAAAATGAAAATGACATCAATTCATTAAAGCTATACTGTAGTGAGACATTTAATAGTTTAACTCATTGTTCTGATTTATATAAGACAATTAGCCATTGCGTTGGTGAAAATGTAAATAAAAAATAATAAACTGAACATACAGGCCTCTTCTTTATCTTACACGTGCCTTTTTATAACATGTTATCTTTATCAGTACGATTGATAACATCTAAACTACCGTGCACAAATCTCTCACGATATTCAACTGTATGTACAGTAGGCTAATTCTCACGTCCGTATTTCATTCTCTGCCGCACCAAAACAAACACTATACTGTCATTATGCAACCGCTACAGTAAAAACAGGAAACGATCTGTTTCTAATAATAATAATATATTGGATTATTGTGAGACTCACCTTATGAGCTTGGATCCCGGCTGCAGATGTTTAAGACATGCTGTAATAGGAAAATAAAACGCTATATGTGCATCACTGCGCGTTTTGGTGGTGCGCGTCCCTGCAGATGGACTGGTGACGTCATGCGCGATGCTGCACGAGCGCACTGCGAACATAAAGGAGGCATGAGCGAGGGGAGTGACATCTAGCGTGAAAAAAGGCACTCCAAACGCGCCGTTGTGATCGTTCTGTGAGATTTTATGCTGTTATTATTACAGTTTAGGTTTCCGTAGTTATAAAACGCTATTAATGCATCTTTTTTTTTTACCAGTGTTGACCCGTAAGGTGCGTGCGGACGTTATCATGTGTTGCCTGTTACTTTTCTCATCGCTTATTTCAATAGACTAATCACAGTTGTCTGCGATTAAGTGCGTTTAAAGATGCACGGTTGGGAAAAGGAGATAAATTAAATTTGCACTAAGAAACTGAAGCCAGTTTTTTAATATTTTCTAATGTATATATGCCAGTGCCGCATTTGATTCGAAATATTGTAATACACCAAAGCTCCTGAAATTATTTATAACCTTTAAAATGACCTTTAGAAATGTAGAATGTTTTAAAAACATTAAGATAAAAGCAGTTTACATTCATTTTCAGTAGAAGTAATTGCCTCTGACAGTGTGTGGCATCAAACTGTATTCATTAATGAAATTACATTCACTTTCAAAGCAGTTCCATTAATTCATCAGAGAAATGACAAAACCATTGACACACAATCTCAGCGAAGCAAAATCAATTACAGGAGCTCATTATTTTTTGCTCCGTCTGTCAGAAATTCTGACACATATTCACCAGCACCTGCCACAGAGATCAACTCCTGATGAAGTTCGTAAGTGTGCATGAAGACAAACCTGCACTAAAGTTGTCTTTAAAGATTTTTCATAAATAAATAATGCATTAGTATATAAAGACATTAGATTTATCCCATTATTCTCTCCAAAATGGCCTTACAATCTTAATAGATGCAGATGCAATATGGATTTTATATGCATTTTCACTTGTTTTGTGATGTCAGTTGCATGAAAAATGTCTTCCAAATTAGAAGTTCCTTGTGTAACACTCATGCCAACCACAATCAAAATATTACAATTACTACAGATTATTACTATGAATCAGAATGTGTTGAGTCGATGAGTAAATCAAGACAGAATGTTCTATTAGTGAACTTTTCCCATTCCAGTTTAAAATGGAAACCCGTCTAATTATTATGCATGTACTCATTTCTCTACTATTATAAATATATGATCATCCAAAAGGCAAGTATGGAGACTCGCTGTGGTAGTTATAGTCTGGACAGACTTTCTGCACCAGTTTGTAGTCCAAGCTATAGAAGTATATGTAGACACAGATGACTTTGAACGGTTTTGAGCAGAGCCAAGAAACATGGCTGTGAGTCTGCTCCTGGTCGCAGTTATGAGACGGGTCGTACCAGCAGCGTGTGCTTTTGGTACCTCTCTCCACCCTCTCATGCTCCACCCTGCAGTTAAACATCTTCGACTCCACCGAGCGCAGAACGGTTTGAGCCGCTGCATCAAATTCCACCACTTTGCTCGGAGGAACCAGCTCTACGGAGACGTTTCCACCTCCGGTGGTGTTGTATCGGAAATAAACGCTGAACGTTCCATTGCCGTGATCCACAATCTTCCCAGCGATGTGCAGGTTCAGGCTCGTGGACTTCACTTTGCACTGGAAGTCTCCCCAGCCGAACATCTTCTTAGCTTTTCCTCTTTTCACCGTGAGCCATTTCCTGGATTGTTGTGCGGACGGGTTTGTCTCCATCAGGTTTGGAGCCCAATCCCATAGTTCCTGCTCGGGACACGGCAGGTGTTTGTCAGACAGGAGGGCTTGGTCGGCATCACGGACATCAGGACCTGTCATGGGCAATGATTCTGAATCAGCACATGGATACTTCATTGTCCCTTTAGGCTGGTCCATTTGCAGAGACCTTGCGGACAGAGGACTGTTTCCTTTGACATATTTGACCTGAGACAACAAAACCAGACAATAATTTAGTTCTACGCACAAAAAGAGACAATGAATACACCGTATCAGAAGGACAAGATCTCCTTGACTTCACTCGAAATGATTTGACAGCAAATCTGTCATACAAGAAACCTTTTATAAGTGAATTTTTGGATCAATAATCCAAATATGAGGTTTTTTTTTATAGTATGGAGACTTAATTACAGAGGTTCACATCCAGTGTCAGGGTCAGTGCAAGGTCAGTCCTGAAACATATATGGAGATTCAAAAGGTGTCAGAGAGGTGCCTGTAATTGAATCTCAGCCATCAATATCAGATCAAAATGACCTACAACAGAGTCAAAGAAAGAGCATAGATAATGACATAGTGACAGCACAGAAAAAACAAACATCATCTGTTTACTGCCCCCTGCAGTGATGAGTTAATGAGATAATTTAGGAAGATATAACAAAAACCTTTCATCTCATTCGCCTCATTTACATTTCAGAATTACTTTTTTATGATACACAATACAGTCAGACATGCTGCTTTAGTGCCAGAATGCTGTGAAACATAATTAACTTCATTTGAAGACTGACAGTTTTCCCAAACAGCTCTGGGCAGGATTACGGCTTTCCGATGGCAGATTTACAGGAAGCTGGTTTAATGGATTAGGTCTCCAGCAGTTCCACACTGCCATCACACTCCAGCTATAAATAAGATCAAGGTGCTCCCAGTCCAGCGCAGAGTTCATTCCCCAAAATAAAAATTTATGGAGTTGTAGCATTCATAAACATGATTCAAAGCAGCCAGACGAGGTAATGCGTGTGAACAATAGCACCTTAATTTTTGATGAAGGTATAATGACAGTATGTATGATGGAACGCCAAGTAAACAGAATTTGTGCAGCGATCATTTGAATGATTCTTGTTTTTATAATGATGAATAAAAATAGTGACACATTTAAAATAACAAGACTTTAAAAAAAAAAAAGTAACATCAAGACTTTTAGAGTCTACTTACAGTTAAATGTAAATAAATAAAAATAGCGGTTGATTTAAATATTTCTAATATATCAGATATTGTATATTGTTTTATTTTTTAAATAAATTTATATATATATATAAATATAAATCTCAAATTAAATATATCATATTTTGAAAGTAACTTTTTCTAGAAATGTACAATTTGATCTTATACACGCACAGCACACACACGTATGCATATACATACAGACTATAATTTTTTAAAACTATATATATATATATATATATATATTTAATTACATGCTTTTTATAGAACAAAAAACAAT
>JAUMHG010000060.1:18460714-18479868 GCA_032359395.1 Enteromius anoplus | reverse complement strand
TATTAGATCCAACAAAAGTGCTACACATGTACAATGAGCCCAGAAAGTATTTGCACACTAAAACCACACTTCACGTATGGATGTCTTTGCCAAAGTAAATATATCTGCATTTTTGGTGACTTGTGTAAGTACCACTGTTAATTCATGAATGTTTTATTAAATACTCTCGCAAGTTTTAAAAAACACAGACATGAGCTGCTTAATGGTATCGATATATTAAATAGTAACTGCTCAAAAGAGTCATTTAGTAATTGGACTCACATTGGTAGAGCTATATATTTTTGATGCAGTATAATATGAGTCATTAGTTTGGACTTTAGACTACTCTGGATTTGTCATGTGAACCAGTTCTTTTCAGTGAATCAAAAGCATGACACATCCAGTGTAGCCCAGTTCCCTAACAAGTGAATCTTATGAATCAAATCTTTTTGGCGATTAAAAACATAAGCGATTCATTTGGGAACTGGATGACACTGGATGCGTCACACATCTTTGTTTCATTAAAAAGAACCGATTCTAAAGAGTCAGCTGCTCTGGAATCGGACTACAATGGTTGCATTAATTGTTTCGATTCATTATAAAATACTGATTCAGAGTTATTCATTTAGGAATTGTGCTACACTGGATGCGTAATATGTTTCTGATTCACTAAAATAAAGTTGCTCATAAGTGATGTGTCTTGGACTCAGTGTCAGTCGTGCAAAACACCATCAGAATAGTTTAGTACAGCATTTTGAAGCATTGGTTTAAATGTGCATTTGACAAACGTAAATGGAAGTGAAAATGAAACGTTCAAATGCAACCAGTTCCCCATCTAATGCAAATATATTCAGACATATTAGGGTTTATCTTGTGTGTCCAAATACTTTGTAGGGCCACTGTATTTTGCATGTCCACTGTTCTGAGTATTGGCAACAGTTAGTAACAAAACGTCAGTATTTTTTAAATCAATAATAAGGCAGAAACTATCGGTCTTCCCATGAGACCCATTGTCTTGACACATACATCATTCATGTAATTAGATACCAGACACTGAAAATGGGGCATAAACCCCCTCAATCAAAGTCATACTACTGTCACAACCACTTTTCCTCGACAACTGTATATCGACCAATTATTATAAAAATGTCTGAATGGAAAACTAGAACAAAAAATACATATTTAAAGTCTGTTGAGCAGAAAAGACACATCATAGAAACTATACAATGCACAAATGAGTGAAAACAAAAGGACGTGAGGTCTTTAAAGAGTCCCACTCTGAGATTTATTTTTACACTTTCTTGGTTATTCCGTCTCACTGATGTGCTCCAGATTCATATTCGCTCGCCTTGAAGAATCGCTGCTTCTGAGACATCAACAGTTCAATGGCGAATGCTTTCTTTGCTGCACTAATATAGTGCAAAATAACACCTGGAATCAGAGTGGGACTTCCAGGAGAACATGATTTGTCTTGTTTTCACCTTCCATAGAAAGGCTGCATCTTCTGTGAGCAAATGTCATCTGTGATATCTGAAGATCCCAAGTTTCCTTATGTCTTCTCTACTGTGTGTGTTGTATGTTTTGGCATTGTCTGTTCAATAACTCCTTCCAAATAATGAATTCTCTCAGCTGGGAAGCACAAGTCGGAAGAAAGTTGCTCCGATAAGATCCTGACCCGTCGTATAGCAGACCGCAGTTGCATAATTGACAAATACTTGTAAGGAACTGAATACAAACAAAGGCATGATCTCACAGAGTGTGAAGATACGTGTAAAGGCTCTTCCAGAACAAGAACACAAAGCAGAAACAAAGTATGAAGGTTCGCGGCTCTTGGATGTTTCTTCTTCCTCTAAGTTGGATTCAAGCACTTAGGGTCCAGTATTTGAGATGGTTAAGTGTTTTTTTTCTCTCTATTATTATTATTATTTGGAGGAGTATTTGGTTGAATCTCAAGAACATTCCTGAGTCATACTTCACCCCAAAATGGTAGAAAGGTAAGAAATAGCATTTTTTATATGGCATTACCATCACTCTGTTCTCCTACTTGATAATGTTCAGTGCTTTGCTACAATCTGTATTGTTCAAAGCGCTATATAAATAAAAGTGATTGATTATTATTAAAGTATTAATACATATGTCATATTATCTTTAATGATTTTTGATTTAAAAAAATAAAAGTGAATCACTGATGACAATACTAAGAATCACAAAAACAAAAAGTAAATTGTTTAGATGTATTAAAAGCATAAAAAGAAAGAAATCCAAGAAAGTGCTTCATTTTCATAAATAGTGGAATATCATTTTGATAATTATTTTTTTTTCTTTTGCATTTTGGGGTATAATGTGACCTGGACATGTTTTCATGAGATTCAACCATTTGCTGATGATATTTTTCATGATGTTAGTTTTCAGAGAAGGGTTACATGTCCACATCTCCGTCGTATGCCAGGGTCAGGGGTTTCAGTCGATTATTATTTTGTCTTCGCTGAGGTTTCTTTGGCTTTTTGCTGAGGACAAAAAATGATGAGGCTGTCACTCTCAAAACCTTGGAAGTTTGAAACAGACTGACAAAACACATTTCATATTACACAAACACAGTATTAAATATGCATAAGCATGTTATGGCATATGATACAAAAATGAAATCATATGTAAAAAACAAGATTATAAAAAATAGTGATGATCAGCAATAATGACTTATGATAAATTATAACAGGTGCCCTGATGATGTGTAAAGCAGTTGGCCTAATTTATTTTCAGCATTATTGCAGCATATAATCATAAAAAAGTTGCTGCTCCAAAACCTAGTGAGCTGCCCCCACAGGCAACATTTTTAGGCATAATAAATGCCAAGCCTGTTCCAAAATGTAGGAAACATGATAATGCTGCCTATTGACCTCATTTGGGCCTGATTCTAAAACCAAATTACTTCACTACATCACGGAGAATGCAATGCCAGAAAACATTGACATTTCAGTGAAAAAAATAGAAAAATGAAAGAAATCCTGATTATTAATCTTAATTTTAAATATATATTTTTAAATAATTAAAAACTAGTCTGAAATATTATAAACTATACTATATGTTATTATTTACAATTTATTTTTTTTTATTTTAAAAGTTATAGTATTTTTTAATATAATCTAATTTAATTTAGTTTTAGTTATTTTAATATTTAAACTAAATGAAAATAAGAAATGATGCAACTAGCAGAAATAAGAAATACATTTTTTTTTAATTTGTATTTTAATTCAGTTAATAGTTATAGTGAGTAGTGTTTTTAAATTTAGTGTTTAGTTTTAGAGTTTCATACATATATATATATATAATCATATTTAGTCACCCTATCCTGTTTTTTTATTTTTATTTTTTTATTTAGTCAGAGATTTAGTTCAGGTTTAAGAATTTTAGTCTAGTTTTGGTCAATTAAAAAAGTCATATTTTTGTCATGCTGCAAAATGGTTCAACTGATAAACACAAATATTTTGATAAAAATTACAATAATTTGAGAAATTCTATGAGAATTGCTGCATTTCATCTATAAGCCCACATAAAGAGAAGTCAACTAATACACATTGTTAAATTCACCTCATCTAGTTCCCTAATTTATTCAGTTGTCATATAAATTAAAACACTTCATTATGAAAACTAGTAAAACTCAACAGCTTCAGCTCAACAGTTGTCTTTTCAATTTGAAAAAAATAATTTTGTTCAATAGAAATTAACCCTACTTTTGACTTAGATTTTTAAAATGGTTTTAGTTTAAGCTACAGATAATAACCACGCTTATAAGGCTGTACTGTACATAGGCAGTAGGAACCAATGCAAGCTCACTAGGATTTACAAAAGAGCTTTTTTTTTTCAATTCTTTTCTAAACCAATAAACCATAAATAAGCAGCCTACCCGGGCAGCTTGATGCATTTAGCATCTGAACGTAAGGCACAGACTGAGGTAGAGGCACGAGGCAGAGGGGCTGAGGTGTCAGGACATCAGGTGCCTGTTTCTGCAGCCTTTAACTGGCCCTTGACTCTTGACTTGGCTGCTGGCACTCAGGGCAGGTGTAGGTCAGCTCATGGGCATCTTGGCCCATCCATACCACCGTACCATTGGCAGAATCTGGCGTCCCGAGCGAGCGCCGGATGGCACAGTAACTGCTGCTTGTGACGGCAAGGTAGGCATGGATGAGGGTGGGACATGAGTTAAAGAAAAACAGAACCAAACGAATGCATGGAGTGAATGAGAAAATAAAAGGAGTGATGATGAAGCGAACAGAAAGGGTTGTTGTTCTTACCATGCGAGGTAAATCATCGACACTATAAATACCAGGAGCACAAAAACTCCTGCCGCCACGCCGTACACCCACGTCTTCAGCTTTCCATCTATAGAGGTCAAAGATATTTACTGTATTAAGTTAGTTGGTGTCTTAATGCCATGCCATCTTCCTGGGCTATTTTCAAAGCTCCCAAAAGTGTAATTCTCTTTATTAATCTTTGTTAATGTTATTTAAGAAAAATAGAGTCGTTTATTGTTTGTTCATGTTAGTTCACGGTGCATTAATGCTGAAATTAGCATCAACTAAGATTACTAAATGCTGTTGAAGTATAGTTCTTAGTTTGTGTACTAATGTAGTTAACTAATGTTAACTAATAAATCTTATTGTAAAGTGCTATTAATTAGTTACTAATAATAATCTTAAGTTTAGATCTCGCAACTGTTAGAATTCACAGTTTAGGTTTTGCAATCCTGGCTTTTTAATTATTTTTGCAAGTTTTTTTGCGAGTTGCAAGTTTATATATTGCAAGTTCAAGATTTACTTTTTCCGCCATAAAAAACAACAACAAAAAAGGTTAATGTGACATTTGATCTCACAAATCTAAACAATATGTAAACTCAGAAGTGCACCAAAAAAAAGTCTAAATTTCAAGATATAAACTATACAGTTAGTCATAATTACTGCTTTGATTTTTTATTTTATGACAAAAACAAGCTTCAATAAAAATGCATTCAGTGTCGTCTGTTAAAAATGATTTTAAATGTGTTTGCTGAGTAATATAATTTCCTTTGACCTTTAAGTACAATTAAATAAAATATGTTTAAGAGAAACTGGACTAAAGAAATGGAAATTAAAGATTTACCTGGACCAAAGGGTTGCAGGTACCATGAGCGTCCGGCACGGCCAGGCTGTACTGTGGTGGGCAGGGTGGGGTTGATGGCCCGGCTGGTCTTCACATCGGCTTTCTTGTCCCCTGCGGTGGGGATTTCAAGCACAGGGATGGGTGTACACTGCTCCAGCATCCCCTCGGCCGTCAGTACCTCAGTATAGCCCTCCTCGCACATACATACTCCCTCCTGCAGGGGGCAGCAAAGACATAAATACCATTACGCTTTCTGCTTCCTCTCAAAGCTTGTGACCCGATTCAGTCCAAAAGACATTTCTGCACTCTCAGTTCTAAAAGGTCAATGTTTTGTATGGTTAAATGCACCTGAAATAAGGTCTGTGGTTAACGCAAGTTCATTCCATTCTATGGCTTTAAAAACATACAATACATTTAAGCTTTAATGTGTCTTTTTTGTTGCTTAATATTACTACAGAGGTTGCAGGGGACGTTAAATGACATCACACTGAATAGATAAACTCATGCTTTTACAGACGTGTTGCACTCATAACCACACTCTTGCAAACTTTCCAACATGGTCATTTTATGTAAACACCAGGAAGAGTTGTTGAAGCTTAATGGTGGTGACCGTGAAGTTGTGCAACTGTGGTGTAGTTCATTTATAGCTTAACTTTAGCTTTTTACTAAAGTTGTAAAAGATCTGCAAAAGTCGTGCTCATTTGTGAAGGTCAAATTGATGAACAAAATTCTGAAACAGTCAATTTCTGCAATATTACAAAAGCCAGTGGAAAAAGGCTTTGACTAAGAAAATGAATGTTCTCCCCCATCCCTTGTGAAAAGAGAACAATTTCACACTTTTTTTTTTGTTAACATGCAAGGGATTATGGGTAAAATAGACCCCAAAATCATGCACACTTCAAAAACTGACTAGAAGTATTTGTGTAGCCGTGACTAATTATTTGCTTAAAATGCTAGTAAAAATTACACTTGCTAACACATAAAAAAAGCTCAATGAGCACGCTTCAGAAATATGGATCAATTGCATCCAAAAATAAAAACAAAAGTACAGCTCATGATTTTCTGTTGCATTCATTATGATAATTGCAGCTGGAGCAACTGTCTGCAGTTACAGACTCTCAGGCTAAGAACTGCAGTAATCCCGCAATCCTCTTGAGTCTTACCTCTGAGCAAAATGACTGGGGTTTGTCACAAGGTGGATCACAAGACTGGTCCGTCCCTGGCAGTAGCGCTGGAGGGCATCCACCTGGAAGAAACAACAGGGTAGACATCATTTTCAAGCTTTTGACAGTAACTGGGCTTGGCAGAAAGTAATCAGTCAATCAGAAATGAGCATACATTGGCATCTTGTGCACAATATATAATTTATAGTACTGCATACTGTGTGTAGATGCTGGTATAATAGTCTCCTATGTTCTGTAGTGTGTCACGATAATACGCTCAAATCACTGCCAATTTTTTTTTTTTTTTTACTATACATGCAGCTTTTATGAGATCATTTATTCAGAAGCTACTGTACAAAAACTAATTTGTCACAGCACAGGACCATTAAACACAACCTAATGAAAGCAAAAAGGCATTTAGAAGTGATGAAAAATGTGCACAGGACCTTACATGCATATTTTAACCTGAAATCCTGAAATTGATTAATAAAATTCACCAGACATATTTTGCAACAGTGACCCATTAGCAAAAGGATTGTTTCGAATTGATATGTTTTACTCCTCATTGGCTGATGTAAAGAAACAGATGTGAAGCAAATGAGGTCAAGTTGAAGTACAGCACCTGTGACGTTTATTCCATCCGAGCGCTGACACCAGATCAGCTGAGGATTGCCCATCCACTGGTATTCATAACACTCCCCATCTGGATGGAAAACAATAGATCAAGAATACATTCTGCAGCCGTACACTTTTAGGCAGCTGTAGAGAGACTTGATGAGGGTGTCTTAATACAATCATCTTTAACTTAAAGTTAACTATTAAACTATTAAAATGGACCAAGATGTAAACCAAGTGCATAGTAGCCTTGTAGCCATTGACTTCCATTGACTGCTGTTTGTTTGCCAACATTCTTCTTCTTCAATTTCTTCTTGTATTTCACGGAAGAAAAAATACATGCACTTAAAATATATACATGCCAGAAGTATGCTTAATTGGATTTAATGTGCACTTATAGTCTCTATATCACTTTGAAAAATGCACTTTTGAGTGCATTTACCGAGTACCATTTCATGATTACATTTGTTTCCATAACAAGAGCTCTTTTTAAAAGTATGTGCAAGTGTACTTGTGTTCGTGAAGATGATGCCACTATAAAACAAATGATGATATGTGTTCTAAAATGTTAAATTATGAAAGCAAAGGAAGAGAGGAAGAGTCTCACTGCTGCAGGGCCGGGTCTGCCACTCCTGATCAGGGCACTGAGCGATGTTCTCCGGCTCCTGAGCGATGACGGCGCGTGAACGGACCTGCACCGGACTGAAGTCCAACCGCTGGCCCTTCACACACACACTCTGACACGGGCTCCAGTCGGACCACTCCATCAGGTAACAGTCACCTGAACAGATCAAAACAAGAGCCGAACTCACTTCAGCATGATAACAACAGAAGTGTTGAGGAAGCTGTGAAACTCACAGCTTAATTTGATTATAATAATGCTTCACTTATCATTTCAAGCAGTTCAAATGTAGTCTCATCTACCGTTTTAGAAACGTTTTAGAATTTAAAATATTTAAAAAGCTGGGAATTGCATTAAAGCCATTTTAGATTATATATTTTAGAATAATTGCCCAAATTATATAACTTACTTAAAAGTGGTAAAAAACACATATATTGTTGTATAACTAAATATTTATAAGAAAAGAAAAATGAGTTAAATGACACACAGGGTCAATACTATTAAGGGGTCAACGAATAATTAATGAATTTAACGACTTTATTTAAAATATTACAAGAATTATATATATATGTGTGTGTGTATAGATTAGGGTTGGATCATAGACAAAACAATTGTTGCTTATATGTAGGCTATACACTACCAGCCTAAAGATTTTGAACATTTTTTTATAAGAATTGACATCTGCTCACCAACCCTGTATTTATTTAATCTAAAATACATCAAAAGCCGTATTTTTGCTATGTAAAATAACTGCTAGAAATTCAGCTTTTAAATTACTTTTTAATACATTTTCAAATAGAAAATATCTATTTTAAACAGTAAAAATATATTACGTTTTTTTTTTACAGTTTTTGCTGTACTTTGGATCAAATAAATGCAGGCTTGGTGACCAGAAGAAACTTTAAAAAAAAACACTGGAAATACAAAAATTCGAAATCTTTTGACTGATGTATACGGTCAATATTATATACACTTTATATTCAGAATAAAAAAAAAAAAACCATATGTATTGCGTTCTCATTCTTGGCTTGCTGGAGGTTTTAAATGAGTATTTATTTGTCCCAATAACAATGTGTTACCAGGGCAGGGTAAGGTGCACGTCTCCTCCAGAACAATGTTCTTATCTCCATCGACAGCCTGCTCCAATCCAGCACAGAGCTCTTCCTCTACAATACTACTCTTCCCATCGCCGGAGCCGTCTGATACCAAGCATGACAGGTTCCGGAAACGCAGGCCCACCCCACACACCACCTCCTACAACACACACACACACACAGAGAGGTTCAGATGTGAGCACCGAGCAGTCATAAACACTTCCTAAATCCAAAGATCAAAAGCAGGATTGAAACGGAGGAGGATAAGAGAGAATAATAGAAGAGAAGACGAGGTTGACAGCGAGACTGGAAAACAAGGTGTTGGAAGAGCGAGGGGTTCCAGTGCGTATTCAGAGCGTGCGCCGTTGAGCGACTGAGGTGTTTAGCTTCAACCATTTTTCTGTTGTACAATACTGCTCAATAAACACTAAAACCTTTCAACTTCATGAGTCACAATGGAGATCGGTAGAAAAAAAAACAAATTAGATTAGAATTTATAACTTAGAAATAAACACTACTGTTCAAAAGTAAAAAAAAGATCAATGATGCATTAAATTTATCAAAAAGAACATTTAAGACAATAATATGATTTTTATATCATTTATTTTAATATTATATTAATTCTACCATAAATATTCGTCTTTTAAACCTTTTATCTTTCAAATAATCCTGAAAAATACTATAATTTCTACAAAAAATATTACATATTACAGCGCAAGTGTTTTTAACATTAATAATAATAAAAATATAGATTTATATGAATGATGGATCATTAATGATGCTAAAAATTCAGCGTTGCATCACAGTAATAAAATATATTTTTAAATATATTCAAATAGAGAATACTTAGTTTAAATAGTAATAATATTTCAAAGTGTTTTTTTGTATTTTTTATCAAATAAACGCAGTCTTAGTGAGCGGAACAAATCTTATCAATCCTAAACCAATAAACATCGGGACTATTGACATCGACAGTCTTTGTTGTCTTTGTTTAGAAAGATGGTAACACTTTGATAGTCCACTTTAGCAATTCAACAGTAAGTAACTTTGCAACTACATGTCAACTAGCAGTCATTAGAGTATCTTCTAACACTTCATTTTGATGGCTTTATTTTCCACAACACAGAAAATACTGACAGAATCAGAATCTTTGCAAGTATGTGTCAACTTATTCTACTAACCCTAAACCTACCCTAACAGTCTACTCCGTTACTAGACATGTAGTTGTGAATTAATGAGAAATACTTGACATATAGTTGCAAAGCTACTTATAGTTAGTAAAGAGAACCATCAAAACAAATTCATGAATTGTACAATATAAACTTGATCTAGAACCTTTGCAAGTCAGAGTTCACCAAACACTGAATGTGTTGTCTGAATGCATTTCTGTGATGACGTTTCATCTTGCAGTGCTTGAGTTTAGATTTGATGAACTCTGATCTGTGAATTTACATTCAGCCGTTTGATCTGTAAGAACTGAGAAAGACCTCGACACGGCACTCGGACCACGGGCCGTACTGCCATCTGTAGCAGGGTCTGACAGGACACGGCTTCCACTGCTCCATCTGAGCCGGACACGGCCTGCCGTCCCCCTGAGATGCCTCAACCACTGTCCGTCTGCGCCACATCTTCCCTGAGGAGTCGAGATATAAGACGGAGAAATGATTTTGAGCTTCAGCTCCACAGAGAGCAACACAGTTTAAAGAAACAGCTGACCTCAAAAGACTTAAAAATACGGTAATATGACTTTTATCAGTGCTGCCAAACGATTAAACGCATCCACAATAAAAGTTTCTGTTAACATAATGTTTGTGTGTACTGTGTATATGTATTATGTATAATAAATAAATATATATTTAAAAACAATATGTTATATTTGTATATTAAATATATTTTTACATAAGATAAATTATGCATACACACACACACACACACAAACGCATGTAAATATTTTCAATATATATATATATATATATATATATATATATTGTATGTGCGTGTATTTATATATATACACAATTAATATACACAGTTCACACATATATTACAGAAAATATTTGTAAATAATTTTATTTACATATATTAAACAAAAAGTTTTATTATGGATAAAATTAATAATGATTAATCACTTGACAGCATTACTTATGAAGTTATAAATACTTCAGAACTATAATATCTTCTCCCTTTTTTTTTTTTTTGCAATACATTTAGAAGAGATTACACTTCCATGCAAAGGTTTGGGGTCAATATGACTTTTTTTTTCATCAAAAATAAAGTAAAACAAATAGCAATATTCAGAAATAATATTACAATTTAAAATGTCAGTTTTCTACTTAAATATACTTTAAAATGCACTTTATTATTGCGAAGCAAATGCTTATTTTAAGCATCATTACTCAGTACTCAGTACAATCATTACGTCAGAAATCATTCTAATATGCTGATTTGCTGCTCAATAAACATTTCCAATTATTAACAACGTTAAAAATAGTTGTGCTGCTTTTGCGGAATCCATGATTTTTTTTTCACGATTCTTGGATGAAAGGACAGCTTTCATTTGAAATATACATCTTTTGTAACATTACAAATGCTATTGATCTTACTTTTGATGAATGTGTTGCATACTCGCTGAATACAATTATTAATTTCCTTCCAAAAAAATAAAATAAACAAAAAACTTGCAGACCCCAAACTTTTGAATGATAGTGAACATTACGAGAGTGAAAAATAAAGTCACAAAAGTTTAGATTTTTCAGAGTGAAATATGACCTGATCCTGTTTTTGACAGATTTGGTGCTCTGCACGCCCGCACACACACACACACACACACACACACACACACACTCATCTTTCAGTTTCAAGCTCAAGGCACGGCAGTCTCAGATAACTCTCTAGCTCATCCCACATGTGTTTAGCATAAAACTGCACACAATGCACCGCCTTCTGTCTCGCTCTGCTTTTTCTGCCTTATCTTGGAAGTGTTTGGAAGGCAGACTGTCAGTTTCTATCTAGCGCTGCTTCCATCTGTTTTCGTCGAACAGTACCCTCTCAAAGTCCACCATTTCATCTCGTGTTTCTGAATTCTAGTTCCATTCTCCTTTACTGTCTTTATTTTTTTCTGCATGCTCAGTTTCACAGCCTGCACACTTGGTCTCAAACAGGTGAGCATTGCACTAGCAACACCAAGACCATTGTTTTTTTTTTTTTACTTTGAAGTTGCACTTAAGTCAGTTGCTATTTTAATGTGTTTTAATGTGTTTTGCATGCAGTTTTTTTGGGGGGCCGAGATGGTTTGATGATGTTTTTTAAAAAATAAATAAATAATTTTATTCTGCTTTTTATTTTTTCTAAATAAGCTTTCATCCAGTTTATAACAGATCTGAATAAAAATGCAAATTCATTCTTTGCAACAAGAGACCGCTTTTGTAGGGTTAAAAGCTCAAAACGCTGCTTTAAATTAAATGACCAATCATTTAAACCAATCAGTTTGGAAAAATGAATGTTGAGTGAATGTTTAGGAGTCATTAAACAAATAAGATAAAAATAAATGCATATTATAAGAAAATGTGTTTTTTGACTTTGCATGCATCTCAACCTGTTGTTGGGGACTCCCAAAACCTAAATATGAGCTTTTTATTACCCATAATAGGAGCACTTTAAATTAATCAAAGGCCACAATGAAGATATTTATAATATGGCATTTTTAATCTGACATTTATAATATAATATAAAAGAAAAAATCATAAATTTATAATTTTTTCTTGGCTTTACCGTCAAGGCCACAGGTCTGTGAGCAGTCTGACCATTCTGACCAATCAGAGAGCTGGCAGTTGACTGGACACTCCACCGTACAGGAAGCATTCATCTGCCATTTCTTCTCTAAGCGCAGCTGCAGACAAGAATAAGACAAGAAATAAGCATTCTTTTTTTTTTACTAAGTGTAGCTGTGTTGTACACTAGAGAGGTTTGTGGCCCTGATAGAAAGTGGGCTGCTTGAAAACTGGGTTACAGGGTTAATATGCCGTGCATATGATTTCTTGCCCACAGGGTCCAATTACAGTGACCAGAGCTGACGGGTTTTGACTGATCTTTTGCCATCTCTTTTCACATTAACCTACAGTTTAAAATGGCATACAATAACCTTGCTTCTTTTCCACTTGATCTCAACATCATATTGGAACATATAGCATCATAAGAATAAACAAAGATTTAAACATTACTTTTTTATGTATTAGTAGTGTTTGCAAAGGCATATTTTAGAGGAATACACAGTTTAGTTCAGGGTTAGTAAAATGTAATTTTATATGAAGCACAACTGTTTTCAAATTGTGAAGATCAGCATATTAGAGTGACTTCTGAAGGATCATGTGACATTGAAGACTGGAGTAATGATGATGCTGGAAATTCAGCTATAATCACCAAAATAAATAAAAATGTTACAATATCTAAAATATAAAAAAGTAAAAATATTAATATAGTTAATTTAAAACTTTTTACGATATTGAAACATTGCACTGATTTTATCTAGTTTGAAAACAAAACAAAACAAACGAAAATAAACAAAAGCCCACACTGAGGGTTATTAGAGTCATGAAGCTTTTCATTAGCACAGAATCAAAGTGTAATACCCAAACTTTCCTAAAACTTTAATACTTTTCTCCAGTTAGTACTGGAAAAGCAACTGTAGCTACAACGGCTGAGAAGAAAATAACGAAATTCACAAGAGGCAGCGTCTGTAAATAAATGCACAAACCTCCTCGCAGTACTTGAGGTCAACAGATTTGCCATCACTTCTAACGCAGTCCAGCATCCTCGTCTTGAGACCGATTCCACACACAGCGCTGGCACTTAATTGGCACGTGCTCCAGTCTAAGAGAACACACACACATACACACACAGACTTCACTCATTAAACTACCAGTGTGGGTCAGAGGTTGCTTGCGTCCTCGTGAGCGGATGGTTTGAGGACACAGTCTCACCGCTGTGCTTCTCTTTGACGCTCTTGGAGGGAAATCGTGAATGAAGTCTAAGCAGATGGAGGAAGCAGCTCCAGTAATGATCCAAACTCTTGAATGACTCATTCAACTCAAAACAGAAAGATAAAGGAAAGTGCTGCGTGGATAATGCCCAGACTAAAAGAACTAAAAAACAGCAGGCAGCCAAAGAGCAGGACAAAAGTGTTCAAGTCAGCAAGAAACGGCACTCGCAACCAATTTTACTGCAGTACCGTGGTGTATTTTTTGATGAGGTAAAAATGACTGATTTTATTTACTGTTTTGGATCATTAAAAAAAAGACAGAGTGCAATGTCACAAACCATTCGGGAAATTAAGAGAGCCATAAATATTATTGCTATTTTACCAATTTAATGTAACAACAAATATAGAATTGTTTTTCTTAAATACCAGATTATTTTTTTATTTTACAGTAAAACTAATGTAATTTAGTGTTTTTTTTTGTTAGAAATGTTTATATTTTTAGCTAATAGAAACATTAATAATTTCTAATTGGTTTGAAAAAAGGCCTTGTTTGTAAGGCTGCACATGGCAATTAATATTAATAATTAACAATACATATTTTTAAACCCCTTGTTTTTAGTGCTGCACAAGTTAGAAAATAATAATAATAATACAAATTTAAATTATTATTATTATTATAAGTAGTAGTATTAGCCATGTGCATTGCTTTTTAAAAATAATAATATATATATATATATATATATATTATAATGTAATCAATTATTATAATTATTGGCTATGTGCAATGCTTTTTTAAACAAAAAAAATATTGATCTAATTTTAAATTATTATTAAATTATTATTATTATATATATATTTTTTAATTTATATTTCACATAGCCAGATAAAGTGTTGTGCGGCCCTACAAACAAGCACAGCTATAATTATTTTTTATTAATTTATTTTTTTGTAAAGTATTTATTTATTTTATTTAACTTTAATGAGAATTTAATTAAATTTTTTCCTCAAATCAAGCAACCACAGTAAGGAAGCCTGTTTGCAGTTTTGTTCCACTCACCGGTGATGTTGTAGCTGTAGTGGAAGCAGTTTCGGTTCAGGAGGCAGGGCTCGGTCTGCATGCTAACTGGACAGTCCTCTCCTTCTTTGGGCAGACGCAGCGCAAACGCCGTCCTCTCCCGATCTCCTCTTCCAGAACACGGCTTTAAGAGGCGATAAAGCAGATTGCTGTTCATTCACGTTAGTGAGATCATAATTCTCTCATATTTTTCCTCAAGCTGTTCATTTACTGTCTAACAAATGACCTGCTCTCATTTTTTTATGCCACTATTTATGCCTCAATGTCAGTTGGCTCTAACTAAAATCATATAAGCCCAGGCTAAAATTATGTCCCTGTTCGCATAAGCCAAAAATGTTATTGCTCAGACTGCTCAAGGGTTTTTTCTTAGATGTCTCAGTTGCTTCGGATAAATTAAAAAACAGGATTGTTAATGTTAATCAGTCTTGCTATTGTTTTGGGAAAATAAATAAAGCTGAAATTAAAATATAAATACTAAATTAACCTTAAAAACCATTGCCTTGGCAACTAACTGAAATTATAAGAACAATTTAATTATTAAAATTAAAATTATAACGTAAAGAAATAAATATGATAAATAAATTAACATTATTAAAACTACTTTTAGATTTAAATAAAATAAATTATAAATGTTACATTCATTTTTTAAAAATTATTAAAACTGATATACTTATTATTACTTATTATAATTTGAATCTTAATAGAAAAAAATGACAAAAGCAAATAACTGAATGACTAAAATAATGAAAATGTAGGTTTCTGAAGCTGAAGTGAACAAAATCTGTTGAAAACAACTTAAAACTGAAAAAAAAAACTAAAATTTGAAAAGCCTTTGTAAGTAACAAAATTATAATTGTTTTAAGTTGAAGTACTACAATTAAAACTAAAACTGAAATAAAAATATAACATATAACACAAACATAACACATGCAAAAAAAGACAAAAGCACATAACAATAATATTAAAACTTAACATTTAAGTTTTAAAAACTATATAGTGGATAGTTAAAACTATAAACAGTATAAACATTTCTCCGAATAGAAACACTGCTGAGATCTCCTCTGTAATGTGACATTACCAGGTGGTTTTCTGAGAAGAAGTGAAATATTACAGAGCTGAAATGAATGCAATCTGCAGCCCTAGTGTTTAGAGATCACCCTGACCATGTCACATGGAGTCCAGGGGCTCCAGTCGGACAGCACACAGTCCTCGGGACAGGGCAGACGGCTCTCCCTCGTGCCCTGCGGCATCTCCTCTGGATCACACAGATAGTCCTCCACCGCATCAGAGGGACCGTCCACTGTGTTCAACATACACCTGCAGGACCATCAAAGAGAATATAATACAGTAAATACAGTACAGTAAATATAAGGAAAGCCATCTCTGACACTCACCTGACTCTTCTGGTCTGAACGCCCTCTCCACAGTTCTCCTTCAGATCCACGTTACTGACCTTCCACACGCTCCAGGGTTCAGCGACCCAGATATACTGACTGCAGTCACTGACGCACGGGACAACCTCATACACCTGAAACAACACACAATGCAACACTTCTCACTGATGCAGAGGAGACACGTTTGAAAAGAACCTGTAAAGTGGTATGTCAAACTAAATATTACTAAATAGGAGCTGCTTTATTTCCTATATTATTTAATATAAATAATTGAAGTTTTTGCTGCTACTGAAATTTGGGACTTGTCTAAAACAATTATATATATATATATAGTTATATATATATATATATATATATATGAATGAAATTACATTAAAAAAATTTAAGAAATTAAAAATTACATTTTTAAAAGTTCATCACTATAAATAAATAAATAAAATTACAAAACAAAATAAAAACACCAGAATATATTGTGATAATTAGATAGATTGATAATTAGAAATATTGATTGACTTATTAACCATTTCATTAAAAAACACAAAAAAACAATGGAATATTAATGCAACAGATGGTCATTATTAACAAACAAATAAACATTAAAACAAATAAAAAGCAAAATAAAATACAATAAATAAACAAACAATTAAACAAACAAATATACAGATTAAAAGAAATAAACAGCAAGATTAAATAAAAAAAACAACTTTAAATATATATTAAATACTTATTCAAATGCACTGGTTGCCATTGTTTCATGTGGGACACACAATTAACATTTTAATCTAAAACACTTGAATGAGAAATGTAAAAAACAAACAAACAAACAAAATAAAAAAATAAAAATAATAATAAAAAAAAACTGAAATACAGAAAAAAGAGAAGAGTTATTACCTGTGCCTGTGGCCGAGAAGCAGTATTGGAGAGTTAGAGAAAAATGTCATTTTAACATCTGCGTCTAGAGACCAAAGCACCATAAAACATCATGCTCAGTTACAAACGCACTTCTTACGGTTGTTTCTTTTAAAGAAACGGCATTGCTTAAAGTCAACATGAAATATTAAAAGTAAATGTTTGATTTCACATTGACAAAGTACAGAAGGCTGTTTGATTTCTTTCTCTTGACATGTTCAAATTTGATCAATGTAAAACGACATGACCTCTAACCACACTAATAATCTCTTAATTAATGAAAGGAAAGCACTGAAATTAAACCAATACCAAAAATACATATTTGTCAGAAGCAAAGAACTCAGAAACGCTTTGATGTGGTGTCGTCCATTTCTAGTAAATTTCAGTAAAAAAAAGAGAGAGAGATGAAAAGACAAGAATTTCTGAATAATTTAGCATTCACTTGTATCCTATTTTTGGATCTCAAGAATGTGATTTTCAGTGAATAATAAGAGCCATCGGTTCCAGAAATTGAGGGAAACTTTGAACTCGGTTCCAAAGCCTAGTGAACTGCCGATGTAGGCAGTATTTTAAGATATCACAGGTGTGCTCCAATGCCTTAGGCAATGTCAAATCAGCATGCTTGCCTGCTGATACCTTCTTTTGGACAAATTGTAAAGTAACACTGTATGTATCCTTTGGCAATCCCACGATGCATTACAATACACTTTATCCAAACTACACCCATCCAAAATTCAGTATGAGAAAAGATACATAACTTTAAGTGTACTTATAATTTATTCAACATCAAAAGTAGCAAAAAAAATAGTTTAATCCGAATACAAATCTACTATTTAATACAGCATTTGCATGTGATATGTATGCTTCAGTGTCACTAATATACTGTACTACTAATTTTGTTAATATTTTATTAATGAATTAATTAATTGTTTATGTTTTGAATATTATTATTTTTTATTAATTAATTACATTTTAGCTATTTTAGTAATTACTTCCTTTCAAGTACTTTTTTAAAGGTTTTCAGTTTTAGTTAACTACAATAGCACTGGTTAAATTAATGTTCATTAAAATATGCTTTGTTAGAAAATCTATAATGAGATTTAAACTGTAATTGTAATGTGAATCAGTACTGTAACTTTCATATCATGTGCTGATCACCAGGTGTTGAAACAGAAAATGCTGGTACTCAGTGTAAAGCATCTTAAACAATTGTTTATTAACATTTGACACCTTTGAAACTCTTTGCTTTAATGGTTTTATTAAGCAAATGTATTATTTAAAATCCCTGAACCTCCATGGAATATAACTATATAAAACATTTACCATCTTTAAAATTCTTTCCTCTATGCATATGAAACGTGGTGTTTACCTGGTTAAGGTGGTCTAGTTTTGGGCAGGGTCTTCCTCCATTGTAAGGCTTTTCTCTGAGCCATTTTGAACGAACTTTGACCCCACTGCCACAGGATTTACTGCAGCGTGACCAGTTGGACCATTCACTGAGTTTACAATCAGACGGGCAGGGGACGATGCAGGCCTCCTCAATGTACCCTAAAAACAATATATATGTAAAAAAAGGAAACATAAACACTAAACAAACTGAAGCCGGTGATTTAACATGTCAGACAGATGGATTACTCCACACCAAAATGATGTTGTCACGTTTCTACATAACTGTGTGGGTTATTTGCATAACCCCCGCCAAATGTTTATGCAAAGAAAGAAGGCGGAGCTATTATTCTTGCTGTAGTGTTGTTGTCGGTGCCATGTTCTGGAGACACTGTGTTTTATTTTGAAAGCGATACAGCTTTGTAAGGCTTCCGGAAGAGGACACATACATACATTCACCACTGTTTCAGAAAATTTCAACCCAAATATTCAGATGTGTTCAGCGCATTTTATGGAGAACAGACCCCTGAACCTGACAGAATAGCCTATGCTGACTGTGCACAGAGACTATAAAGTGGAGCAATTCTACATCTGCAAGGACAGTCAGACGCTTCTGACTCAAAACCTTTAAGTTACTTTTTCTTCTTAAAAGAATCTGCTACTTACTATTCAAACACAATTTTTGAGCAGTGTAGGCCCTAGTAAAAAAGTTATATATTTAAAATATATTTATTTCATACTGAGTATAGTTCAAATCTTCTAACATATTTACTGACAGATAACTCGAGACCTACTGATTGATA
>JAUMHG010000060.1:18427014-18438631 GCA_032359395.1 Enteromius anoplus | reverse complement strand
GTGAATGGATGGATGGATGGGTGTTTGGATGGATGGATGGATGGATGGGTGAATATATAGGTGGGTGGATGCTTATATGGATGGATGGATGGATGGATTGATGGATGGATGGATGGATGAATGGATGGACGGACGGACGGACGGATGGATGAGTGGATGGAGGGATGGATGGATGAATGAATGTATGGATGGATGGATGGGCGGATGGGCGAATGGATGGATGAGTGGATGGATGGATGGATGGATGAGTGGATGGATGGATGGATGGATGAGTGGATGGATGGATGGATGGGTGGATGGATATATGGATGGATGGATGGATAGATATATGAATGGATGGATGGAACGACTGATATAAGATAAGATACATATAAGTTTAAAACAATAGGAATAAGGATGTACAGATGGACAGATGTGGTGTACCTGCTTCACAGGAAGTGGGACACTCTGTCCATTCACTGAAGGGTGTAACTATACAGTCTCTCTTGCAGGGCAGCAGACAGGGTCTCACTGACTCTGGCCGAGGGGCTTCAGGACATCTGAAACATCACAGACACAGAGAGATTAGCAGGACACTCAACACAAAGTGTGTTTGGATCACAGGAAGCATATGGACGAAGAAAGCACTTTCATTAAAGACCCAATCACCCAAACAAGATCCATTATCAGACTTAACTACTGCAGGTCACCTGAGCTCACATCAACTCAAACACTTTTACTTTACACCAGGCCAGAAGACATCCTCTAATGAATGTTTTAAAGAATTATGCCCTCCAAGTGGCATTGACTCTTTTAGTCAAGGTTTTCACATTATTTTCTGCTCTTCCTCCCTGTGTTTGTGTCCACAAGATTTTTGAGAAACACTATCTTAGTAACAGCACATACTTCTTCCAATATACTTTTTAATTGCTTCATCCTTCAATAACATATTCTTTGTAAAACATTACATTCACTTGATTAATAATCAGCACTGAAATCCAGAGTCATTTCAAACTTTCCACTTCGATGTGTTACAGTAAATCAACTCGACAGATTTAGTCTCCACATGACATTTATTTGTGTATTAGGATTCAAGACCTTTTAAAGACCAAGTAAAGAAACTGCAAATATTAAAAAGTAAATGTCTTTTCTCAGCAACACAGCAGTTTTCTGTTTCCTCAAAACTCAAGGTTTGATATTTTTGCTCCCGACCTCTACTAATCTATAGATTTTTTCTTCTGATCGCCCTAAAAATAAAAAAGACATACATTTTTGCAATATTTTCCAATGCAAATATCTAGAGATTTAAATGTAAAACTAGCAAAACTACATGAGTCTTTTGGTTTAAGGGAAATTAATTAAAATCGATTTTATGATTAATGCAATAACACATATTATATTTCCCAGCCCAACTCCACAATGGATTACATCAGAATCCTTGCGGAGCAGAGCATCTGTATCATGCTTTTTTTTTTTTTCAATCGTATTTTCCTGCATTATGTTCCAGCCAGACAAGGCAGATAAGGCCTCACATCCTGTTACAGTAGTCAGTCACTGGGTAATACTCCTCTTTTATCACTGTTACATCTCTTCAGTTTAAGATCAGGGGTTAGCTTTAATCTGCTCCTGTATTTTAAGCACCGTTCCGGCTCGGTCATATTCCCCGGGATAAAGATAAACAGGGATGCAGCAGTCCAGCAGAGAGACATTGGGTAATCTGATCTCTGATCAAATCCTCTGGGCTCCAGCGCTCCGGGATGCTGGTCGCCATGTGCTCCATGTTTCATAAGGATTGCAAATCTGCCACAATATAATAAAGCAACAGATATGTATGGCTGATTCATTTGTAATACCAATAACACAAGCAGTAAATCCTACCAAAGAAACAAATCCGGTTTGGGTGTGGAGGGCTCTCCTGGAGATCGGGTAAATTCCTGACAGCGCATTAGCAACATTGCAAGACTACTATTTAACACCCAGCCAGCTACAACTGGTTACGAATGCAACATCACATAAGGAAATGGCTCATTAAAAATTAAAAGTAAATTTGTTATTGTTGTGAACAGAAAGGATTAGAGGAATAAGGCTTGGTAAAGTTCCAACAGCACTATTAAAAAAAAGCAGCTCATACATTTCACCATGAGGAAGAACACATGCATCATTCCTTTGCCCTCTCGTAGTTGTCATTATTTTTCAATTAGGATTAACTGTCATAACTAACATGCGTGAAGTGAGGGATCGCATTTCCTTGAAGGTTTTACTGAAGTAGCTCATTAGAGTTTCTGGAAATACTATTATAGTGCTGTCTGTGCATTGTTAATCACATCTAATTGTATATTCCTTTAAGGTACAACTTTTTTGACCTGATAAGCAAATAAAACATAAGCATAAATTTCAATATTCTGAATTTTAACTTTAATTTTTATCATTTCAGTTTGAATTTTAGTTTAGGTTTTAATGTTGTCAAATGATTAATTGCATCCAAAATAAACATGTCTGTTTAAATAATATATGTCTGTACTGCGTATTATCTTAGTTATATATTATATATTTATTACATACACACATGCACAGTACATATTTGAAAAATCTTGGCATGTATATATTTATACTCATATAATTTATATTATATATCAATATATTTGATATATAAACATAACATATATTTAATATATACATGCCTTTCTTTGTATTTATACAAACACACATATTAGGCTATGTAAAAAAATGGATTTGATTAATTGCGATTAATCATTTGACAATACTAGTTTTTAATTATTTCTAATGTTTGTTATTTTTATTGGTTTTTAAAATTTAGTTTCGATTTATTTTTATATTTTATTCAGTTAGCAAATGCAGCATTTATAACAAATTTGTTTTTCATCTAATATTTATATTGTAAATTTCAATGACTAAAAATGTACGATTAGTTTTTCTTAACATTAAAAAAACACTCATGAATGCAAACGCAGCATGAAACCAAACAATCCCAAAAAATTTAATTTAATAAAAAAACTAAATCTGGTCTTGCTGATGCTAAAATATTAAGTCCATCTGTTGGACATTTAAATTTTTCTTTATTTAGTTTATTTAAGTTTAGTTTTACTTTTAGTTCTTCAAGAGAAAGGGATTTCAAATAGCCTGCAAAAAATCACTTCTACAAGTTTTTTATCTAATATTTATGTTATTTTCCCCCTTTATTACAATGACCGAAAATTAGGTTTAGTTGACAATTAAAACAAATAAAATACAATTTCATAAAAATTGCAACATCTATGCTGCTGCTAAAATATAAAGTATATTATGTGAAAACCTTGTATGAATAATTATTAAGTGTTACAATCTCTCTTTATACCTTGTCTCTGTTGTGACAGAGTGGCAGTGCACATGCTCTTGACGTTTGTTTCCTCACTATACTGCCTGTGTAAGTATCCTAAAAAACAACTAGCTTCTCTAAGCTGTCAGAGCGACAGATGCACCTGAGCGGCAGCAGCAGTTGTCAGTTACTGTGAGGCGCATCAAAGGTCCGGGCTCTGAGCTTTAACATCGCTGTCTGTGTGTCTGAGGGTTTTCTCTCAGTCTGACGCTGTGAGTGACACAAAGTGGCTCAGGGCAGGAAAACCTGCGTAAGCTCTGCCTGCTCCAGACCTGGGCAAAAACATGAATTATGATTTACTGAGAGCAGGCTAGACGAGATATTCAAAATGAAATGCAGGACTGAGAGAGGATGTGAATTTAGATTTTGTTTTGGTTCACATCTAATGCCTCTGAAGCCACGTAAACAATACAACAGGTGACGACTGCATACAAATTAAGCCAAAAGGTATAATTTTACTTCTGTACACACATTACTGTGTATATTATTTGAATTATACCACATGCTATTCCATAGAATAGACACAATTTTTATTATAATCATTAATCAAAAAACAAGATATAATATTAAGATATAAACAATGAATTGCAAGACAACAAGGAATAATTGCGAAGAAAAAAAAAACTATATGAATTGACAGATAAACTTTGCAAGAAAAAAAAGTCATAATTGTAAAATGAAAACTAACAATAACCTTTTTCTTTTTTATTTTGTGGCGGAAAACAAAAAACGTATTTGCGAGATATAAACACAGAATTATTATTAAATTATTATTATTAAAATTCTGTAAAAAAAACCCCAGATTCAATAATAAAAAGTCAATTGTATTCTTATTTTTATTTTTTACTATGTCGCAGAAAAAAAAAAGAATTTGTAAACCCAAGTTGTAAGTTGTAATTCCAGAATTTAAAAATAGGAAATTGCAAGATGTAAACGGAATTCTGAGGAGAAAGAAAGTCATAATTCTATAATAAAAGTCTGAAATGTGAGATACAAATTTAGAATTATGAGAATAAACTATTAGATAAACAGTCACAATTACCGTCACAGAAAAGGACTGCCATAGAGTACAAAAGTAAAACTCGGTAAAGATACTTCTTCTACACCATTCCAAGCACTGAAAAATGACTTGAGTGTTTGAAATTATTATTTTTTTTTTTTTTTGCAGTCCTAAAATTTGACACTTCATCAAATTGCACTTTTGCAACCTACGCCGTCTAGACTAAATGCAACTTTCTGCTCCTTGAAGTGGAAAAAAAGCGAGTGGAAAATGCAATATAATAGCTAAGCCTCTATTTGTCTATGCCAAAAAACCTACTGCTATTGTTTCCACAAAGGACTGTCAGGAGGACAACGTCTAAGTGGATCAATGATGTATTTTTAGGGGGTTTGTTTGTGCTAAGCCTCAAGAGGCCTCTCATCTAGTGGTGATTAAATTGCATTAAAGAATCAAACCCTCTTAATTACCGCTATTATCATCAATAGGAAATTAGGCAGTCTGAAAATGACTGTGCTAATTAGCCTGTTTGTGACTCCATGTTTATTGGGCTTTCAGCAGCTCGTTTGCCTGCAGTGGAATGATAGGGTTTGTGAGCACGCAGACATCTGTAGAGCAATTACAATCTGCCACTCAAACACAAGCAATCCCTCTTCTTCTCAACAATTCTCCATCATCACTAACCCAGACACTCGAGCTGAGGTAAGATTCGCACCATATGTGATTACATCATAATAACAGATGGTAATATTGCAACATGAAATGGCAAAACATTAAGATTTCGCTCATGTCATCAATTTTGTCATTCATATGACCAGAATATTTCAAAAAGTACAGATATTATATTGTGCATAAAGATGACTACATATGAATAATTTCGATACAAGAATTAAGCGTGCCATTATGTGCATTCTTACTACTGTAATGCAGAAAAATAAAATGATACAGTTTTATGGTACTGAATATTAATGTACTGCACTGCCTCTACTTTAAAACTATTTAATTTAGTAAAATATTTCAAACGTATAAGATTTAAATAAAAAAGGAAAATGAAGATTTTTTTTATAGAGCTATGAAAATGCAATGAATAAAACAAAAAGGAAAGAAAGAAAGAAGTATAACAATACAAATTTAGATTATTAAATGAAAATATATTTTAAAATATTTGTTTTTTATTTATTAAAATATACATATTTATTTCAAATAACAATAAGATATTTAATTTTTTTATTTTATTTTATTTAGTTATTAATAATTTAAAATATAAAGGTAATATAAATAATAAAAAATGTGTTTCATATACATAGACACATTACAGTAATGGAACTAAATAAATAATTTATTGACCTTCTACTTATTTCATCCACTTTTTAATGTTTTTTTTTTTTTTGTTTTTTTTATAAATGCAATTTATTTGCATTTTATTTCTTATGTACTTTTGACAATCTCTCATATTAAGAAAGTTTTCATGAGCATAACAACATAAGACTGCCCATGTTACTTACTAACAGCTATTCAGAGTACTGTAACATGGAACATTAATTAACAGCACTGTAAAAAGGAAGTTTTTGAAGGATTATTCAATTACATTAAAGCCGATAGCAAATTCATAAACAGCAAGATTGTTACTCATTTCACATAGAAAATGTTTGGCCGATCATATAAGAAGCAATTTACATACGGAATTCTGCAGGGAAAGGAAAACAAATAAAAATGGCCTTTAAATGTACATGCAGACTTACTTTTTGGGTGGCACCTGTCCGACGTTGACTTTTACGCAGATGACCTTGCGCGTTTGCACACCCATGGTGCAGGTGGACCTGTCTGCGCTGGAGGAGGTGTTGAGGGTGGATGTGGTGGTGTCCTCCACGCACTGTCCCCAGGGGCTCGTCTGCCAGTGATACATGATGCAAGGATGCTCATTACAGTTGCGGACCTCCTGCAGGGCGCTGGAGTTCGGACAGCTGGAACCTCCTGCAAGAGTGTGAAGACATGCATTAGCTCTGACACGTGTCAGTGTCACACCACGCTTCATGTCACAGGACCTCCACACTAGAAGTTTTCAAGATGCACATCCACTCAGGAGAAGAATTCAGCTACAGTAAAATCAAACTAATGTCCACTGAAAACTATACCAAGAAACAGAAATTCACTACTGCTGTAAAATTGTGTTTCTTATTATTATCAAGGTTGTGTTTATATGATTAAAAAACCCTGTAAAACTATAAAATAAGAATACTATTTAAACTTACTTTGTTTTTCTATTTGAATAAATTTAAATATTCAATTTATTTTTGTGATGCAAAGCTGAATTTTTAGCATAAAAATGTCTGAAATGAAACAAACACTGTATGTATGACATCCAAGTCTCTCACAATATCTCTAACTTATTGTATATGTGCACCAAATGTATATAGACTGCCATTAACATTCTATTTCCTGTTAATTTGAGGTTTAGTATTTTGTTGGAATCTGTGATACATTTTTGTCTCTGACAAATAAAACGTTAAAAAGAACAACTGAAAACTTACAATATACCAAAACGAATTTTTTTTTTCCATAGGCTATTTTAGTGTAGTGAATGCATACGAAAACGTCTTGTTATCTTCTTGCTTGCGTTCTCTGGAGCGAGACAGGTCAAGTGTTCATTTTCTCAAATCGCAACATAACGCCGTCGTCTCTAGTTGCTTAAACCTGTTGTAAATTGATTAAGATGAAACACTCCACATAATTGCCGCCTCCTAATTACTCACGAGTGGCAGATAGTCGATGCAGCCGGCGGAGAGCGGAGCAGTGTGTCTAAATAATTGCTGACATTTACAGGTTTGCAGATGACAGAGCAGCCCAGTGGGCCTGTGAATCAAAACGCTCTCGTTCTCAGAGGACAGCAAGAGCTTTATGAGAGGAAGTGAGTGAATATGTCTGCCTGCTTTACCTGCATAATGCACACAGTATAGTTATTGGATCTGACTGTCAAATCCATTAAACAGGTGATTATTGTGCTTATATTAGGCATTGAGTTGAAAACTAATATTAGGGCTTTTTAAAAATACTCTAAGCCCTAGAAAACCAAAGCTCACTCTTATAATTTGGTCCAATTCAGTTCGAGGCACTTTTGAGACTTTGAAAAATCATACCTCTTTAGGTTTCATCTGTTAAAACATTTATCACATGTCCTGAAAAAGATTTGATCATGGCTTTGATGAGCCTTCAGGTGCCATCTGGGGTTATTATAATAAATTTAAACTAGAATTAAAACTAACACCATAAAAAAATGCTATAAAATTACTAATAAATAAAAAACAGCCTTACAGAACTAAAACTCTCAAAGCGGTTTTGTAATGACATCTAAAAATGCTGCTGACAGATTTCGTGACTTTCATGGTACAAATAAAAATCCTAAAATTATATGCACTCCTGGCATAGATGAGCTCCGCTGTGACTTCTCATTTTCATCACAACCAAGTATAAACATCTTTGGAAAAATACGTTTGTTTTCTAAGATGGTAAATACCAATAAATCAAGTAATTTTCTCACAAATGCTTTAAGGTATAAAAATAGAGACGAAGTGATGAAAAAAGTGATGACAGAGATTTTCCAGTAAATGTAACCTTTTAGAAGCAGGAAAAATTTATTTGAGCCAAATTAAGCTTTAAAGCTACTGTACACTATGTTTTAAAACTATGGTATGTTCTTTTTTTTTTTACTGTGAAAGACAACAAATAATTCAAGACGACACAAGAAATACATTAAACCAAAAAGATTTCCATATATACTGTAGTATGGAAACATTGCAGTCAGACAACCAATCAGAAACAGTCTCAGTGTTTAGCTCATAAAATATTCATGCACTTCACAAAGCCCCAGTAAGCAAACTCCTAAACCATTGGTATTAAATATGCAAATAAGCAAGCAAGCCAGGGTTAACAAAGGTACAGCGTGAAACTTCAACGACTACTAACAACAATTACTAACCCAGGGTAAAGTATGAAGAGTGTAAAAAACTCAGGGTTATGAAGGAACAAAGCGAAGAGTGAAAAGCCTAAATGAGTATTTGCGCACAGTCTTCCCACAGGAACATGTTTGAATCTCTATGAAGCTTAACCATGCATCGCTACCAACGCCTCCACAGAATCATGACATTGAGCTTTTCAGAAGATGTTCTTAAATCAAAGAAAGCACGTTCACTGTTTTCTGTGGGTGTTTCTAATGAATTGATTTCATGAAATGATCAGGAAATGAACAGCAAAAAAAAAAAAAAAAAAAACTAGAACAGAAATACAGTGAAGCAATATTTGAGTTTTGCTGAATAATGGTCTAAAAATTTTGGACAAATAAATTATGTATTGATTTTTATTAGTGAACACACATATCCAATAAGACAATATAGAAATATAGATACAGTAACAAAAAATAATTAGTAAATAATAGTTTTTTAGAGGTTTTCTGCAATCAAAGCTTTTTAAAATGACTAATATAGAATATGACAATAATTAATCAATCACTAAACACTAAAATTGTCAAATAAAAAAACAAAAAAAACTAATTATTACTAAACCTCAAGTTTTAAGTATTTCGGGAACTTAAACAATAAGCTTTAAAAAGAAGTTTATATTTAAATAATTTTGAATTTATGAAATAATAATTAAATAATAAAATAAAATAAAATAAAAAACAAAAATGTAAAATAAAATAAAATAAAATAAAATAAAATAAAATAAAATAAAATAAAATAAAATAAAATAAAATAAAATAAAATAAAAGTGCTTGTGCTACAACATGAGAAAGCAATGCATGCACTGCAGCATGAGCTGGACTCTGAATGCGGTCTCAACAATATGCTTATACTCTAAGTTCGCACAGCAAGAAGTGTTTGCATTCAAATACTATTGTACAAGTATGTTTTTTGCATTGTGCTATTCCAGTTTCATAAGAGACCCAGAGGACTATAATTTTTCTGTGTTTACAGTATGAGTTTCATCATTCTGCTGACTTGTTCACAAATGGACTCTCAAGGACATGCATAATGTATAAAGTCCCGCTGCATGAACGGCTGCATTTGGCATCTTACGTCAGACGTCAAGCAGATGCCTAGCACCGAAATCATGGTGCATAGACTCATCGTCACATAAATCTATCTGCCTCCCAAAGGGCAACTCATCGCTCAAAACCGCAGTTACTTTAGTGGAAAATGGTGCTCAAAGCAAATGCATCCAAGCGAAAGATCTCACTTTCTTCATTTATATTCTTCACGGATGCAACATTAAACTTGTGAAAACAAGACTAAGAATAAAATCCTCTGTTAACACTTTTTAAGCCTATGCATACTCAAACACAAGCTATTTAATGCACATCTAAGTCTATGAACTGCACACAAGAGATGAAAAGAAAGCAATTGTACCATAAAGCTCAGGAAACTTCGGAACCCTTGTAAGACCTTGTGATAAAGCAAAAGTTATGAAGCAATGTAAATATTTCAGGACCTAATCTACTAGTACTACGTTTTCACATAGTTAAGACATGATATAAAAATCAACAGTAAGGAAAGGCAAGACTTAGCAGCTACTTCAAACCATCCAAACAAATCTGAGAGGACTTCTACAGGAAAACTACTTTACAGGCCATAAAAACATGAGATGTTACCCTCCATAACTGTAATCCATGCCACTACCATTGACGTCACTGTGGAGAAAGCATAGCAATAATTCAGTATGGACTTCTCTGAGGAGTATATTATACACAAACAGCAAATGAGGGGAGAATGTGAAACCGTTTTTAACTTGATCATATTTGATACACAAATTTCTAAAACCTCTAAAATGATAAATATTATCAAAACTAGTGAAACCTGTCGCACAAAATCTACTACATGCATTTCGTTGTCAGGAGTTCATACTTGTTTAAAGTGGTCATACGGCAGTACATGCACTTTTTCAAGCTGTTTGGACTGAAATGTGTGCTGGGAGCACCATAAAATGATAAAGATCCACAAGTATTTTTATTAAATTTAAAGAAGAAGAATTTGCCTCTTCTGAAATCAAGCCATTCTCAAATGCATGTCGGTGTGATGGCCACTCCCACAATAGTTGATTGACAGCAGCGTGTCACACAGACTGAGCTGGTGTCTTACCTCAGACCCGTCCTGAGTGAGCCGTCATCAGACCGAGACGCAGAGACAAGCAAGACTCCTGAGAGATTGAGGTTTTTTGTTGTTGAATGTATTCATGAACATAGCAGTAGTGATTTACTCCAGACATCTGAGTGACTGAAGACGCGGAGGATTAACGTTATGTTTGGTTCTGAAGGGAAACGCCCCTTTGATCAACCGAAATGCGTTTATGTTCGAGCGAATCATTCATGATCCAGCCTCACACACAGAAGTAGTGAGTATAATGTCTTTTAATGAATCTTTGCAAATCACCTTCCTCTGAGATCCTCTGAGAGCGACTCGGAAAAGAGGGGAGGAGTCAGCGGAGCTGTGAAGATTTAAAGGGGAAGTACACAGAACAGAGTGAGCTCCAAAGTGCTGTTTTTGACAGGGTAAAATGAGCTTTTTTTTACACTATCTTTTATTAATTTTAAAGCAATCTATATTACAAACTTACCATTAAGACCCTAAAGAATCATATTAGCTTGCGGAAAATTGCTTTTGTGTGACCCCTTTAACAAGTAAAGAATCTTTGTTAAAATGTCCCTCATCATTACAAAGTAAATATAATAATAACTTTTAAAATTTCAAGATGAAAACTTACTGAAGGCTTATCATACTTTTGTAGAAACACTGTTAAAACATGAGTATTAACTCTTTCCCCGCCATTGATGGGATATCTCGTCAATTAGGTTACAAGCTTCCCCGCCAAAGACGACTTTTTACAGCAATCCCTGTTCTAGGTGTATTACAGTAAGGAAAGCCCTAGCGCATGTCCTGAATAAATTATGGAACTCCAATAAGAGACGATTTAGATTATAATATATATCATACATGTAGATCGTGTTTAGACCATTTGGATCTGATTGGGACGAGGTTGTCAGTGATGAAGATGCCTTTACAGACAGAAAATAGATTGATAACCTGGCGATATGAATATAAATATGTACGTGTGTGCATGATCCATATATAAATAGAGTATGTGTCTATATATAGGTACATGTATGTAGCCTAAATGTTCGGAGTGTAACGATACGTGGTATCGTATTGAACCGTTCGGTACGAGGCTTTCGGTTCGGTACGCATACGAACCGAACGATTCAGAAAAAAAAAAAG
>JAUMHG010000060.1:18405414-18419287 GCA_032359395.1 Enteromius anoplus | reverse complement strand
CGGTTTATTAAAAAAAAGAGCGCCTATTTAAAAGTTTGCTTCGCCGATTTCGGAGCCGTGAGCTCCACGTGAACACCTGGTGCTCAGTGCTCATGTATCCGCCGAGGGTAGCCTCATCGCGGCTAGTATTCTGACACTTGCTGCTGCCTCCTGATGTCTCTGTAGTGGTTAAAAAGGAGGTAAAATTCGTTTTGGGTATATCTCATAGAAAAATTCTGGTTTAATGAATCTATTATGTATTTCCTTTTTATTCCTGTTTTTATTCAAGTACGAAGATGTATCATACAGAGATGATGATTTTGTGTTCTATTGTTTCTGAAGTCTGCCTCCGCTTGCTAGTAATCACGTCACCACTAGAGCAAGCTCCTGATTGGTTAATGAGGCGCAAATTTTCGCCAAAGTTCAGATTTTTCAACTTGAGCGTTACGCGCGAATCGCGCCATTCGCGCCGCTTAATTCGCGTAATTCGTGCCGCAGGATGTCTATTCGCGTCTTTGCATTGACTTAACATGTAAATCACTCGCGCATGACGCTTCATTCTCGTCCGGTGTGAACACACCATTAGAGTAAAGAGCCCGACTAAAGCACGCACTGACCACTGGAACGGTAATCCACAAATTTTTATTTTCTCCTTACACACAAAAAAATGCTTTGTTCACTAAACTTAACTAGATTAAGTTACATTAAAGGAACAATTTCAAATAGATTCTACCTAATTCTATGGTGTTAACACAACGCAAAGAGTTTTCATGACTTCAACAAAATCCATTCATGTAAATAAAACACAATTGGTTGTGTGGAACCAGGATGCATGATTACATGAATGAATTAAGTTAGTTCAAAGACTCATTTTTTTGAGTGTACAAATCTCCACTTAAGTAACACTTATTCCTAAAAACATGATAAAAAAAATATTTTCATTTGGCTATTGGCAGTATTTTGATATATATGAAGTTAAAGAGAGAAAAAAACACTTGTAGCACAAAAAATGTTTGCGATGCTTAAATGTAATCAAATGGGAAAGTATTGTGATATGTATTTGTTCCATTTCTTACCCTATTCACCTTGCACAAAATAAAATAAAATAAAATAAAAGATGAAATCAAACAAACAAATAGATGGACAGATAGACGGATAGATAAGGTCCTTTCAGAGGAATTGTCCTGAGATGACTGTAGAAATCGCAAGTCTATGGATCCTGTCTGGGCCTAGTATGTGTGAAACTGAGATCTTTTTTTCCTGTGCAACTATAAAAAACAAATTCAGAAACACAAACAAAAGCGGTGCATTAATGTTTTAACACAGGACTCTACTGCCGGCTTGATGGGTGACAGGTGACATGACTGCAGCGCTTACATCAAAGCAAGGTAAACTCTTCTCGTGGAGCTCTCCACGCTGATATGTGGTGAGTTCTGCTCTCTAGAGATTTCCTAAACAAAATGCTCTCCACATGCACAGATTATCAACTAAAAAGTATGAGAAGACAGACTGCGCCACAGATCTTCAAAAACGACAATAATTGACTGAACTCTGGATATGGGCACCGGGAATGACAGTTCACCTCGTTCAACTCTTCTGGCACCGCATGTTCCCCAAATTAATGGAGAGACAGATTTCAGTGTAATGCACCATCATCTAAGTTAACATAACACAGCACAGGTTGTCCTTGTTTACACGCCAGATGGTCCAGACCTTCTGTGCAAACTTTCAAAGTTTGCGGTCTGTGCCTGCTTTGACAAACCCAGGTGGACAGGCTTAGCTTCAAGCATGAGGATGATTTGGTGCTCAGTAGCTGCTTGAAAACAGATGAGAAACCTAAGGTAGACCTGATATGCATTAATATACACTATACATGACAGAATTTGGGGTTTGAAAGTTTTTTTTTTACATGTTTTTTAAGGATGCATGCTCATAAAAGTTGCATTATTGGGAAATAAAAGCACAGTAATTATGTGAAATAATATTACAATTGTGTGTTTCCTATTTGAATATAGTTCAAACTGTAATTTATTCTTTATTCAAAATTTTCCATCAGAATTTTAAAAGAAATCATTCTAACATGTTAAGAGACTTTTCTTATTATCAGTGTTAATAACATGCTGCTTAATATTTTTGTTAAGGATGAATATACAGTTTTAAAGCAAAGCATTTATTTGAAGATGTCACTACTGTCACATTTGATCAGTGGTATATGGTATACTTTTGATCGATTTGCTCCATGTTATAGAGTCCATGGCATGAAAGGCAGAAAAGACCCAAATAAAACAAATACAAACAAAATGCTTCTTCATTTCTTTTGAGGAAGAGTGTACAGTAAAGAGCTGTCAGAATGACTGTCAGTATCAATCTATGTCAGTTGTCTGGTGCTCACAGGAGAGTGTTGCCTAAAGCACAGAGTGTTGCATCAGTGTGTACCCTTGTAATGAGCTATCCATGGACACAAACGCTTATAAACATACAAAGAGTAAACAGACTAAGCAAACAAAATATGTAAACATGCTTTAGGCAAAGGGATTTGATCTAACAAAGACCAATATATCAGATATAAAAAGGAAAGGAAAGAAAATAGGACACAATTAAATTAAATGTAATAATTTACAAAAAATATAACAGAATTAAATATTATATAAAAATATTAAATATAATTAATAAAATAAAATAATATTTATTGAATTAAAAAAATAAAATTATAGAATTAAAATTGATACAATATAAAAAAATATATATAGCTAAGATAAAATACATTGTGAAATAAAAACATTTTATCTTTTGAAGCAATGTTGGTGTATTTACAATGAGCTGAAAAATACCCCAAATATTCCTTTTAAGGGGTTAGACATCTTACCTGAGATCTCATAGCTGATAGACAGGAGGGGAGGGACACTAGGCATCTGGCTGTTTGTGGACTGACCTTCTACAAAACACACAAACTACTGCTAATAAACATCATTCAAGGAAAAAACGCAAATACAATCACTATGAGCTCTAGACTGTGACTACTTCTAAAACCTTCCAGCTTTAAGGGGGTAGCGCAGGGCATAAGCTGGTTAGCTCTAACTATCCTGAGCTGTGACGTCAAAAGCAACAGGGAAGGGAAAATATAACCATTTAACCTTTTAAGAGTCCTTCAGAAAATACAATAAAATGAAATCCATTTAAATCAGACAATGCACAGGCACGTCTGATATGAAATCATTTTCTGTCATTCAGATGGACTGGGTTGTAAATTTCCCATCATGCTCTAGCCTCACCTGTCAGAAAAATCTCTCCTTAAATACTTACTCACACCCCTCTCAGTCTACTTTCACATTTTATTTTCTCAATTGTCTTCACCAAATGCAATAGGCAAGACAACTTATTTCTATATCTGTCAAAATAACACAAAGCCTTTTTTGTCAATGTTTTTACAGTTTGGTAAGTGACAGAAAAATGTTCAGTTAATGCAAGCTCTGTGTCATTTACCAGAAGGGCCAAACTGCTCATGATAACCAGCCAAACCCATTGGTTCGTAATGCCATAAATGAATCACATCTGTCACATTCGGTTCCCCTATAAAGCAGTCATTTTTTCCATAGTAGACTTCAAATATAGCTCTGTCCAATCGAATGTCACGGCTGTTTACTCAGCGTACATCACCTCCATTGACTTTCATTCAGAGAGTAATGTGATAATGCGAGGTATAAGCTGGTTAGCTTTTACTTGTGCCCAGATCTCAGACAGTCAAAAGCCGCAGGATTCCTCCTACACTCTTAAAATCAAGCTTCTTCGATGGATTTTTGCAGCACTCCAGCTAAGAACTCTCTTCTCATCAAGAATCATTTTTATTGTGGCATCATGGAGCTCAAGGATTCTCATATGGGATAAAATTAAACGTAAAGATTCTCTTACAGCATCATATGGGCTTTGCAATTGTTATCTTAAGGAATCAAATGGAACTTATTCACTTATGGTATCATAAGGGCTTTGCAATTATTTTTTAATCAAATGGAATCAAAATGTAATATTAAATAGACATAAAATTTAAAGTATAAAAATGATGGTGTGGAACAATATTTCTCTTGTAGAATTAAATGTAAATGTAAAAATGAAATTATATTTTATGACATATGAAGCTTATAAGTCTCTTATGGAATCAAATGGAACTCAAAGAGTCATAAAATTTACAGTAGAAAAATGTTGCCATAATATTCAACTTATACAAATTTAACAGTTTAACATTTATAATATTAAACTAACGTGAAGCCCAGTTTAACTTAAGGACCTCATATGGAACTTGCAAAGATTGCATTGAACATATAAAGACTGTCTTAGGGAATCAAACAGAATTTAAAAAGATGTCTTCAAATGAAACTTATATTATCCAATGGAATCAAACGGAAATTACAAAGATTTGCTTTTGGGATCATTTTTTTATGGAAAACACATGGAACTTATTTATCATACTAAATGATTATTTTAAAATCACATAGAAAAAGCAAAGATTAACTTATGGCATCATGTGAAACTAAAAAAAGATTCATTAATGGAGCCATTAAATTTAAACTTTATAAAATTAAACTTAAAGATTCACTTAAGGAATCACAGAGCTTACAATGATTCCCTTGTGAATTCAAGTGGAACATGAAGATTTGCTTATGACATCACATGACATTTTTCAAATGGTCTCAAATGGAACCATATGGGACAAAAAACATCTCTTTTTAGAATCGCATAGAAATTGCAAAAATGCCCTTATGGCATCAAATAAAACTTAGAAAGATTCTCTTATGAAATCAAATGGAAATTACAAGGATGTTCTTAAGGCTTTATTGGAAACCTATAAAGATAATCTTTTGGAACAAATGGAACATTCAGATTTGCTTATGACATCATGTTAAATGTTTAAAGGTTCCTTTACGGAATCAAATGGGAAGTTCTCCTATGCCATCAAATCCTTTTGGAAACACTTGGTTTTAAGACAGTGAGAACACCTGTGGGAAATATCGTTCTGTTTGTGCTGTGAGTGCAGCGTTGTGTTCTTAGAAGGAAATGCAAATGAGCATCCTTTCCAGATAGATTTGATGAAGGTTTCATCACATCAAAGAATCTTGAAGCTGACAACATCCTCCCAGGGCGAGAACATCATGACTCTATCAGTCAACTAACGCTCCAGCACATTTCCCCTTTAACTTTCTGCACCGTCTGCGTTCATGTATCTGCTGTCGGAGGAGCAGATTACCCCCCAGTGAAGCGAGGCGTCTCCTGCACCGCGCTGATAAGGACACAGATTTCCCAGCATACGCTGCTCCACCAGTGGCCTGTTCTAATAGCGCTTCTTTAACTGGAGCTTTTCATGCAGTCAGCGCTCATCTGCTCTAATGTACGTTACGATAAGTTTCAATGTGCTCGCCGTACAGTTCTGAGCATCAAAAGAGCAAGCAGGAGGAAGAAAGATGGGGTCATTAATCGAGAGATGGTGTGTGTGTGGAGCATGCAAAGAAATGCTGATGCAATGTATACAGTAGAGTAAGACATTTACACACATGCACGTGGGAGGTGGAAAAGCATGACGGATTGATCCATGTATTCTAGGATTTACATTGTTCTGAGAGGAAAAAACATTTTTTTCAATGTATCTCATAAATCACAAAATGTCATTTTATTATAACAGATACTTTGCAATGAATAAATAATTAATTTCAGTGTTTTTTCTCCTAATAAATATATTTTTCAATTTCAGCAACATAAAGAACTCTATGAGTCCCATGTAACTTAAAAAAATGATTATGGCATTTTAAGGAACAAATATTCTGTCATTGTGTCAAATAGAAAGAATAAAGTTTTGTTTACAGAATCAAATGGAACTAATAATGAAGATGTGCATATGGCATCATACTGTATGAAACAAATATTCTCTTATGGAATCAAATGGAATTCAAAGATTCTCTTAAATCAGCTTCAGATTCACTTATGGTATTGTGTGAAACATGAATATTCCCTTATGGCATCATATGAAACTCAAAGACTCTCTTATGGAATCATATGTATCAATTACATGTATTTGCTCATAGCATCAAACAGAACTAAAAGGAAACATATATAATTTTTTTTTTGTATGAAACCAAATAAAACTTAAAAGGATTTGCTTATGGCATCATGTGAAACTTATAACAATTCTTTTATGTATGAAACATCACATGAAACATGAAGATGAAATAGAAGATTCTCTTTAGGAATCATACGAAACTTGTAAAGACTTGGAGGAGTCTATCAATATTTATCACAGCTCAGGATAGTCGTGAAGGGTTTGAGATAACACATGTTTGTTGTGCTATCAGCCAATCATGGATTTGTTCAGGTGACACAACAACAACAACAACAACAACAACAACAACAATAAAAGAGTGTCCAGGATTGAATTTCTAAGTAAAACTATGCACTGAGAGTGAAAGTACTTCTGATTACTATACACTGTCAAGCAGATAGCTGTACCTTGTTTGTCTTTGTTGTTATTGATGTAGCTGAGGAGTTCTGCGTTGGCCTGGATGCAGTACACTTCTCTGCTCTGAACACCTCCGCCACACAAACCCGTCTGATTCCCACGTCGCCGGTCCTGCTGGCTGAGCAGAGCATCAACACGACACTCGCTCCATTCACTGCTCCTCCAGGCATAACTGAAATGAACACAAAACACAGGCTATTATGTTCTGAACCTGTGCTTTGGATCAACCATCCTGTTATAAAAAATCTTTAATTTACAACGTACATTTTTACGTTACACATGATAAACAAGAGTATTGAAATAAATGTTTAAATGAATGTGCTAAAAACAAACAAACTGTAAAATGGATCTTGGAAAAATGTGATAAGAAATATCTAAAATCATAAGGCAAACGTTTCTAGTTGAAATGAAAAAAAAAAGGAAAAAAAGCATTTTGACTAAAACCCTGGGGATGGAGATGGATGGATGGGGTTGGATGGATGGAGGGAGTTACGGATGGAGGGATGGGTGGATGGAGAGCTAATAGATAGGTGATGGATATGTAGGTAGTTAAGTAGGTTGGTAACTGTGTGTGGATGGGTGGGGTGGATGGATAGATGGATGGATGGGATGGTAGATAAGTCCTGTGGTAGCATGAATGATTGGATGGATAAAAAATAGGTGGATGTATAGGTGATGGATACATCAGTAGATAAGTATATGTGGATGGATGGATGGATGGATGGGAAGGTAGATAAGTAGTAGGAAGGATGGAGAATAGATGATGGGTACATAGGCACATAAGTAGGTGGGTAACTACTTGAATGGACAGATGGATGAGATAGTAGATATGTAGTAGGATGAATGGATGAATAATAGGTAGGTGGATGATAGATGATGGATTGGTAGGTAGATAAGTAGGTGGGTACTGTAGGTACATTATTAGATGGATGAATAAGTGAATTGGTAAATGGATCGGAAAGTAGGTAAATGGATGGATGGTAGATGGATGGAAAGGAAGAAAAGTAGTAGGATTAATAGATGGATGGATAATAGATAAATAATAGATAGGTGACGGATGTAGGTAGATAAGTAGTAGCATGGACAGATTATAGAGAGGTGTATGGATAGGTGATGGATATGTTGGTAGATAAGTAGTTGAGTAGGTACGTGGATGGATGGATGGATGGATAGGACGGCAGATAAGTAGTAGGAAGGATGGAGATTAGATTGGTGGATGGATAGATGATGGATTGGTAAGTCCAACATTGTTGAATTGATGGACAACTAAGTGAAGTGGTTAATGAATAGGAATGGATAGGTGATGGATACTGAACGTAGATAGATATATGTAGGTGGGTAGGTGTGTGGGAATAATGGATGGATGGGTGGATAGGTAGGTAGGTAGGTTGTTGGATAAATGGGTGAATCTGTGTATGGTTAGGAAGGCAGATAAGTACAGTAGGTGGATAGGTAGGTTGGTGGATGTATAATAGGTAGGTGGATGGGTGGATGGATAAGTCTCTTAATCCTTAAGGTCTTTTATATTCTGAAAAGACTTCAGAATCTCCATTTAACCCCCATTTAATCCTATTTCTGTCTTGGAAAAAAATAGTGATATTAAAGAGATGTCATTTGTGATTTCTCTTTCCCACTTTCGCTATAGTGCGAAACAGAATTGCAAAAATCCATTATCTTCTCAAGCTGCCTGTTAACAGTACGTGGGAGACTCTGAGAGCTTTGTTTGGCCTGTGACGGTGTGCCAGAGCAGACCATCTGTGAGAGAACGAGATTAGAGCAGCGTCACCGAGCTCTTAAGATCACTTCCATTTGTCAGTGCATCTCTCTTGGCTCGGGAGCACAAAGCAGCCCGATCCGTCTCACCCCGTCTCCATATGCTCATGTGCTGACTCTCACTGGCACCCCCGCTCACGCAGAGCAGGGGTCAAGCGGCTCCCTGCAGGGCCTCCGCTCCACACCAGCGTTTCTCCACGAAGAGCAGAAAGCACTACAGTTCGTCACGCTGAGACTGACTTCTGTGTATTTTTATAGTGCTTGTTTCGTGTACATGCCCGCAGGATAAGAAAATCCCAAATGAGCTCTCGTTAACATCTCAATTGCTTCTCCTTGACAGCAGAAGATTAAATCGATCGCAAATTATCTTAGAGTGTTTCTCTGTTAAACAGTTCTCCTGCAGCATGCATCTCTTCTAGATATTCAGAGGTGATCTAAACAATGTCTCCAACTGTCTCCAGTTTTCCAAGATAACAGTAAGAGAGATTTCAGTACAAATTCAAATGCTATCAGACCAAATGGTTTCGTTTTCAATGCAGGTCGGAAATTTTTTTTTTGGATAATTCTGCAACGGTGTTGTTTTAGTATCACTAAAATGCTATAGATTTGATAAAAATTAAAAAATATATATTTTTTTGTTTTCTTTTACTTTAATTTTAGTTAATTTCTAGTCACTTTGCTAAATACATATATTGTTTAAAAGAAGTGTGTGTATATATATATATATATATATATATATTTTATTTTATTTTTTTATTTTTTTTTATTTTTTTTTTGCAGGTTTTTTTTGCAGTTTTTTGCAGTTTTTAATTTCGGTTGTTTTGTCATTTTTTAAATCAAGTGTTATATTAGTTGTTCATCAAGTAAAACAAAAAAATTGAAGTAAAAAAATAAGATAAATAATTAAATGTTACCTTGGCAATTTAATTTTAGTTTAGTTTACATTTATTGTATTTTAGTTTACCTTAATATAAATTTACCGTTTTAGTATTTAGTGAAATAAAGTTTAGATAGGTGTTTAGAAATTAAATGTTGAGTGGAGTGAGTTGTGCTAAAAGTTTAACGCGTTATCATTTTTGAAAATAATGTGCATATGAGAGATTTACAACATGCACTGCTAAATCCACAATTTTTTTTTATCTTGGAGTACTTTTATCATGACTAATGTTAACAGTCTTGTGCCAGATCAGTAGTGCAATGTTGTACCAGGTGCGCTAAAGAGCTAGTTTACTACATCAGAATAGCCAAACATATAGAGCTGGTTATATAATGCAAATGTAAACATGCATTAGTATATAATAATGCACTATGCTAAAGGCATTTTATGGTTATAACATACCACTAGTATAACCTTATCTGCCTGTTTATCATAATTTATATGAAAAGGAACAAAAATGTTGGTGTTTTACTGCCTCTAGAGTTCATTTCAGCTAGAAACTCTATGCATAGAAAATGTTAGAAAATGTACTTAGTAGGCACAACGTTCGAGTAAGCCTAGATTGTTTGTTTTATTGCTCTGAACCTTTACTGTATGTCAACAAATGCCTCATCTGCTTTGATTTCTCTGAAGAAGAAACATCTGAGTTAAAACTTCAATGACAGGCTTACTAAAAACCACATTATATTGTTTAAGTCACACGAAAGAGCAACTGCTGTGCAACAATGTTTCCTCTGGGTCGACACATAATGAGATAAGACAAGATGACATCAATTTGTTGGTGTACATCTCTTAATATCATCACCTCAATGATGTGATGCCTTTTCACACACGAAACCATGAAAATGAAAACCTCTGATCAAAACAGAGATATGGCACGATTGTGTTATATCTGTAATTCAAAAGCACTCACTCAAACTGACGATGAAATCATGCATACAGATATCATAAAGCACAACAAAAGGGATTTTTGCTATATATATAAAGCCTGACCCTGTCAAGCCATTGGTTAAGATTTTTACTTGCCCTGCCAACATTTTTTAAAATAAAAAAATGTAAAAATAAAATAACTCATTTTAATACCAGTCGCTCTCTGCATTTGCAGTCAGTTTCTAGCAAACGTTAACAAAATGTTTAAACATTAATGCTGTGAGTTTTTCATGGTAGCCAACTAACCCGCTTTTTTACAATGAAAACAGTAATACTGTGAAATATTACTACAAATTAATATATATATATTATAATAACAATAATACTGTATGGCATGAGATGCAACGAGGGAATTTTCAAGGACAGATACTTTACAAGATCAACAAAAAATAAATATTTAGAAAACAGTATTTCTGTGGTACTTACGCAGCGCAGGGTGGCACCCCGTCCCCTTCAGGTTCACAGGCCTGCCTCTCCTCCAGCTCGGGACACTCGGACCCTCCTCCGGTAGGAAGTCGTATCAGCTGTCTGCTGCGGGAGCGAGACCCCTGAGGAACACTGGGGTCCGAGCAGGTCTTTGAGCAAGAGCCCCACGCGCTCCATTCACTCACCACACAGTCTTTGGGCATCAGGCAGGACTGGTACGTCTCAGGCAGACTCCAGTGAGGACACTGGCTGATACAGGACATAAATGTTATAATAAATATTATAACATACAAATATGTTTTTTTCCACCCAAACATTCATAAAATATTTTAAAGTAGTTTTTTTTTAATAATTACAAAATTCAAACACTATTATAATTAATGTAATAAATATGATCAAGAACACTATGACTGGGTAAAATAAAATAAAATATATTTAATATATTTAATAAAATACTGTATATTTCACAAACATTTCTCATCACATCTATCACATTACAGTATCACTGCAGTATTTTGGCTTCTAATACAGTACTTAAAATCAGATGCATCTGGTAACAAACTCAAATCGCAGCTAAAAAGCTTTTTTAATTGTTTCAGGGGCCGGTAACTTAATGCTGAGCAGTGTGAATGTAGCAACATCTCTTAGTCTCTTATTTTCTCTGTAGGCAATGCAGCTGACGAGCTATTACAGCTAATTACAGGCTGCTTCCTTTCCAGCGTAGCTTCATTTAGCAACCGCTCATTTAGGTGCTGCGGATGCCAAACTCACCTCAGGGCAGCACGGACTCTTAAACACATAAACTTCAAAGCTGGCACTGTTTTCCACCCACTTTAAACCCAGATTAAGATGTCTTGAAACCATTAAAAAATCTGGCAACATAATGAGACCATATTGCAGCACAATAACTCTTCCTGAGGTATAAAATGATGGTAGCCGTAGGTAAACTGTATTTGGCAGAAATAGAGAGCATGCCAGTCTGTTGCTGGAATAGTCATCTTATGTTATAAAATAAATGGGGCTTTTATCAAGATTGTGACTAGGGCTGGGCAAAATTTAATTAGTTAACTAACCAACCCAAAAAAGAAAGATAAAAAGAAGTTACAAAATGGACACCTTCAAACTACAAATTAGTACCCTTTGAAAGGTTTTTGACCCATTGACAATTTTTTTTTCTCAGTGTGTTATTTTTTTAATATTTAACAGTGTAATTAGGCATGCCTAAAATCAATGTCAATATTTATCAAATATATTTGTAAATATTTATAAAATATATTTACATACAATATTGAAAAAATAATGATTTCAAATATTTTAAAGAGTATTTTTTAAAATAGATTAAAATAGATGTTTTTTACATTAAAGAATTTTTAATGATTTTTAAAATGAAATGTTGCGGTAATATACATATAAATATTCATATAAAATATGATAATATTAATTATACATAACACTGATGTTTATTAGTAAATTTAACATATTAAATAAATATTAATATGAACTTTATGGTATTTATTAAATGATAAATCTTACTTTTGGGTAATTCAAGCTGATTAACAGAAATAAATTACACATATCAACTATCAATGCCATGTTTTTATAAAGAATTTGAAATTAAACATGAAAAAAAGTTTCCATTACTTCCATAATGTGATGTACATAACAAGATATTCGACAAGAAAATAAATTGAGGGCGGATTTGTCTTTTCCTGAGTGTCAAAGGCAGTGTTATTCTGCTGAAATATGCTTTGCTATACCTCAAACTTCCAAATATTACTAACATGCATTGTTTTTATGCACTGAGCTGCACATTTCAGGTGAGCTGTTGTTTACAGCTGCTTGATGGAATGAGGACACCATCATTTCCATTTAAATGAGAATGATGTTTCTCCTTTAATGTAAGAATAACTCAATTGTGGGAATTCAGGAGAGCCTCGGTGCGGCATCAGGAGCATTATGAAGAAGTCCATCAAATCCTAAATAAAATTAGCTGGAAATGCTCAATTAAACAATGCTGTTGTGTGCGTAACACTGAGCAAAGGTATATTATTTACCGTCTTTGGTTTTCCAGAGCTTGTGTAAAGCCACAAACACAAAGAACTAGCAACAGATGTGATGTCTGACAAAATATTACACTAAAACCTGCTGGGTTTACTAAACTGACAAAAGCAAAGTAATGAAACAGAATAAGAATAATGTCAACTGCTTGTTTGTGACGGTCTATTGGCTAATCAAAACAAAAAAGAAACAAGACAGCTATGAATATTTCAGCAAAGAGATACAAGTTAAAGATTGTTATATATATATATATATAGTTTCCTCAAAAATAGCAAAAAAAAAAAAAAAAAAAAAAAAAAAGGCATGTTTCTTGAGCACAGATTTTTAGAAAATATTTAATAAAGTATATTTTACAATATACTCAAACAGACAACATCTCATTTAAATTATAATAATATTTAATGTTTTTACTTCATTTTTAATAAAATAAATGCAGCCTCGATTAGCATAGAAAAAACTTGTTTTAGAAAGGTTCTGAAATTTCTGAATGGCGTATAAGTGACTTTGCTGGATTGCTTTAACCTTGATGTTGGCTATTGAACTGTTTCCATAAACTTAACTTTACCTCCGATTCCTCGGGCTGAAACGCTCTGAATGTTTTCCTTTCAAGTGCTCCCATGTTCCTGAGCTGGAACGCATATCAAAGGCTAAACACTGTACGCCTGAGATACACCGACTATGCACCAAAACTTTTTAAACAACTACAAAACTCTTGAACATTTAATACTCGGCGGAAAGTGCTGGCACAGATTCCTGCCGTGTCACACAATCTGCTGCTGGGGAATATACAGTTGTCATTTCTACAGTTGAAAATAGACATCAAGCGTGGGAGTGCTTTGACAGCACAGCGGAGACCCAGACGAGTCACGTAGCCGTCATCCTCTTACTGTCAGCGGCTGACGGAGTGCACAAATACGCCGGGATCCCTAGCTTTCATACTCATTTAACCACTATTAGCCTGACAACTATTAACGCTACAACAAAAGAGATTGTCTCAGGAGAAACTAATATGGTCTCTTTTAATGCAAATATTACAAGTTTTTTTTTTTCATATTAATAGACATACTGTAGATTGAGAAAGCCTCAAGCATAACAGAAGCACATTTAAATTAAAACCGCTCATCCTTAGTTTGAAAAACTTTTATGGGTAATATTTTTTGCAAGTAACATCCGTTTTAATGTAATTTTAATGTATTTTTTAATATATGAATATACATGTTAATTATTATTTATAATGTGAATTGAATATATAAATATTAATGCAATAT
>JAUMHG010000060.1:18381855-18393486 GCA_032359395.1 Enteromius anoplus | reverse complement strand
ACAAACACACATACATATAAACACACACACACACACACACAAATATATATATATATATATATATATATATATACACACACACACACACACATATATGAACAGCAAATATAGCTTAATATACATATATACATACATATATACATACACATATATATATACATATATACATACAGATATATATATATATATATATATGTGAACAGCATAAAGATCATGTGACACTAAAGACTTGAGTAATGATGCTGAAATATTAAAATTCATAATTTTTCAATAATGTTTTTCAGCTTACACTTACCACTTTGAACAAATGTGTACTTTTGCCAAGCATCATTCGACATAACTCAGAATTGACATTTTAAATGTTTCATAATGTGAAACTATTCATTTTTTCATTTATTTAATCGGATCTTTTGGGTCTAAAAGGGGAAAATGATCAAATTTGATTAACCTATTATCTTCACTTTCATGCTAACACTGTATCAAACTCATACATTTCATTAGTACTCGCACATAGAAATCAAACCCATGAGCTTGCTGTTGCTATAGCACCAAAAACTCTGCACTGGAATGATTTGTAATTCCACAATAAAGCGCTATGGAAAATAAAAGAACTATGCAGATGATATATACTGTTACAGTTGATCTAATGACTCACACAGGATTTTAGTCACACCGCCCACCCCTAATAACAAAGTGCTTCCTCCACATAGGGAAACTGTGTAACACGCTCAGTTTAACAGAAGCTGGTGTCGGGATCCACTGTGGATACACACTCAAAGGAAGCAGATGCAGAGTACCAGAAGAAAGAAGCTCAAAACGATGCTATGCCTAATATAACATGGTTGCTATGGCTGCAACTGTCAGCATGGCACAGGGGGCTCGTGCCATGACTGACAGCTGTGACAGCGATGTAATCCAATCCCCTCGCTGCAAAAAAGAGATCATCAGAGCCCGACTGCACAGAGATCTCGACATGAACTGAGTGGGAGAGGAGAGCGTAGGCAACACAGTGGAACGCCGCCCGGCGCATGGAATCAGGTTCTGACGGAGGAGAAATTCACGAAGAAGAAATAATCCGGTAAGAAGGTGAGGGACAGTGACAGGGCAAAGTATCCAGAGGAACATATAACATAATGAAAAATACATTTACAAATTAGTAAATTCAGTGAGGTTTAGGATTGAAATTAGATCGTCAGTGAAGTTTGTTTTAAAATTGTACATGCACTTGCATGTAATGATTTGCTTTGTTTTACACCAAACCATCCACTTTTGACAATTCAATTAAATTCTAATGAATAAAATCCAAATTTAAAAGTAATCGCACACACAATAATTTTATCCAATTGACTATGAGATATACACCTATTCTTTGAAAACTGTAACATGTTTAAAAGAACAATTACATCTTATTTTCTAATCAATCATCTACAAGTAATTAAGTGTATATCATAGCATTTTTTTATGAAACCACAATACTGTTCAAAATTAAGTCTACATTCAAAATAAAAGGTAAAATTAAGCTATTATATGACTTCAGTAGACCTGGGCAGGTTTTCATTTGACATTTGTGAAGGAACTGCAAAGAAGTAAAAAATAAATACTGTACAATAAAAATAAAAACACTTACTAAAAAGATTAAATGTTTCATTTGTTTACCTGCATGTCATGTGAGCATTAACCAACAGAAAATGGGAAACATGCAAATGCGTTCATACTGTAGATTAAGTATAGTAAGTATAGTATAAAATAGGGGTGGGCGATATAACCAAAGTCTTCTATCACTGTAGAAGCAATTTTCTACCTCGATAACAATATATATCACAATATATATGAAAATGCATAAATAAAAATTCAAACGCAAAGAAACTGTGTCATATAATGCAATTTTATTTAAACTTAATTGCAGCAATTGCTGCTACCCACCATACCGTTTATTGCAATTTATTGTAAGGTTAATGTTTGTTTTTTTCTCAGAACTACAGGTACTAATATACTGCCTGACAGTATACCAGTTTCCACCAGTTTCCAAAGTTGATAAGTTGGCAACGCTGCTTCTTCCATTGTCAAAGTTCATGTTTATTGCGTGGTTACGTAACCTGCAACATCACGTTATCTCAACCGCTACACATTTCTACTGGTTAATCGTGTCTACCAGTATATCTCCCACCCCTAGATCCAAGGTAAAAAGTTTTCGCCACTAGAGGTTGCATTTTCAAAGCAATAACAGAGGTGAAGTTCTATGACGCAATGACGGAGCATAGAATATTGGGAGATGTCGTTTTCACAGCTCATTTATATCCGTTTAATCACCTAACCACCTGTTCATGACTATTTCTTACACAATGAATAATATATATATTTGCTTACCCGTCTATTAAAAAACACGCGAGAGCAGAGTGTCGTTCAGTCCAATTTTTATACGAATCTCCCTCCATTTCGGAAACGCCACCACGATATTTGTTCTCGTTTATTTTCTTCCAATATCTTCTTGCCTCAGTATGTATACATTTACATTTTATGGGATTGTGGAGAGTGTAACCATGGATCCATGATATCAAACTGCACAATAAATAACTACGACATCCGCATTTGTCCACGTGTGTTGCTGTAGTATTCATAGGTAGAAACCATCATTTCTTTGTGACTGAAGAAAGAAAGGCATGAACATCTTGGATGGCATGGGGTGAGTAAATGATTAGGATATTTTATTCTAGAAGTGAAAAACTCCTTTAATGTTGTTGTTTTGAAGCCCTTGTTGAAGCGTTACGCACCGAATCACAACAACTGTTGTTTTCTATAAAAGAGGCACATGAAAATTCTTCTTTTATCATGCAAAGAAGAAAAAAAAAAACAGCATATGGGTTTGGAATGACATAATGAGTGAGTAAATAATGACAGAATGTTCATTCTTTGAATCTAGAATATGAAGCAGATGCCCACCCATATGGGTCACATAGATAGTAACCCTCAGCCCACTGCTCTCAAAAATATCAATAGCTCATCAGCACAGTGTCAGCACACTCCACTGACGCACGTGGAGCTGAAAACATGTCGTTCTGACACAGGGAGGCAGGTACTGAGTAATGAAGTTGAGTAATTAGAGAAGATGAAAGACATCAGTATTGGCATTGTGTCAGTAGATGAAGTGAACTATAACTGGAGGTGTGACAGAGCTGAAGCTCACGCCCGCTGTGTGCCTTTAGATGAGATCTGAAGGCGTCAGTGCCTGGGTGGAAAAGTGGAGTTCCTGCCACAGCGAGATCTGACACTACAAACAACACCCACATCAGAGCAGAACTAAATTACTCAACAAATTAAGTTTTACACAACGGCAAAAAACTGGAAGGGGAGGTCTGTTTAAAATATTCTCTCATCTTTGGTAAAGATTCTTCGATTTTCTTGCTTGTAGAGGTTCATTTAACAATGCTTCAAACGGAGCTTGTGAGAGTTTTGCATTTTAAAAAAAAGGAAACTTTTATTCATCAAGGATGATATAAAATTGACCAAAAGTAACGGGAAAAACATTTAAGAATGTTACAAAAGATTTCAGACGAATCTTGTTGTTTTGAACTTTCTACATCATGCTATAATTCAGTGTTACACGACAGGAATAAATCATACATTCTATTATGTGCCTCTAGAGAACAAAACCAGTCATAAATAGCCCAAGTATATTTGTAGCAATAGATACATCAACATTTCCAATGCCGAAAATCATTGGGATATTAAGTAAAGATCGTGTTCTATGAAGATGTTATGTAAATTTCCTACCGTAAAAATATTAAATATTTAAATAATATTTCAATATTTTTTCCAACTCAAATAGTGTCATTTAAAATGAAACCCAAACGAAATCCTTCAAGCCTGCCATGAATGAGTAACCTCTCAAGCTCAGGTTTTATTCTGAACACTAAAGATTAGAAAAGCTAAGAGAGGTGCAGGAAACGAGCTGACCTGCCTGCAGCCACCTGCTTGCTTCTTTCAGATCCAGGAGCCTGTCAAACATGATTACCTGTAGTGCGAGTCTTTACACATCCAGGTTGAGGGGGAAAGTTCTGGTGAGTGCGCTAGGCTGCATGTATATAGGTTATGTTAAATCTTATCAAACCAATACAACAAGCTCCTGGAACAACGTAACCTGATCATCCAAACCATTAACTAACCCTAAAGACAGAGGACAATGATAAGTTGATATGAATTTTGCTCAAGCCTAAGCCTAAATCTTTTCCAGGACCAAATCAAGAGGTCATCAATCAATCATTTTCAAAGTCATACACTATCATTCAAAAGTGACCTAACATTTTCAATATTTAGTCTCTTATACTCACCAAGCCTGCACATAATTCAAAATTATACTGTAAAATATTTTTTGAAATAGTAATCTTTATAGTAGTTTTTACTGTAACATTTGACCAACTTAACGTCAGTATATCAATTAGTATATTATACAATTATACTGACCCCAAAGCTTGAACTGCAGTATATTAATGCATCCTAAAATATAAATAACATACAAAGAAAGAGAGAAAGGAGGGAGAAAAAATTAAATAAAAATCACAGACAGTCCAGAGCACCTGAGAGCACAATTCAAAATTACAAGTCATTAATAAAATTATTAATAAATCATAAAAAAAATGATCAGTACAACTAAATTTCTTTTCATTTTTCTGGATAAAATATTGCAGTTTGAAGTATTATTTATACCTGTAGCACATTTAAGTTGCACACAAGATTTTAATGCTATATGCAATCGAGATTAAAATCTTTTAAATATTTATATTAAAATAGTAATATTAAAATGAATTGTTCTTTATACTCTTATTGAAAGATGTGCTGTCATTTTTCTGCCATATCCATTAATTTGTACAATCAACAAAATACAAGACAGTGCAATAAAAAAAAAAAAAGATACAGGTAAATCACCTGTAAAAAAAATGAAAAAAATAAATCAATACAGAAAATTCCTTCACAGTAATACAGTACATTGCGCCCTATTTTTACAGGTTTTTTTGAGTGTACTTTCTTTCCTCAATTATCCACAGAAACAATGACAACATCGGCCAACTAAAGGTCACTGGACTTACAAACAGAGTCCAATTCTCTGAAAAGCTGTTGCTTCACGAAGATGAAAGAAGAGCTCTGGAGTGTACATTGTTGAGGTGTTCAGGGCTTGTTTTCTCTAGGTGAATACCGACGGTCTCTTTCATTCAGCTCTGGAGAGTTCAGAAAGTATCCGCAGCAGGGTGCATGTGAAGTTAGCTGACCTCTTTCAGTCGGTATTGTCAGAGTAGCAAGTATTTTCATCCTTTTGCTGAAGAGACACTTGAAACGATTTGAGGTTGCTCTGTTGAGCCTTACATTTCCAATGTATATGCAGGTAAACAGGCTCCGTTACAAAACCTAGTGAGCTGCCTTCTCAGACAGCATGACAATAGAAATGCTTCATTCATTAAATGAAGGGCACAACAGAATTGACTCACATTTAATTTCAATAAAATTTGGTGTAATAAAGTTGCTAAATATTTTGACAATCCAGGTATTGCACATTGGGAATATTGTCTGCGCTTAAATGTAAGCTAACAGCACAATAATCTAATAAGCACAAAATTACAGCAGAAATGCTGTGTAAAAGATGACATTTTTGTTAAGATTAAACGGATTTCTTATCCTTCAGTACAGATTTAATTAAAACACTGAATAATTTTTACTGAATATTATTTATTTTAAAATGACTAAGATGCTGTTATTTAGAATTTTTATATTTTATTGTTAGCTAAAAATAATTTTATTTGTATTTTTTTAATAAACTGAATCTACTACACAGATTTTATTAGTATTATTGTAGTACAAGTTAAAAAATAAATAAATAAAATAAATTCAAAAACGTTATCTTTTGTAATTGGCTCAAAGAAAATATATTTTTTCAATATTTTATTTCAGTTACCTTTTTGTCAAAATAACAAAGAAGTTTTATTTTACCTTTAGTTAACTACAGAAATACTTCCTGCGTAGGCAGCTTACCAGATATTTGAACGTTGATAAAGCTTTATGGAGAATAAATCTCAGTTTCAGTCTTTTTTGTAACTCCTTTCAAAATCTTTTTTTCTAAGGGATCTTTTTTCATGCAAGATGCTTTTTAAAGTCATAATCATATGTAGTCTGGCAGTAAGACATTGTGGAACATGGTGTAAAGGACTAATCCTCTTATCCCATACTAAATAAACTTTATGGATCTACAATAATCTTTAATCCACACAACACAGCCATATTAGAGATGCCTTGGTCTTAGCATAAGCCCTGCCATTTAGATTAAACAAACACCATTTTCCCAGCAGGACCGAGACCACGCATGCACATCTGTAAAGGGCGACCTATTTCATAAAAAGCTGATTTTTAAAAAAAAGAAACTATTATGCTGTAACACATTTACAGACCCTTTGAGAGAAAAAGAACTTGTTATGTAACATTATAATGCAATAACTGTATGCCTCCACTGTAATGCAGCAAACATAAGGTTTTGCACTTTCTTTCACTAAATAAAGGGATTAAAATGAAATATTCCTCGAAAGACCGGATCTTACAATAGTCCCTTCACGCTCTGTGTGGATTTAAGAAATCTTGATTTTAATACTGAAATATTGGCTGAACAATATAAAATATTTAATATATATCCATCATGATATATTCCAATAAATGCAAGTGGTATAATAAATATATTACAATAATTTTAACATTCTCTTTATGGGTCATAAAGACCACATCACCAATCCTCACCTGACATTTAAAGTAATATATTGCTTATTTCTAATGACTTTTATGAAATTTTTGCAGACTTTTGAATTAATGAAGGTAATAATAATAAAAACATACAACTAAAATATTACACTTTCAGCTGTGAAATGAGTACTTACAATTAATTGCATCCATAAGAACAATTTTTGTTTACACACACACACACACACACACACACACACACACACACACACACATATATATATATATATATATATATATACACACACACATATATAATATAAATGTAAAAAGCGCTTACTTTAGAACATGCTCAAAAAAAATTTTATTTTTAGAAATATTTTAGTTGTATTATGAGTCCTAACATAAACAAAATACACAGAGAGATAAATATCCCCATGATGTCTTCCTTTAATCGGTGTACAGAGACTATATTGAAAGTACAATATCATCACTTGGATATAAAGAGCTTACGGTTTTGTGAGAAATCCACAAATATCACAGAATTGTACTCCTTACTCCCTTTGGGAAACTATTGGCAACCGAAGAAGCAAGTTACACGTGACAGCAAGTAGAAATTATGCAATAAACAAAATGAAAACGCTTTAGCGTTAAACCCACAGTACCCCTGCAGCACTTAAGAAGACGCAACCCAGGTCACATTTCATCCCAAAGGAATATGTGGTATAATTCAGCGGTTAAAGCGTGCAAAGAATAGGATGCGCTCCATTTAGTGAATGCGAGCACGATCAGACCGCTTCTGGGAAGTTCACGCTCTTAACGCGCAGTGCAATTAGGACTGCAGCTTTCTTAAATCAGAGCCAAATTTAGGTGCTTCAAAATAAGCAGAAATAAAAATCTATCACACAAGGGAAATTTTCCAAACTGTTAAAATGCCATTAAATGCTCCGTGAGAATAATGTATTCAGAGGAAACCGGCCTCGTTTGTATGCGCGTCCTAAATTTAAAGCCCTTTGCCAGGAGTCTGGAGTAGTTTTCAACCAATTATAGTCACGGGGGTTCGTTTGCCGGTAGGTCCATATGAAAATCAGGGTCACACGGGGTGACATTAAAATGCATTCCCTGAAATGAGTTCAGAATTTTACCCAGCACGTTTCCTTATCTGCTTCTTGGAAAGAAGGTGACAATTAAGTCACCTACATTTTTTTTCTCCATTCAATTTTCGTGAAATAACATTTTCGCTCTTTAACACAGAGCTTATCCTCACACTCCACTTTCAATAAAGCCTCTTATTTTGAGACAAGAAATCTTCAAACAGCTCTAAGACCTCTTAAAATAGCAATTATTTGGACTATAAGTGGCCTCTGATCCCGTGTCCTTAGTGTGAACTCCACAAACTTCAAAGCATTTTGGGAGTTTAACAAACACTTCAGTAATATCATCGATTTGACTGTACTCACACCATTAGATGAGAACGAAACTTGAACTAAACTGAGCTGGATACTGACACTGTCTTCTGTAGAGCTGCTTTAGCTCAGAATCGAATTTGTTTCATAATTGATGAACGACACTTATTCAGCTGAATTAAATCAACTGACTCAGTCTGAATAATGACACTATTGCCTATTGAAGATCTGCTTGCAGTTGAACTAATATTGAACTGACTAGGGCTAAATAATGACTACTAGGCTCTCTTCTGTAGAGCTGCTGAGTTTGCGGTTTTTTTTAACTAAACTGAATAAACACTGATAAACTAGTCTGAATAATCAGCCTTTTCTCACAGCACTTCGTAAATATTTTAAGAAGTGGCTAATTCGTACAACCTCACTTTTGCTAAATCATACTGTACGTATTTTACAAGTTGACGATTCTTAGCAGCTTTTATGAATAATTTACACCTAACCCCACCCCTAAACCTTACTGAGGTTTCGACAAATCATACAAAACCGTAAGAATAAGGTGTATAAATTAGCCACCTTGTAAAAAACTTTTGCGTGTGTTTGTTTGTGTGTGTGTGTGTGAGTGTATTGGGCGGAGCGAAGGCAACCTGAATGCACTCGCTTCATTAACAAGCCTTATTATAGGAGGTAACGTGGTGTGAAGTGTGAGTGGCTCTGACAGCACATCTTTGTTCCTGAGGGATTGTGTGATCAGGAGACAAGAGGCGAATCCTGCGTAATCTGGGTAATCTCTGCTCTAAGAGTGGATAAACCCTTCTGAGGAGAGGGCCACACAGATGAGTTCAGTCTGCATTAACTGTTCCTAGTGGTTGAGAGTACAGCCAATAGCTCTCACTGTGTTATAAACAAGCATGATGCAATGCAAGAAAATATATATAGACCAATTTGAAGTAGACGTCATGGTCACTTGCAGCTACACGCACATTGCGGTAGCAGAAAAACACAGGTAACAAGTGGAGGGAGATGGCTAAAATCCATGGAATAAGGGAAAAAAATATCCTGCGCATTTGAATGTCAAAATTAGAACGCAAATAGTTTTTATATCTCAGGATAAAAATGTACCCGTGAAAACTTCTGCACAAAATGTTATAGATGTGCAAATATATGAATTCCATGATCATGCGGATCTCGTCATTAAAGCTGGTTCTGTGATTAGTACTAAATCTCCATTACCTGCTTTCAAACGGAGCAGCATTTACTACACAGTAGGGTTGGGTGATGCTGACCAATTTGGCATCGTACGATGTCTAATGTGAAACTACGCGATGGATGATGGCATCCTTTTCGTAGGCGCTGGGGGGGTGTTTGGTTGTAACTAAAACACCAAGCCCTACCCCATGACTGACAAAAATGACAAAAACAGTGCTCGCACAAGCAGGTGAGTGAAGATTGAGCACAGGGATGATTGTGTGCGAGTGCTTGAATTGCGGGCGGATGACACATCAAATGCGTCCGAGGGTTTGAAATGAGCTCACGGGACCTGTTTCTTCGCATGTGCATCTGTTTTCCTCTCGCGGAAATGATTTATTGCGCTCGCCCAGCAAAAAAGAGAGAATGGTGACTTGTTTTCATTATCAGAACCGATAAGGGAAAAATACACTTTCATATACTGCTACTTTAAAACTACTCTAAAAATAAATAAATCCCCATTTGGGTTTATGTGGCCAAAAAGTTTGTAGAGTTCCGCACTCTTAAAAATAAAGTTCTTTATTGGCTTATATGATTCCACAAAGAACCTATCCATGGAACCTTTCAAATGCACAAAAGGTTCTTTATATTATAAAAAGATTCTTTAGGTCATTCAAATGTTCTTCGCACTAAGAAACGGTTCTTGTGAGTAATACACTGAGAGGTTCTTTGGAGAACCAAAAACAGTTGTTTTTTTGTTTCTCTACTTCATTAGGAAAAAAAAAAGAAATGACAGCAACAAATTAATGAATCTCCAAAGACCTACAAAGACAACTCAAGAACCTTACCCTGCTGGGGGAAAAATAATAATTCTGAGAAGGCAAGAACCCAATAAGGCTTCTTTGGTCAAACAGAATCACCAGAAGCCTGCTAGACCAGCTCTAAATCTAAATAAACTGGAAGATATGGTCTTTCGAGCTTGATAAGTAAAAGCATTATTAGCTGAACCTGCAAAATTAAAAGGGTTATATGATGTTGCAAAGATTTTTTGTGTATGAAATGCATGCATTTATAAAAATATCATCTTTCTGAGAAGCAAGGTGTGCTCTGATTGGCCAGCTCTCTAGTGCATGGTGATTGGCCGAATACCTCAAGCATATGACAGAAATGTTACGCCCCTTACCATATTGTGATGCTGTGTCACGGAGAGATGATACAAAACCAATAAAACCCCTCATAAATGAGGCATTTGTTGCATCCAGTGGGGACATAATTAGTGGTTATAATGACTTCTATTGTCTTTTTACGTGGTGCATTGCACCTCGTAAACATCACCATGTCTGCATTTGCAATCAGAGAAATGACAAACAAGTACTACTCAACATTGCTCAAAACTCGCATTTGAACAGTCAGCAGTAAATCCTTTAAATATGAAAACATAGATACGTACAGGCTGCGAGTCAGAAGCGCCAAACTCTCCTTGCAAAGTTGGAATTGCCACACTTTATAGAAACAGCCTTTGTGCACAGCTGGTGCAGCTCCTCTCCTCCCATGTTCAAGAAATAGTCCTCTGTAAAATTACTGCACACACTGTTTGGGTTGAATTGTTCTGAAACAGCGTTGTAAATACAACTTAAGTTGTGTCCTCTTTTGGAGGCACAAACTAAGTAGTTTCACTTTCACAATGAAACAAAGCTTCTCCAGAAGATGGCACTGGCAAAAACACTACTGAGAGAATGATAGCTCCACCCTTTTTCTTTGCATAAACATTTGGGCGGTGTTATGAAAATAAACCAGAGAAGTGGGGGCATGTTTAAACAAGCCATTTTAGGGGCTTGTCATAACATTTTTAAAGAATATTTCTTTGGTTTTAAGACTTCATAACAATGTGGCTCGGATGTTACTTATGACTAATAGAACATGGATATTAAGCTAATGGATTCATTACGAAACTAGCGTAACATAAGCAGAATCCACTATATATGGTCTCTGTGCTTGGCCAGGTAATGCGTGTCCTGAAGTGCACTTCGGATCTCAATGAATCACATGGGAAAACATGGCTAGAGCTCTGAGCGATGCCTTAAGCATGTAAAGAGAGAGTACACACATCTTCAGTGCTATCGACATACTCCTGTAAAAAAAAAAAAAACTCACCCTCATGCGTCGTACTTGCTATTGTGAAGCATAAAGGAAGATATTTGAGAAATTTTTATAAAATGGAAGTCAATGAACTCTAAGGGTGCTTTCACACTTGCCTCATTTAGTTCGGTTGAATCGCACTAGAGTTCGTTTTCCTACTTGGTACGGTTTGTTTGGGCAGGTGTGAATG
>JAUMHG010000060.1:18334710-18345064 GCA_032359395.1 Enteromius anoplus | reverse complement strand
AATGCTAATGAGCTACACTCACGGTTTTTAGAATGAACGCGAACGATCAACAAACAGATAGGTTTAATATATTATAGTAAATATTGAGGTTGTATTTTTAGCACTACAAACAACAGCTAAAAAAAGATAGAAGTACAAAGCTATGGAGCTACAAACACAGCACACTGTCAGCAGATCAACAACATTTAGTCCACTTCGAAGAAACGAACTCAGACGCTTACTGAAGAGTGGTGTGTGGTTTTATGGTGCAGCTGATTGACTGTCATGATTTCCCTTTCGAGTGCCCACAAGACCCTCCAGAGGGCACTCCATCCAGACAGTCACATTCATCACAGGAACTCCATCATGCCTCATTCCTGGACTGATCACACACACCTGCGCCTCATCACCACACACATATAAGCTGTCATTTCTGAGAGTTTTTTCCTGTGTTTGGTTTTCCCGTTGTTACCTAGCACTGTTGTCGTGGAAAGAAAAGTTCTCTAAGTGTTGAGAGAGAAAAGACCCGGTCGAGTCAGATGTTTCCTTCAGTGAAATGTATTCTTGCGCAAGAGAAATCAATACAGACCGGTATCGAGGCAGTCTTACATACCGTTTATATACTAACAAGAAGGCGTTTCTGAGAATTTGTCTCATTTACATAGAATTCTGCACACATATGCTTTGCATCCTGTATAAGTAAAAAACATTTCTATATATGGACATTAGGTTCCACTTAAACACTTAAAAGCAACTCCATAGACAGAGACCATAAGGCCTTAAGGGCATTAAAGGTCAAGCATCTCTCATGCACTCTTGCTTGCAACGCTCTGCTTGTGCTTGTGTGTTCTTGGCTGACTTCTATAAAAAGGATACAGTTAAACAGGATGTACATTCTCACACCTTAAAACTTATAATATCAGTATGTGCAGATAACAAACATCTGTTAAACACAAAGAAGCTTTATGCTCAATACATCTGTTAAACACAATAAAGCTTTATACTCAATTTTTCCAACACAACTGTTTATTCTGTTTTTTGACTGTTTGCTGCCTGCCCCGATCTCTACTGTATACCTCAACCTTGATTCTGCCTTGTCCTCGTTGCTCCGTTTGCCGGAATTTTGACCCTCCTGTCAATAAAAAAGTCTTGCCTTAATATAAATGCCTTAATAAAGTCTTTGCTAATGGATCCTTATGCCTCTGCCTTATTGCTCACAGTGACAGGCCTGTTTATGCATCTGTAACTGCATCCATGTTTCCTCTGAGCTACACTGAATTGCATAAATACATCTAAATGCTAATAAATGTAAGTACCTTAGTACTCAGTACCAAATGAAGTGCTTCTTATTCTTATCTAAAAATACAAAATGGAAGAAAGAAAGTCTTGCTACTTAAGCTGTGTGAATATTTTATAGATATTTATGTGCTTCTTTCCATTTTGCATTTACTTGTAATTTACTTCCAATACTCAATGACACAAAACCCACAAAGAACATTTGCAGAACAATTTCTAACAATTAATAAAACACACAAACACACACACACACACACACACACATATATATATATATATATATATATATATACATTAATTGAATTATTAATTTGGTTTTCAAAAGCTGCAAACTTATGGAAAATATATAAAATTAACTGTAGATAACAAATTAACATTAAAAAGGCTACATTTAGCACTAAATGTATTAATCACTAAAACAAAGAAAAAGGTGCCTGTTTTGATGGCTTGTAACATTTTAATTCTAATATTGTAACATTCATACGTAAGTACTTTTTGTGGTATACATACATTACTAAAATTAACAATTAAAGCTGAAAATCACTTATGGTCCCTGTCATATGTATATTAACTTATTATTGATTATAGATATTATTTCTGCTTTGTTTTAAAAATCATCAGTTATTTACACTTAAGCATAAGTATAAAGTCACAACCCATTTATTGATTATTTTTTCTATTCACCTATCTATTTATCTTTTCAATTCATTTTAACATCTGTTAAATCAGATGCGTTACTTTTAATATTTCACTCAAACCCATCCAAGTTAAATACACTAATGGGCTTTGTTAAAAGAACTGTAGTCATTGATAGGACAGACAACTTTTTTATTATTATCTTCTGTGAATTCCTGTAAAAAGTCTGAATTTAAATCTGTGTGTTGATTCTTTTGAATAAAATAAAAAATTAAAATACAAAGTTTGATCACAGGTGAAACTACATCTGAACATTCAAGTGTTCTCATGTCTCATATCACAAGCCATCTTTAGATGCAAAACCCTTCAAACAATTAATGAGTTGTTCCCTGTAACACCTACTGTATACTTTTTTATATTACATTACAAATACATGCTTAGAATTTGGTGTCCTACTGCATATAATTGCATCTATGTAAGTTTTAAAGATGTAGTCTTGTCCATCACTCTTATGTCTATCAGTACAGACGTCACAATCTTTATATCTCACGTTTAAAAAAATTCTATATTATGTACATACATTCCTAACATTTTAAAATGTCATGTTTTATGGTTAGCTTTCAACCCCTCTGGTTGTCAGCATCTTATCATCATCATTCAGCTTCAAACAGCAGTTACAGGAAAGATTCTTGTGTAAAAATGTTGCCCCTATTGTTCTTGAATTCCCGTCAGCATATAAGATGTTCTCATGCTGTACATACTTGCTGATTACATTTTTGCTTTTATTATCTCCCTCCACGTCAAAAGGAAGGGAAAATATATATTTTCAGTAACCGGTGTCACTCCTAAACATTCAAAACATTTCATTAAAATCAGAGATTTCGGATGTTTCATAAGACTCTACCAAATGATAAAGATTGTACTGAATCACATATGGAAATATATAGAAGTGCTTCACTTATTAGACATGCTATTATTTCTTTGCATACTGGTTGCATGAAACTATGGTCTTGAAAATCTAAAAATGCAGAAAGTTTTAAATACCACTTTGTGCCTATGGAATGTGGCCATAAAACATGGAAACCCAATGTTGCTAAGAGGGACCTCTGGTGGTAAAATGGAATCTGGAATATGTTTCAATTGTGGAAAAGCAGTTAAATAGAGCCATAATGAACAATATGCATTAAATCCAAAACAGCTGATTTATAATCTATAGAGAAAAAAAAAACTGATCGGAACAGACATTCTTAAAATTATACAAAAAGATACACATTACAAGGAATTAGAAAGGTGTCTGAAGATTAATGGCAACAAATAGGATGACAGGGCCCTCTGCTGGTTGATCTGAGAGTGCATCTTTGAATGACTAATTATAAAACGAAATATAAAGAAGTGTATTGCAACAGACATGGAATAGTTGTAAATAAATAAATCGTAATTTTCAGCCTTGGGAAAGTTAATGAAGTCAGTCAAATCTGGTTTATTTACATATCTAAATTTAGAAGTTTGGTATGCTACCACCCTCTAATTGTAGTTGAAATATTTTTTAGCTTTATACTGTAATCACTAACAACTGGAATTGATGGAATCAACTGGAATCAATGCTGTTTTCAGTTAAAGTAGCCTATATAGTGACATTAATGTTATTATAATCATGTAGAATAGATTTAAATCTAGGAATAGACACACTGGGCTTCTGGTAAATTAATTGTATCAATGGAGAGAAGAACCAGCGTGGCTTACAAATATCTTAAGAAAATTAATAATAATACATTCTTAAATTAACGTTTTTTAATGAACAGGTTAGACGCCAATTTGAAGAGGATGAAAACTAGGCAGACTTGCCCCTCTGCATTACTACGCTTCTCTTTACTGTACCTTTTGCCCTTAAAAGCACTCTTTTTCCTTTCTGTTTCACTTCTAAAGGGACATTTACCGCAGACTGATAATGTTGCTGATCCACTGGTGATTCAGTGTGGGGTTTGATGTTTGACTGGTCATTTCAAATCCTGGAGAACTGCAGTGGTAAGGACAATACATTACAATTCACATACACCACAGACCGAGTCGGATGATGATTAAACATGTAACATTGTATTTTGTATCTGAATAGGGACATCAGTTGGACTTTTAATAATGCATTACATTTACATAAATAAATATATTTATATAGCTTGATGCATAAATTGTATATAGTTAGCTCATCAATTTTCAAGGTTCTGTTATTGGTTTAATTTCTATCTTTTAAAATTGTGTGGGGGAAACATCTTTTTTTTTCTTTACATTTTATTTCTGGTTTAAGTCTTTCATGGTAGTGTCTTAGATATGACAACATTTACAACTACTAATGCTTTATTACAAAAGTTACTATCACTGATTGAAGTCTGTCAAAATGTCAAAGTGGATAATGAAAGTGAAAATCACATCATCACAGTAAGTATGTTCAGCATGACTTGAGTTTTAAACAGTGCCGGCCTGAAGGGTTGTGGGGCCCTATAGGCGACATCAAAGTAAAATGTGAATTTATTTTATATTATTATACACAATCCCTTTCATTTGTTTTTACCATGGTTTACCTATAACAAACGTGTTTTGTGACGAAACAAGTGACTTGTGGCCAGGTATGGTGACCCATGCTTGGAAAACTGAAAAAAACTTACCCATACATATGAATCACAGCAGTTTCCAGTTGAAATGAACACTAGATGCAGTTAGACGTTGCACTTAGGTGGTGAAAAGCACCGGTTCAAATCCTGAGCGAAGCGGTTCAAAATTAACAGCTCAAATCAGTGTAAGGATGTTAATATAGCATGACTGCATCAGCCAATAGGCTTTTACATTACTTTTTTTTATTTATTTATTTGTTAACACTATCGAGTAGGTTTGGGTTTGAGTTTGGTGTAGGGTATTTTTCAAACATGATAGAGCATTAATCTTTATTTCCAATGAGCCAGGGTTGTTGTTGTTTTTTTTGTTTTTTTGACTTTTCCTGTAACTAGTTCTTGGACTTGGAGTAGTTAATTGGAGTTAAAAAGCTGTAATCAGTAAACTTAACTGATGTATAAAGAACAAAGTTTCTAAAGTGAGATATAATTATGACTTATGGATATACTTATGGATTAAGCATATACTGTACATAATTTAGTTGGAACACTGAAGAGAATAAATAAAGCAATGTGAAATTAATTACAATCAAATAATTCAACAATGAATACATTTTTTCCAGATGGCTTATTCAGTTGCTACGTACGCTAAAGGAAACTTTGGAAAGGTGTATAAAGTACCCTATGGAAATACCCGTGCAGCACTTAAGAAAGTGCCTTCCACTTCTGTATCTAAACAAGAAATTCAGAAAGAGAAAAATATATATTGGTGAGTATTTGTATATATGCTTAAAACAAAATAGCAATATATATATATATATATATGCTTTTTACTGATTTAATGTATAATTTTAAAAGGAAAAAGGGAATTTTAACCTGCTGTTTGAGATATTTGTTCATATTTGTCACATGTGATCTTATTTCAGGTCACTGAATCATTCCAATGTGGTGAAGCTCCTGGCTGAGCCCTGGCTGGACTCTAAGGGCATGTGGAATATCCCACTGGAGTTCATCTCTGGGAAAACTCTGGAAAAGCTCATGTTCAGCCCGCAATCATACATGGAGGTACTGCAAAAAAATTACATTTAAACTGATCTACTTTATTTACATTTTTTTAGCTATAATGTAAACTGATAAAAGATTTATCCTAAACATAGTCAAATGTTAGTTGAAATTCAGTAATGTTACAATTAAACAAAGAAAAATAAATAAATAAATATTTGTGTAGAAATGTGCTCTTTGAGCTAATAAAATAGTCATTAAGAACAGCTGTCTAGTAGGATAAATGATCGCTTCTAACACCTAATTATTCAGAAAGAAAACAAAAGTAATAAACAAACAAAACTTTTATCTATGTGCACAGTTATATAGTCAGATTTTTATCAGTACAGTTAGTGCTATAGCTCTTGTAATTTTCTCTCTCTCAGCTGACGAAGCCTGTGATGATCACTATTATCCGCGGTATGTGTGAAGGTCTCACTTACATGCACAGCAAGAACATCGTCCACCAGGACCTCAAGCCTGACAACATCATGGTGAGCAAATCAAGCTTTTTCTGGATGTGACACAATACTTCTGATGCCTGTTTTTACTGTTATTCACAACTTTCCATTTGGCCCATTGACTGCCAAGTAATGAACACGGTCATGTCACATGTTGGAAAGTATCAAATGCGTACGCTGTGTGTCAGAGTGCCCTTGTATTGCGGCTGACACAGAACTGCGTATGTTATCTGCATCCAATAGATGCTCTCCAAAGTAATGCAAAATTTGTTGAACCCTTGACGGCTGGAGTAACTTAAAAAATGATGAAAATAAATCACTTTTTGACCAGTGGTGTATATATTAGGAGAAAATGCATTTGTTAAATCTGGATTTGAAATACTTTTCCAATACAAACTGCTTGCATTAGTATATGCTTACCATCACATAATGACTGATTTAAAATATAAACCCTAGAATAAAATACAGCTGAAATATTCTAATCGTGTTTAAGCATTTACCGTAGTTTAAATTTTTTGCAGGTGGAATACAACACTCACCGGGCTGTCATAATTGACCTGGGCCTCGCCAGATTCCAGAAGAACGGGCTTTGCTTTGGTGCAGAAGGAGGTAACTTGTGTTACTCAGCCCCGGAGATCTTCCAAGGTAAACACAGAGACCAGTACTCTGATGTGTGGGCGATGGGTAAAATCTGCTGATCATGCCCAGAGTGAGAATTCCTCCGACCATCAACACTGTCTATGTGTTCGGAGCCATGGGTTTTAATCCTTACAGCTTCCCCGTCTCTAAAATGGTGGGCGAGTTTGTTGTATTCAGACCTACAATGCAGCAGATCTTAGGAGATATTCTTCAAGCAGGGAAGAGGTGGACTTTGTTTAGCAGCGGTTTTGGGAATATGGGATTATTTATTTAAACAGCTGTCAAGAATCGTAGATTTAAGAATGAGTTTACCACTAATAAACTTTTTGAAAACATATGTTTTCTGACAAGAATATCATTTACTTTTACTGTATTTCGTTTCTTTGAATATTATACAGATTTTTCCCCATTACTTTTATATCTATTGATTATCATTAGTGCCAAATTAGTGGTATGAGTTAAATAAATTAGTGTTGTTGTTCATTGTAATAATTCTATTCTTATATTTTTGTTTTTGCCACTGTCTGTACATAATGTTTACTTGTTTTCTAAACACATACTACTTGTTAGCTGCCAATCTAAAGAGCTGTTAAACTGTATTTCATTGTACCTAAATCAAAATAAATTACTTTTTATGATTAATAGGTTGGATTTAATTGAAATGTAAGATGTTTAATTATCAGATTTGTTTGAGATGTTTCTCTTAAAACAAGGTGGAAATGTCAAAAATGCATTTATTTGCCATATGTATTCTTAAAGGGGTGTTCAGTCAAAAAAATGTTATAAAAACATGACAAGAAGAAACACTCTGTTTCACTCTCACTCTGACAATAGAAGTCAAAAGAGCCCAAAACATGTTTCTGGTACATTGGAATGAGGTACTGCTTACTTTTTATAAAATTAGAATCTAATGGAACAAAGGACTATTAGGGTACACTATTAGAAATAAAAAAAAACTTTATTTTTAAAAATGAATCCAACACTTTTCTTTACCTGATTCCACAACAAATCACCTTCAGTGAACGCAAGAAAAACTGGACATTTGCATTTATATTAACACTGACTTATTTATATTTGCACTTTATAATAACTCATTAGTTCTATAGCATACATACAAAGTGAATTTAATATCGACAGAAACAAACCCAGTTTACTTCATTGCTGTACACTGTATAATGTATGTTAATGAATTAATTAGCAGTATGGTGGTTTATTGAATTCTATGGGTTTTCAAGCACTAATGGTGTGCAATATGATAAAATGTAATTGAAATGCTACAATAAATTAGGACAGCACTAACAATTTTGCAGTAAATTCCATTCTGTTCTGTACTATTATATGCAGTTCGTTTTTCCAACCAGCAGAGGGTGTGTGAAGGCTTTGAAAAGTTCAGAGAAACCACTTTGATTAAAGTGCATTCCTGTGAACGATGTGCTGATAATTATTGTAGATATAGATGTGATTATCATTGCATTTGTGTGTGAACAGTAGATGATAATTTCACATGTGTATCAAAACAGATAAAGGTGATCACATTTGGCAAAAGAAAAGTAAGTGTCTTCTATGGAAAAAAATGAATGCTACCTCACTTCAGCAGCAGGTGTTGAACCTGTGTGAAGTCACCTCTTTGAACTCTACAAGTCAAACGTTTGGACAAAAAAAAAAAAAGCCCTTAAACTGAACATTAAAAAAAAAAAAAATAAGCAAATAATTCTGCATAACCATAACATCTAGATATTTACACATTATATACAGAAATCTGGTCTGTACTGATATTGTGTAAGTCCTTTCAACTGACTGGAGGTTTTCTAGTAAGTTTAATTGAAAATATAATTATTTAATTGATTGATTCATTCATGGATTCCAAAAATAATATCCTAATAAAATATAAAATAATCCTAATAAGTCAAACCTGATTTTCTTTTTTTTTTTTTTTTAGAAAGACCATAAGCACTTTATTCTGTTGCAGTGTGCAGTGGTTTTGTTGGCCATGAACCATCTGTACAGTGAGATCACCTGAGGGGTGTGAGGGTCATGTGACAGTGAGAATCTGAATCATGACTGGGGTGTGTCATCGGTGAAGCACCTCTAATGATTGGCTCACAGAGCAGAAAGAGAGCTGGAGAGATACATTACCTCATAGCAAAGGAAAAAGAGATGAGGTCATACTCACCTGACTCATATTCCCTGCTCAGAGAAGCATTTACACTCAATGTAAACCCCAAGTGTTTATGTGAGAGAGAGAGAAAGAGAGGGAGGAAGGGGGAGGGTCAGTACAGTCATAGAGCTCAATAGCAGGAAGACCTGAGTGATGGCCATTGATAATAATATCTCTTCAAACATAAAGGATAAAGCAAGGTAATTTAAGCACTTTTTATATTTTACAAATAAATAAATTTCAATCAGTCCATATTAAGTGTGATTAATATAAAATATATTTATAATTATATATATTTTGGATTATATTATGCATTAATTAACTTAATAAAGTTACACTTACACTTAATATGGATTTCCAGAAAATCCAGAAAAACGTAGCAATGCATATTGCATGAAAAAAAAATAGGGAAGTGGGTATTTTTTTTATTGTTTATTTGTTTTGCCATGCTTTTATTATTAATTGTATTATTATCATTATCACTGTTATTTACAAAATGTACAATCATGAAATCCATATATAATACAATTAATATATAATATAATAATTATATTAATAATAATATAATTATATATTATTTAGTAGTTGATCATACTTAATATATATTATGATAATGAAGTAATCCTTATCAAACATGATTAACTATTTAAATTACACAAATCATAATTTGTTAATGTGACATTTAAAAAACATATGTGAAATAAATATTTGATTGTATTATAATCCTTTTGTGTATTAATTAAGCTTAAGGTATTATTGCCGACTGATTCGTGTCATTGCTATGTGACACCACATTACGGCATGTGTGTGTGCTGACAAACGCTCCGCTGGATGATGTCATATTAGGTCATTATTTACAGAATGTGGGTGTAATGAGTATGATATGAGTACATTCAAACATATTGGCTCTGCCAGGAAAGAGAATGTTCAGCACCGACTTCAAGAGGTGCTTCCAATGACTAGATGCAGATTCGAATGAAACAAGCAAAGTGAACGAGCGGAAAGACAAAAGGGTGAATTGATAAACAAAGGACCCAGGCCCACAGACAGACGGAGCAGGCAGGGAAACATGATCTGTTATCCATAGTTGATATTGATTTGGGCCTTGGGCTCCCAGTGGAGACCATTAATGGAGGCAAATGACCTTTTGGACATACTGACTGTCACTAAGGTGCTGGCACTGATCCAGAATATGTGAGAAAGACCCGTCATGTACATCTCATCTGAGCGACTCATGCTGATGCAACTTTAAGTGTCCAGCTGTCTGACTGACCAATCAAAACACCGGGAAAAACTGCAGATGCAAATGAGAAGAGACGTAGTGTAAACAATGCATTTGTAAGTACCTGCATTTATTATTTATTATTATTATTGTTTTATTAAAACTTTTTTTAACCCTAACTAAACTATAAAATAATAGGCTCTTTAGTATATTTTGTATAAATATTGTATAAGGATTTTCAAAAGTTAAATATAAATAACAATTTTAGGGTACAATAAGACCATAAGAAATTAATTTGCTTAAACTTTTAAATATATTT
>JAUMHG010000060.1:18324537-18334610 GCA_032359395.1 Enteromius anoplus | reverse complement strand
AGGGCCCCATTCCTATATTTGCCTGAGACCCCAAATTCACTAAATCCGCCCCTGCTCATGAGCAATAGTGATTAGTTAAAGGGCGCTACTTTAGATTAGCTTACGTTACACGGTGCGAATAACAGTAAAATATTACATTTAGTGATTGTTGTGGTTTTCAGCGAATGCAAATAAAAGTACATTTGTGACTAATAGCTTTTTGCATTTCTTAACTACCACATCTGTTTTCAAACATAATTTACTGTGGTTTTACTTATGCATTTATAATTTTATTATACAAAATTACATTATTTTAGCTGTTTAACTCTTTATGTGGCTTTTGGATTTTTAAAATTCACTTTTATACATAAATAATACCCTGATTTGTGGTTTTATATAGTTATCAGCGAAACATCAAATTAAAGAAGTGTTTAGTTTTTATCCGATTAACCGAAAAAAATAATCGCCCAACTAATCGATTATCAAAATAGTCGTTAGTTGCAGCCCTAGTGGAAACCTGCTGTTTCTGTGAAACAGGTTCTCATTACAAATCTGTTGAAATACTATAAAAAAATCTGTCTACAAAATTGTTAAAAATGTGGATCCCGAGCTGATCGTGAGCAAACTGTGCACCTTGGTTTAAAATACTTAGCACAACATGATACACTTCATTGAATCACAGCCTTTTGCAATTAAGGCACTATGACATATTGTGCACTCGATTTTAGTTCACTTGACAGCTGCTCTGCCAAAGAAAAAACACATAGTCAAAGACATTTTGAGTTATGGGAATATAAAAATATATGCGTTTCATTAAGAAACTGTGCCAGGACAGATTAGAGTGTAGCAGTCCTCCAGAATAAAGGTAATTAATGGGAAACACTGTTAACGTTATTAACAAGCAAAAAAAAAAAAAAGTACCGATGCATTCCCTCCAGCAAACATCTGTAGCATCTGTTGCATGAGCTGCTGCTGGGCAGTGTTAGTTCCAGCAGCGGGGGTGGGAGCAGGGGCAGGGGTGGGGCCCTGGCCTGAGGGCGGAGGGTTCTCAGGGGTCACATTCACCCCTGTGGGCAGTGGGTTACCAGGGATACCAGGGATACCAGCAGCCATCCCACCAGGTACCAGACTAGAAAGAGACAAGTCACGTTTAATTAGTAAGGTACAGATATTGCCACACAGTTTGTTTAGATTATGAGATCTATCAACTAATTTACATAACTGGAATAAAACAAGCCTGTTTAATAAGCGCGTGTGTGCCAAACTAAATTAAGCTGCATTTACTTGAAGCAAAGAGGGAAATAACTAGTAGAAAGAGGATGTGTTCTTTAGGGTTTTTCACTCTGTAGACAACTAAGAGACATAAAACTATCAAAACCTCAAACCATCCATTATAATAACTTCAAATTGTTATTCAATGCTGCCTAATATTTTTGTGAAAATCATGATATTTTAAAAAACACAGATATTACGTATTAAACAAAGTTGAGATTAATGCAAGTGACAGTAAATGCATTCACGTCAAAAAAAAAAAAAAAACTATTAAAAATGCTTTTTTAAACCTTCTATTAAAAGGATCAAAAACATTCCACTGGTTATTATAAGAAACGTTAAGAATGCCAATTTCTGAAGAATCGTTGAAGACTGGAGTGATGGTTGATGAAAATTTAGCTTTGCATCACAGGAATAAAACAACAATAACCACAACATTTGTAATACTGATTAAATACATGGAACAATGATTAGCATAACTGGGATTACTTAAAAACAAAAAAACAGGAACTGCACCTGGGCATGAGACCAGGGGCTTCAGTTTGAAGGGTTTGCAGTCCCTCCTGGATCTGCATTAGGGCTCGCATGGCTCGAGGATTTGTCATGACAGAAAGGGATTCTGGGTTCTGCATCTGCAGGCGAGTTAGAAAAACAAGTCAGTTAGTAAATAAAAGCAAATTAAATCTATACCCCATTACAACAATGCCAACTGGACACACCTGCTGTAGAAATACAGGTAACTGCTGTCTCATTTGCTCTTGCAGCTGTGGATTTCCGGCAAAGAGAGGGTTGTTCATCAACACCTGAAAAATGGTTAAGGTTAAATTAATATAAATAACAAATCATTATAGTAAATTAAATGTTCTGAATGATGAGCTTTTGGGAATAATGGTCTTCCTACCTGTGAGGCAATATCAGGATTCTGGGACAGGGACTGCATCATGGTACGCATATAAGGAGCAGAAAGCATGTTCTGCATAAGCTGAGGGTTCTCGGAGATCTGTTGCATTAAGCTCTGCATGCCAGGACTGTTGAACATACCTAAAAGAAAACCACAGTAATCAGATAGATAAAAGATTTTAAAAAAGAAAAGTTTTTAAATATTAACTGAGCACTCATATTACCTGCTTAAATTCTACTACAACACTCAACACAAAATTCATGGAACTGTTTTTAAAATGAAATGCCAAATGTTTACATAAAAGACCATTACCGTTTCCAAGGCTAGGGGAGCTGATGCCAAGTGGGTTAGACACACTGGGTGTGGTTGAGCTTGTGGTGGAGCTGGTGGTGGTAGCCGTCCCAGAGGTGGTGGTGGCAGCAGTGTCAGGAGGACCCCAGGGATTTGGCAGGGGCTCTCGGTTTTCTGTCCTGGAGGGCGGTGTTCCGGAGTTATCAGCATTTCCACCCAATGCCGAGAAGGGGTTATTTCCAAACTGTTCAGATGACGCAATATAGCATTTAATGTTGCCATTTCATACTTGACGGTGAATTTCACCCATTCAATAAGATTTTAGGTTTAAACCTTTTTTTCTAGTTATTACATTTATATTATTAATTGTAAAATAATTAAAGTATTTTTTAAATCAATAAATTAATCTGACCTGTTCACGTGCAGCACTAAACATGGGTTCTTGAATATCTGTGTACATCCTCCGAAGAGCATTGTAACCCCCAGGAATACTCTCAAGGTTGCTAAGCGCCCGGTCCTGGTTGCGCATCATCTCTTGCATCATGGCTGGGTTTCGTGCCAACTCCATTGTCTTGACAAGCAAAAAAGCAAGTTAATAAAAACAAAACGTTTCCCGAACTAATGCAAAGAAGCAAATGCACACCTTTTAGATGCGCAAGTCACAATACAGAACTTATTCAGCATACTACCTTGAGTATTAGATTACTGAAAAAAATCAAGCTAAATAACTTCTAGTACATGTCCAATAGCATACCTGTCTCATGAGCTCTGGGTTGTTAAGCATGTGTGAAATCTCTGGATTGCGCTCCATCAGTTGCTGCATCTGTGGGTTGGCCACTATCATTTGCCTCATCAGGTCAGGGTTGGACATCATGCTCTGCACAAGCGGGTTCTCCATGATCTGAGACAGCATCTCAGGGTTGGACATGAGCTGTCGCTGCATCTGCTGCTGAAGCTCCATGAAGTTGGCAGATCCCATACCGAGGTTAGCCAGCCCTGACAGGTCACCAAACCCAGCTGAAAAGACCAAAGAACCAGCGTAAAACAAGAGCAAAATGAACACGGCACTATATTAAGATTCACAACACTTGTCTTTTAAACAATTATTTGTAGAAAAGAAACCAATTTGGATCAAAAAGAATGACCAAGTACTACATTGTAACAAAAGTTACATTATTTTAGGTATATTTTGTTTTCAAAAGTTTTATTAATGTTGAAATCCTAAATATTTGTTTCAGTGCGTGTTATTTTAATACTTCAAAACTTCTTTCAGTTAGCTCCCAAGGGAACATTTTAATTCATTTAGGTTCATCATCAAACATTTATATTTTACTTCAATTAGAAAACAATGTTGATAGTTGCTGTTGTTAGCAGTAACAATACTGGTTGCAAACACCAACAAGATTATGGAATTTCACTTAAAACGGGAGCATTGGCTGACATCTCGCATAAACAAACCCAAAAACATTACTCACCAAGTACATTGGGAGGTTGTGTCGGGGTTGGGGACGGCCCACTGCCCTGGGGTGTGCCCAGGTTGCTAGCCGGGCTGGAGTTAGCACTTCTAGCAGTGTTGCCCTGTGATGGTCCAGGGACAGAAGAGGCAGAAGTCTGCGGACTAGCACCACCTGAAGTCCTACAAAACACAAATCCCTCTAAATGTAAGCCTTCCATAACGCACAGGCATTATCCTACAATACATTGCAGCTTTGCCTATGAAAATACCAGTTTTGTTTTGACCCTAAGAGCAGGTCTTCTTACTTTTGTGCGGTTTTGATGACCAGGTGAACCGTGAGTCCGTCTTTAATGCCATGCTGGCCGAGCGTGTCTCCGTCCTTCAGGATCTTACCGGCAAATATCAGAACCAACTGGTCCTGCTTCGCCTTAAATCTTTTGGATATTTCCTCTTTAAACTGTTAAGAGAACAAAACATGCGGATTATGAGGTTACGCATCAAATCAGATCAATACAACCTCAGTTTAGTGCAACACCGGATCTCGTAACCATCAACATTAACCAGCAACTAGTCAAATGAACTAACATAAACAGTGCTAGCACCACCTTTACTGGGAATCCTATCTAACAAGTTGTTCAATTTGTACACATATTCTTAAAAGTCAACAATACAAAGCAAAACAGAAAGAGCGCGACCAAAGATGACAGACTAGAACCTTCTCCCTGAGCAGGCCGTTTCCTTAACGAGAACAGCAAGTGAGTAAACCTCCCTTTACAAGCGTCTTAAAATACCAAAAACAATGAATTAGATGCTCAAAATAACCTAATTTAAGTTATAACGAGAGCAGAAGTCATTCTAAATATCCCCTACGACGACTTTCAGCTTCGGAGTGTTCGTCGTCAATCGTTAGCTCTCCGGCTAAAGCTGTTAGCCGCTGGTGTAACGAACGCCCGGGTGATACAAACAAGAAGAAACCGCGAAAAAAATTACCTGTGCGACAGATGAATCCTCAGCGATGGCTATTTCTTCTTTATCCTTCGGTGTTTTGACGGTGACCTTAATGATAGTCGCGCTAGCGGCGGCATTTTCCTCGGTGTTCGTCTCCACGGCAGGATCCGTGCCGCTATTCTCCGCCATCTTTACTCTTCTTTTACTTCATTACATCATCGCACCAACAAGCAGCGGGGAAAAGCGCTGCGAACGCCGATTGTTCCACAGCGCCCTCTGGCATCGTGGAGTGTCATCGGCTTCTCTTTCCGCTCTCCCTCTATGAACTGTTTCCAAAGGATACAATGTAAGCTTCCAATGTGTTTCTCATATTTTTGTTCCACAGGCTGCTCGAAAAAGTGAGCATATACCATGACAAGAACTGTAGTTCTTGTTTTTTTTATTTTATTATTTGTAAAACCATGGTTAATTTTCATGAAGGTCATTTACCCTCTTTTTAAAGATGAAAAGTTTAACAGGAAATCATTCTGATGCTCTTGGTATTAGCTTCCATCACTTTTATTTTGTGTTGAGGTTCAGTCTGACCCACACCTGATTTTCAATTACTGGTTACATTTATTTATTTTTTTATTCTTGAGGTTTTGTGAATATTTTAGGGTCATTACTGCTACGATTTAACACATTTTGGAAATTTAACAACTTTTATGTTGGGGTCAAACTAACTCCCCCATCGGTTTCCATGCAATTTGCAGCAACAACAACAAAACAAAAATAATAAGACAATAAAAAACAGAACACTTTTATTGTAGCTTCTGAACTACACAAGAATTTAATCCTTACAAGAGTGTGTGAACCAGACCTTATTTGGGCTCATGGCATTTTATTTCTTTCATTTTTTGTTCATTTAAAACATGAGCTAGGGCTGATGTGCATGACGGAAAGCACTTATTTTGGTGTGGATAGTCCTACATAAAATAAAACACACATAAACAGTAGGCTATGCCTTGAGCAAACAGAGTCATATTTCTTACTGGCTGATCTTACAAATGTCAGTGCCATTGATTATAAAATGTAGAATAAAAATGTAGCATGTTTATAAAAAACACTTCAATGTTCTAAATAAACGATTGCCTAACCCTGTCTTAAGTCCTGTCTGTGCCTAAAGTATGAGTATAAGCAGGCATTATATTGAACCCAGTCTACAAATATACAATAAACAAAAGATAGACGGCGCTGTTTACATGTATATACAGTAATCAACCATTTACAGAAGCTTTAGACTGAAATCCTTTAAAATCTTTCTTTCATACGATTTTCAACGTTGTGGAATGAAGGAGTAACATTTCTCATTATTAACATGTTCATTGCCAAATGTCTTGCTGTGTAGTGCATATTTAAGCTACTTCGACCTTTTAAAAACATTACCCCCTGGTTTCACAGACAAGATTTAAATCTAAAATATCTTAACATCTTACATCTTCAATAAGGCTAGCTAAACGGTAAAACGAATTCATGAACAAGATGACTGTAATACTTGTTTACAGATTACAAGGAAGTCACTGCCGGGAAAAATCAAAACCCCTCCTTCAAAAAAAAAAAAACAAAAAAAAAAAAATCCCACAGAACATCGTGACATTTACACTCATCTGTAGGCTACTGAGCACCAGACGAGCTACACAAGGTGAGTTTAAGATAACATGGTATTTCTCAAGTTTAATAACAATAATTTCATATACTCATAACAAATCAAAAAGATCAAAGAACAGAACGTTAAAGAAAATGAACAAACTGTGGTGAACAACTGAACAAACAAATAGGCTTCACTTCCTCATAGGAAACAGTGCAGGTAGAGTTTTGCATTGTTCTTTTATGTAGGCGACAAAACTCAGCAAAGTCAGCCATGCTGTTTCGATCATCAAACATGTGTAGAATATTACATTTGAGTACTATCATAAAAAAAAAAATATTTTCCCCTGTATATGTTATGATATGTCCTTGAAAACTGATTTTCCTGCAATAGTATTGATTTGCTGTTTTTATTATTTCATGCTGTTAGCAGACAGGTTTGGCCATTGTTATCTATTGAAAGGCGATCGCTCCCATCTACAGCATGACTCTGACAGTGTCTCAGGGTGAAGGACTGACGGTCATCACGGCCACCTCAAACCCAAAGAGCAAATGGCCCATACTGTGTCAGATTCTGGGTTTTCTGTGCTACAGTCCAGTGTGCTCTGTATCTCAGGATATGAAAGGGAAGCTGAAGGATATCCACACAGCTTTTGGAGTGAGTCAGACATTCCCAATAATTCCCAAATACCTTTCTGATATTTTCAGGTCTTGTGATTATTGCATACTTTTGATTTTTTTTTTTAAACTTTTTTTTTGGACAAAACTTAATCAACATTCATGTAAGATGCATACAATGTTTTTTAAGTTTCCTAAGGTTGTCCAATTATGTCCAGGACTGGAGACCCCTGAGTTACATCATGTCATTACAATGTATTATTATTTGTTTTGAACACCTATGGAGCCCCTAAGGGACATGTATTTGGTAAAATGGGAAAAAAATCGATTTCATTGCCTTTGCATTCACTTGATAATTGTCATTTTTCACTGAGAAACTTTGCGCTCACCCAAGAAACTTTACATTGTTTCCACCACAGGATACAAATTTTAAATATAAAACAAGATAAAAAAGACTTCTTGTCTCACAATTTAGTTTTTTTTCCCCTCTAAATTAAAAAAGTATATAAAATAGTTCAGACCTTTTAGTTATTATCTGCAAGTTTATAGCTTACAATTAGAAAATTCTGGACAATGAGACAAAAGTCACAATTACCTTTTTTATTTTGTATGCTAAAAACCTAATGCAAGATGCAAGGAAAAAAACAAAACAATTGTAAGGAAAAAAGTCTTGTAAGAATTTCAAGACAAATGTGGCAATTCATTATTTTTTTTATTTTGCAGTGTAAACAAAAAACAATAAAGTCAGAATTGCCTATTTTGAGAAGGATTATGAGGTATAAACTTAGTATTCAGAATTGTGATTGGATAAATGTCTTTTATTTTTGTCCATGGCAAAATCAAGCTTCCATTTTCTTAATGTTGGAAAGAACATGCTGTGCGAGGACAAACTGCGCATCAGTGGATGTATAAGCAAGCATAAAGTATCTGGGGGAAGGCAAAAAGTTAAGAGAGAAAGCAAAACGTCTAAAATACAATTTTTCCTCTTATCTCTTTTTTTTTCTTCTCAGCATATATGTCCCCTGTAAGGAGCTCTGTACCAAAACATTTTGTGCAGGTTTTGGAAAAGCTAGTAGTGTTCATTTTGGAAAATGTGCATTTTAACTTTTAAAAAATTAAGCATTTTTGAAACGTTGTGCAAATGCTCATTTATACTGTTCGCTTGACCAAACTGACAGCAAACATTTGATTGGTTGACTTACAGTGTCATTGTACCAAATTGTTATGTTCTTAACTGTATTGTTCTCTTGTTCCATAGGTTGTGCAGATGATAATTGGTGTCCTCAATATTGTTGTGGGGATTGTGCTTATAAGCCTCGGGTTTTACTGGAGCATATATAGGATTGCCCACGGGCCCTTTTGGATTGGTAGTGTGGTACGACAAGTCTTATTTTGATCACTTTTATGTTTATAATTCAATTAATATTGTTCAATGCCTGTCAAAAAGTATTGATATGTTCAAAATCAAAAGCATTTTGTTTTTTTAATTATTATTATAGTTCATTGTTATTGGAATCGTGTGCATCCTTATAACCAAGTTTCCCTCTTCTTGTCTGGTAAGTGTCTATCAAAGGCATTTGTGATTTTGACAGTTCTAGTTTTGCTGGTTTACTATATACATATTTGTTATATACATAAAAAGAAATGTGTGTGTGTGTTTTACAGATGACAATTGGGATCATTCTGAATGTAGTCAGTGCTGCATTGGCTATCACAGCTGTTGCACTGTATTCAGTGGACCTGGCAAATGGTCATATGTATGATAGATGTTACGATTATTCCTCTTATGATCGCTATGATGATCGTTATGGTTATGGTTATAAAAATACGCCTTCCCCTGAAGCTAGTAGGAGAAAAGAGACGTGTCTGTACTACAAGAACATGATTGAGGTAATGATTATCTTTCTTTTCTTAAGATGATGAAAGACTAGCTACAGCATATCAAATCTTCTTCTAAACATACCCACATAGCAAGTTTTGCAAAAAGCACCATAAAAAGCTGTCCATATGATGTGCTTTTTTCCACAGTTTTTGAATTAGAATAGAGAAAAAATAAAGGGCAGCTGCAGGGTTTTATTAATTTATTGTAAATGTCTTACAGGCTTTATGGATGATTTTTCTTTTTTATGAGTTGACACTCTTCTCTTTACCTACCTCTAGATGGCCCTCGGAGGACTAGACATCATGATGATAGTGCTGTCGGTCCTTCAGCTCTGCATGAGCACCAGTTACTGTGTTTTGACTGGGAAAGCTTTGCGCGGGAAGGATGAAGATGGAAAGGTATTGCATCAGCGGCACTATTAAAACAATCAACCAGTCAAATCCACTGTGATCCTCAGTGTTTCAGAGAATTCCCTGTGTTCATGTTTGTTTGTGGTTTTGCAGGTGGTGGAGGATCCAGAACTTCATAAGCCGCTGCTGGAAGATGCACCTGTTGCTGTGTGACCAGATAAACACACAAAATAATCAAACTTACTTTGTATCAACAATGATTTAAAGCAGATCTCCTCCATTTGCAACACTGTTAAATGACATTAGTTTTTTCCTTTTACGAAAGTTTCATCATTGATCTTTGGGTGTTTGGGTGGGTGTTACCTTTTTTAATTTTGTTGTGATCGTCTATGTTGCTAATGTTAATAAATAATAGACTGCCGCACTTTGGTATCATTTTTTTTTTTTACAGCTTCTCAACTAAGTTTTCCTTTGTACAACAATAAAAACTAAAGCTCATAAAAAATATACAGGACATACATGCATACAGTTACCAGCTGGTTGCAAATTAAGTTGAAAGAGATTTATAGGACACACAATGCTGGAGCCTCTAGAAAATTTCAAGATAAAATTGTTCTTTTGATAATTCTGTGACGAACTAAACGGAGGCGGACGGATCCATATGCAGCTTATATTTCAAGAGTTCGCGCTTCCTCAATAGTAAAGTAACATAAAAGCGAGTTTGGCGTGCTGTCGGGGGCGAGCCGGGGG